>OX328126.1:27554425-27999261 GCA_946811695.1 Gonocerus acuteangulatus
CAATATATTTATTTTTTTTAGCATAAAAATATTCATTTTTTATGCTATAGCAATGACTAAACTGAAAAAAAAACGTGTCCGCTGCGGTAGCCATGTACGAAAAAGAAGACTCTATGTAATGCAGAACACTACATAGGTTTGTCGAGTGGACCTAAATTCCAGTTTCTGAATTTGAGCAGAAGGCTCTAAACGAATTAATTTTTTTTTTGTTTTTGTATTTCTTTATTTTACAGCTTATCAATTATCGAGATATTAGCTCCAGACTATCCATACAATCGATCTAGGCCCATGACTTCGACACTAGAAAATAACATTTTTATTTCTGAACTGAGATTTTTTAAAACATATGTGTTCTACCACTGAGACACAATCACCCCAGCTAAATAAAATCCGAGTCCCATCAATAAATTAATTATCTTTAATTAATGAACTTTAAATAGAACTATTAGTAGATGTAGAGCCGGATGAAGCTATTCCCAATTTTAATAGAAAAACTAATCCGACCCAGGGTAGTTTTCTATCCACCGGAATCCCCCCCCCCTTAGAATCGGGGGGCGTGGGGTGGGGGAAGGGAGAGGAGTGGGGGAAGGCTTTTAGCCCAACATTATCCCTGGGCAAACACTTTTTCATTAGTCCCATCAAACAAAAACTCGCCAGAAACCCTTTAGCCCAGAGATCTCGGACCTTTCATAGTGAGGGCAAGCTCTGATTAAAAACCTTCAATAAACCGATGCCCTTCTTACAGAACCTTAATGGATTAATTACTTGGGAGTTATTGATAACCTTGTGTAGAAGCACAAATATAATAAAAAAAATAATAAATAAAAAATAGAAAAATATTTTTTTTTTACCACAGTAACAGAAAAAATTCCCTAGAAACCATCACAAGGGCTAATGTAATTAGTTTTTAAGACATTATTTCGCTAAAAAAATGTATTAAACGCTTCAGATTAGAATCCTTTAGTGATGGCTTTAGTACAATGCAGTGTACACTACCACCTTGCTGAAGGAATGTGCTTAGTAATACAGCTCCTGTGTTACGTTAATTTTTTGAGTGTTTTTTATTATCGGAAAAGTACTTTCGAGTCCACAATCCTAGCTTCAGTGCCTTATGAGGTGTTTTATGACTATTTGTTCATCCTAATTCAGAATTATGAACTTTCACCGACCGACCGACCACACTATATTATATATATATATATATATATATATATATATATATATATATAAATTATTTTTTATCCTAGGAGGCATGGGGTCATTAAAGCAGTACTTTATTTATTCGCCCGACATGTTTCGTGCGTCTTTTCTTCGCACCTCTTCAGTATTAAGCCGGACTCCAGAGGGAGTACATGGAAACGAGAGGACTTCCTAGCAAGAAGTGCCCCTGAAGAGGTGCGAAGAAAAGACGCACGAAACATGTCGGGCCGAATAAATAAAGTAGTGTAATAAAGGAAGACTGCTTTAATGACCCCATGCCTCCTAGGATAAAAATAATTTAGATATTTTGGGTCATCTAAAAGAATAAATAATATATAACTCACTGTCTCCCAATGCGCCCTGAATAGATTAATTTAAAGACATATTTTGAAAACAATTACAGGAAGAATATTACAGATATTCCAGCACAATTGATGATGAAATGTTAAAGGAACGCCTAAAACATGTTCTTGAATACGAAACAAATTGTTGACTCATGCTTTGAGCCGACAACTGGCCCATTATGTGAAACTAGAGAACGATTAAAGTGAATATAGGACGGCACATTTAACCTTTTAAAGAATTAGACATCAACTCTTGGCAGTAAAACGTCAAGACGTTTCCGACGTCCTACTTGTGAAATCGTCAATTTCCTCGGACAAGATGCTCCCTTTACGGTTCTTGTGTGGAAGATGCTCAGAAAACAATGTTGGCGAGATTCACCCGAAGCACTGATTGCATATTTTCTTTGTATAAATCTTGCAAGTAAGGTCCTCACAAATTGGGTTTTCGTGAAAGAATTTTTTAAAACATTCTTCAAAGCTTCATCTATCATACCTACTAAATACCGAGAATAGCATCCCTTAAAGTTATATGTATATACAAGTAATTATACTAGCTCAGACATTTGTGTCCCCTGAATAGTTTCACAATTTGGGCATATCCTTTTTCGAAAGTCGACGCCTCATTTATCTTAAATAAATTTTTGGGATTGATTTATTTTTAAATTGAATCAATTAGGATGAAAAAGTGAAATATATACTAAGGCCAATACGTTTCCCATCCTCCTTTTTAGTCCGTGACTTTAGACACAACACTGGCGGACTTAAAAACCTTTTATTTATTTATTTATTTTTTTTTTTTTTTGTAGTGAGTAATACTAAAACTACGCTATAGAAATGCAAGGTGGCTGTAAAGTAGAGAAATGAGAAAAGATAAATTGCTAGAGATACGAGAACCTTTCACTGCTAGACAAGTCAACGATACACAGGGCCCAACCAATCTGCACTGCTGGAGCAGTTAACAGTAGAGAAAGGGTTTAAACGAAAGCGGACATATTTTTTTTATTTTTTTGTGGCGAAACTTGATATATCATTACTATAGCAAACGATCGAACGAGTTCGTTTACCAGCAAAATCACTCCAACTGGACGGGGTGGGGGATTACGCCGGTCAAAAATTACTAATTTCCTCACACTGCCATGCCCTTTTCCAGTTTTTGTTATATTGAAACGAAAAAAGATGCCCCAACAATGAGGAGTATTTTTGGAAAAACAAATCGGTCAATTGAAAGTTGGGGTTTACTCCGAGAAGAAAAAAACAATAATTGATTCAGCTCTTCATTACGAAAGACCAAAACTATTCATGTTGATTTGAATTTATGTAGGTTATTTTAAGCGAATTGTTAAGGAATGACAATTACACTACTAACTTTGTGAGAAATTTGCTTAGCAATCCGCTCCTGCGTGACATACTTTTCACAGGCTCGGATCTTTCGGAGTTAAGATCGAAAAAATGAGTTCTCCTCCTATTTCGTATACACAGTTCTGATTGAATCGTCCAAATCGTCCTGGTATTTATTTCACGGACTTCTCTTAATATTTATAGAAAGGACATTTACCAGTCCTAACATGGATAGGAAGGATTGCCATTCAGGTCAGCTGGTAAAATCAAAATTTTAAATATACAAATATTGAAAGGGAACAGAAAGTGAATTTCGTAAGGAACTACGGAATCAATGCAACCTGGTTAGGATTCATTAGAATCGCATAAGTCTTCAGCTTGGATATTTATGGTGGCAGCAATTGGAAAAATTTAAATTTGTAATCAGATCACTTGAATAAAGCAAATACTACCCACGGTAGCAACCAGTCGTTCCTAATTCTAGGTTGCAGAACTCGTAAATCCTGGCATTTATTTCATGTGCCTACATGTGCAATGATGAATGCTTCCTGTAATGCACTCTATATTTTTCTATTTATTTTCCATAGTTTTTTTTTTTATATTGTACTAGTTTTTTTTGTGTATCTACGATAAAATATAACAACAAAGGCAAGATGCTATTTTAGTATACCTACAACATAATGCATCAACTGAATGAATTATGATGTACAGTCTGTACAGGTAGACAGAAAAGTTCAATTCGGCATGCGAGAAAATTTGTGGGAAATATTACCAACGGTTCCCATTTCAAGGAACAACACGATTCGTGTAACATATATAAAAAATTATTATGTCTCATATAAGACTAGGGAATGCTTTGAGAAATGAGACAAAGGAAATAGTGTCTAATATTTATCAATAATTAGCCAAACCTAAGGACTAGAAACGTTTTAAACCTCCTAGTGATAAGGTTATAACAGAGAGAATTTTTATCGCCAATTTCTTGCACGGGAAATATAGGCCACGCCCTTTTCCCATCTATTTAAACAGACTATAGCTTAAATTGTTTTAGCCTTAACTTTGGGTAAGAATTATTAAATAATAAACACTATCTCCCTTGCCTGACCTCTCAAAGCCTTCCCTGCTCCTAAACGAGACATAATCAGTTTTTATTGAGTTTAAAGTAGCGTATTGTTCATTGTAATGGAAATGCAAATGGCGGGACCGTCGGGAAAATTTCCTTTACAATTTTGCGCATGCGCGAAAACATATTACATCGTACATTGTCTATTGTTGTACATACTACAGAACAATAACAAACACATTAAATTTCTTTGGTTACTTGGACATAAGAACATTAAACTCAGTTCAGCCGTAGACTCATGTACAAGGGAAACTAGCGATGAAAAGACCTACACTTGACTTAAATACTGTTACTTCATCGGACTTATACAGAACATTACAAACTAACATAGTGTACGAGTGGGAAAGTGAGGGACTGAAAGCCGAGTTAAGAGAAATTAAAAATACAACGATAACATGGACATGGGGGCGAGGTTAGCTCAGTGGTCGAGCACTGGACTAATAAGTTGGAGGACCTGAGTTCAAATCCCGAGCAAGCAGGAAAGATTTTTTCTTCCAGTGTCTTCGTCCATGGGTTGAATTCGGCCTCCCTGGCCGTCCCTAGGTCAACCCAGCCTTTAATAAATTTATCAATGGGTACCTTGTGTGCTAATGACTCTAGCAGTCGAAGCAGCCAAGGGGAAAATCAGGCGGCCTGAGCTTAGTACTGACCACACTATCTCCCTCGCGTGCCATATGGTCATGCATTAGATACCTCTATATTATCTGTCCCTCAGGGCCCTCGTGGCCTGTTAAGGGACTGATTTATTTTTTTTTGTTTTTAACATGGACATATGAACACTTCTCCCGTCGGGACGAAGTCATCCTATCCAGGCTTTTTATAGAGCACATTTTACTTACCCATTCGACCTTACTGTACTGAAAGGACTGACCAACTGGCAGATTTTGTAACGAGCCTCTAGTATCATATAAATCAATTATAAGTACATACTTACCATATTACGAATATCATATAGACCGTTTTGTTTTAAGAAACCTATAATTAGAGGTTCTTTATATAAACTTTAGTATTGAGTGGGAGGGTCTTCGATCCCTTTTTTAGTAGCTTGTTTTAGCTTATTTTCAGAGTACATTTCTTTTAATATAAATAGTGAGTTCCATTGCAGGAAAACAAAATACGGGTAAAAAGGCATAAGAATAGTTCGCTCTGTTGTTAAATGGACCTCTCCAATCCAAATTGAAGATATACTATGTTTATACGATTGACGAACCACTCACTAAGTATGCGCCCAACAACAAAAACCCAAAATTCGCTAGGTTTTCGCGCACTCTGAAAAGCCGCAACATTTGCGTATGACTGTAGATTTTTCTGGTCTTCTTTCTCCTCTGTGAAAAAGCCGATCTCTCCCTTGAGGTAATCTTTATTGTTCGCGCCTCGATCGGGAGCCCGCCCATTCCAAAGGGATGAAAATCATCGATTTCACGCACCCCCCCATGAGAATTTTTTCCTAAAGGAGTCTTGAAGCTGCCATTATCTCGCTCTCCCCGGGGACGGAGGCAAATCAGCAGGAGTGAGTGGGTGGAGCATTTATACTCCTCTTTTTAGAAGCCTATACTTTACTTTTTTTTTAGGTTCCACTATCATTCTTGATAAAATTAATGCGATTGAAACACTTCGTTAAAAAATGTATGCTTCCACAACATCTATCATATTTGTAACAAACGTTAAACACAATTATTCGGGGAAAAAAACGTTACGGCAGAGCTGCAAAATACACCGCTAATTGCCTTGCAGGAAGAGCATCTCTATAGACGTGAAGAGTGGCCTAGACCAGAGTTGGGCAAACGTTAGCGCGCGCTAAAAGCTGATACCTCTCCGCTAATTTAGCGAAACTGTAGAAAGCCAGCGCTAATAATTAGCGGTTAGCGGCGGCAGTGCGCTAACCGCTAATCTATTTATGAAATATCGTAATTGTTAATAGCTTAAGCTAGCACTGCCGCCGCTAACCGCTAATTATTAGCGCTGGCTTTCTACAGTTTCGCTAAATTAGCGGAGAGGTATCAGCTTTTAGCGCGCACTAACGTTTGCCCAACTCTGGCTTAAGCTATTAGCAATTACGATATTTCATAAACAGATTAGCGGTTAGCGCACTGCCGCCGCTAACCGCTAATTATTAGCGCTGGCTTTCTACAGTTTCGCTAAATTAGCGGAGAGGTATCAGCTTTTAGCGCGCGCTAACGTTTGCCCAACTTTGGCCTAGACCTACGTACACCGTACCTGATCACAGCGCTCTCAGTCTTGGCGGCCCACATTGTTCCTTGTTAACCATTTTATCATTACCATTTGTCTTACAGCTATTTAAAAATAATTGTTTCCTCTGTTTGTGTGCCCTTTCGATTATTGGTAGTTTTTTATTATTTTTTTTTTTTTTGGGGGGGGGGGAAGGAAAACGAAAAACTATAAGTCAAACCGATCGTGGCTAGTGCTGAACCCAGACTTAGTTTTTCACGCCCGCATATATGCGTTTAGAGCGTTCGAAATGTTGAGCACATTCCTTGGAAAGTGTGGAGTCCAGATGTTGATGCGCCGAACATGAAAAGATTTATTGCAGGATTTGCTGGGTGGTGGATAACACAGTCTGGTGTGTGAACAAAATTTCTCGATCAGATGCGTGGAATATTTTTGTTGAATATTGTATTTCTTAGTACCTTAAAAAGGGCCGTCTTTTGTGTACATCAGTTTTATTGCAAAATATGTGGGGCGGGTTCATAATAGGGACGCGAATCATTGCGAGTTTCAGTTATTTATGGAAGACGGTCGTTGAAGGTACATTAAATGGAGCTACAAAGAATTCATGGAATAAGAGAACCTGGATACTAGGATCTGGAGAAGATCATTGAATAGTGAGAAGGGGAGCCTGTCTGGAGAGGTGAAAAACTGCAGGCTCCAGCATTGCGGTTACACTCCAGCCCACGCTACCCACCGCTCTGAGCCTTCAATACCTTGTTCTGCTGGAGAATTCTCCTTGCATTATATTTACGGAGTTTAGAAGAAATTAGAAAATTAAATTTAGTAAGACTTCCACGCTGGGATTCTTGTACCCGACCCCGGATAATTTTTCCAAAATGCTTGAAGGTTATATCTAGTCAGGAAGGCTAGTCGAGTTTCACACAAGCTGCGTTCAAGAATTTTGGAAAATTTGTCAGTTGTCGCCACCGAAGAGTTGAGCAAAGTATATCGAATGAAATATCAATATAAATAATAGAAGGATAAATGTAGGACCCGAAATCCCTACAATTATTTTTTTGTAGGCAGAACGAGAATAAATAAAATTACATATTAATGCAAAAGTCAATTTATCAAAAAAAGCTCTACGTGTTCCGAATCCCTAGATAATTCTTCAGGAGCCCTTGAAAAAATAAAGTCTGAGGGATCTTAGACGAACCTTTCGCTAAGTGGGTCACGTTTTAACGAATGTATAAAATATTGACAATGCTGTGGAATAAAAACAATATTTTTTTTTAAAAAAAAAAAAAAGGTCTAAAATTATTGTATGTTAAATTTCTCATCATCAAACACAATCATATTCTACTGAAACGGTTTAAGGATAAAACGGAAGAATCCAGGCTCCGAATTGTGAATTAATATTTTTAATTGCATTTTATCAGGAATGGATAATTTTATGGATTATTCTGATTCAGTATACGGATACTGTCTTTATAAATTTAGTCAGCCCAGAAGAGAGATATTGCGCCAAGAAACGTTTTCGAAAAGATTAGTTAGACCAAAGGTAATTAACACCTGTAATTTAGTGTCGTAAAATAAGGCGCCAGCAGGTCTATAGAGGTCTAAGGACTGCAGATAAGGACCATATGGGGGATGGCGGTCATCGGAGCACTGCCAAGCTTGTGCCTACGGCTCTACTCGAAACTAGATTGGGGGAAAAATTATTTTGTCTAAATCTTATGTTTAGCTAAATAAGGTACAGCATATTTTCTATAAGGCTTGAGAAAATCAAATCGATGCCCAAAAATCCTTACAGCAGGATTCATCTTCGACTGTAGTTCAAAAGTTTCCGCGATAGGAAAAAAATCCCCAGGATTTCTAGACTGTGGTATTTTATTTCTGTGCATCTTTGAAAATCTGTACGAATTCAGTCACTACACACCGATGTAACACAGTTTTGTAACACTCTTTGTTAGTTTACTCATATATAAGAAATGTCCAGGCTAGAACTACATTTTTCTTTATTAGCAACAATTGTTTTACACGTTTTACATTTTTACAGACAAAGGTACTTAGACATTGTTAAAAGAAAAAAAAACATTAAAAAAATAATTGTTAAGGCTTTAGGTATTCATGATTTTTTTTTATAAATCGCTTATAAAAAACGTTCTTGGGCAAGTTTTTGAAATATTTTATTTCGTTCAATTAAAGCAAAAATATAAAAATTTTCTTATTCCAAGCATTAGAAATCACACAAAAAAATGTACTATGCGGAAACACACTAAAATGCCACAAACGCCTAACTTGGATGACTTTAGTAATTTTTGAGCTCTACTATCCTACTATCAGCCTCCTTTTTATGAGCTTCTTTATTCTGCTTATATATATATATATATATATATATATATATATATATATATATATATATATATATATGGATAAATTATAACGACCAGTTTTTCCATGATCTATGGTTTATGATAGGTGGGCAATTCTCGTCAAAGCTTTCGGATTCGTACTGACACCCAGAACGAATTTTCCATACAATATTTAATTTAATGGAAAAAAATAATTATTTTCTGCTATAAAATATTAGTCTCTCTTCAGTACATTGGCCTTGTATTAAGCATCCAGACTCCTTCCCCGATATCCGCAGCCTGCCTTAAGCTGTACTCCATAAACCGGTCATACAGAAGACTCCCCCTCATCTTGAACACAATACACACGTGTTGTTTCTCACGCTAAGGTCCTTGTCTAGCTTATCCAAGCTCGGAACAGCTACTCCAAGGTCGAAGGGGTTCCTTCTCCGACAGTTAGCATAGCTTACATAAATATTAATGTGTAATGATTTCTCTGAATTACATCAGCATTTCCAATGACATGTAAGTAACGCTGGATGAGTATTGTCCATAGTGATTCAAGAATGGAATTATTTTAATCTAACAAACACTTAATTTTGTTATACACTATACTTCTGTCCGAATTAAGTATTTTTTTTTTTTGATACATGTAACTTAAATTAATTAAAAATAATACTTCATTGGCCACAAAACATATAGAGTGTTCATAAAATTAAGCAGCATAAGAAAAAGAAAAATATCTACTACACCATCATATAAATACAAAAAAGTGAATAATTCGGAGAGAAACAAAACATTTCTGAAAGCCAAAATAAAGTCTTCTATTCAAGTCACAGTAGATCTTGAATTGATCACTGGGGAATCAAATCCAGGAGCGCCCAATTATTACAATTTTCACTTTTTTTTTTTTTTTTCTTAAAATTTTTCTAAATACACTTTATTAGTTTTTTATAATTCAGTTTTCTCTTATTTTAATAAGACAGATTCTAAGGTTTTGTCAATATATGTATATATATATATATATATATATATATATATATATATATATATATATATATTAACAAAACCTTAGATTACGAAATTTTCATAACGTTTAGAGCCCTAATATACATAAATAAAAATATGCCCTAATGCACAAGAAAGAGGAATTTTTGGTTTTTCATACATTCATCGTGTTTTTAAAAATAGCAATTTTTTTAGAGTTAGGTACATCAAGTAAAAGATAAATCGATGAAAATTTGGAAATCACTAAACGTGACATTCCACTCAAATGAAAAACTTTTCCAATTTTTTCTTTCGCTTAATTTTTATTGCTTTCGGACTGTACAATTGATTATTTTATTACTTCTTTATTATTTTTTTTCAAAAAGGGAATTAATTATTAATATTATAATAATTACTCAGTAATAATTCACTATTAGAAGTGTATTGTTATTGTTCTGCTATATGTAAAATCATGAACTTGACTTTTTATATGTATAAATTGTATATATTCATATTTTAATATTGTGTATTTATATATAAAAAAAAATCAGTCCCGTAACAGGCCACAAGGGCCCAGAGGGGCAGATACTGTAGAGGTATCTGATTCTTGACCATACGGCACACTAGGGAGATAGTGTGGTCAATACTATGCTCCGGCCGCCTGATTTTCCCCTTGGCTGCTTCGACTGCTAGAGTCATTAGCACCCAAGGTACCCGTTATTAATTAAATTAATTAAAGGCTGGGTGAGCCTAGGGACGATCTGGGACCCCAAATCCAACCCTCGAACGGCAGCGCTAGAAGAAAAAATCTTTAGTGCGCGCTCGGGTTTTGAACCTGGTCCTCCAGTTCATTAGTCGAGTGCTCTACCTCGCGCGTAGAGCGTCTGAGCTAACCTCGCTATATATATATATATATATATATATATATATATATGTCTGTTATTTTCTTATGTAGCTTATAATTATTAGTCATTTATGTGGTGTCCATTAACATCTATTAACACCAAATGGGCCAGATTCCATGGCTATACGATGTTATAAGCCAATAAATGCTATTCTATTCTATTCTGTACAATTGATTCCCACAGTTTGTCCAATAAAAAATAAATCATTTAAAATGTCTTTACTCAAGGTATTTGAAAGTAACTAAAATAAATTCCACATGTTTTTGACAAAAGGGAGCCAATCGTTGAATTTATCCCTCAATAAAATTTCACTTCATTCGCACAGATTTAATGCTTACTAAATGCAGAAGTTTTCGTGTAAGTATTAAATCTGTAGTCCGTTATTGGGCTGAGGAAAAATTCGCAAGAAACGTCTTCGAAAGTATCTTCTGTCAATAGATTTAATGAATTAAATCACAGTGTTTGTAAAGAAATTTTTTATTATTTTGTGATGGCATAATTAGAATATAATTATCAAGAAGTGTTTTTTAGCAATTCGTCCTTATTCAATAAAAACCATGACTACGTTAAAAAAAAAAACGGAATCGGGCCATACTTTAAATTAACTTTTTTTTGGAAATAATGTCTAAAACCACCTCCTATAGTTTGGCTACTTAGACCTGAATCACCCTGTATAATGCCCTCTGGCCCATTGTGGCCTGTTACAAGACTTATCTTTTATTTTTATCCATTTTTTTAGTGAATTTTAAAGATATGTGACTCAAATATTAATCCAAGATAATAATAGTTAAATTAAACTTGAGCTATGTGATATGCAAAGGGCAAGCGTGTGTTGGAAATAGCTAACATTATAACATCTCACATTACTATTCATATATTCGGAAAATGATGAGAATTGTCGAGGGTTGATGAGAAGTCCCTCCCCCACTAACAGGTCCTAGTCCTCCCTAACCCATGGGTCACCCTCTCATTAACATAACGTACAGAGTCATCTACCCAACCTCCAGCACCCAACCTGGACGAAAGCAGTCTGGAGTTGACGGAGATTCCTTCGTAGGGTGAATATCAAACGCCTTGTGTATCTATTTCGTGCAATTTGGGTAAAATATGTTTTATCCCTTCGACGTGTAACATAAGATCATTTACACTTTCAGGACCGATGGCTTCGAAAAAAGTTTATATCTGAGCCAAAGTCTTCCATATTAAAAAAAAAATAAGTGAAGTAACTTTTGAAATGGCGTACTTTTAGTGGATTAATTACAATTTAGTTAAGTGACAAGGAATTTTCCTGCCGGATTCTTTACCATACGATAGCGGACCCGCAAACCTAGCCGTGAATAACAAAAAGAGGTCCCAAACCAAATACGAAAGGTTAGGACAAGGCCCGGAGTAGTGGGGATAGAAAGAAAGGCAAGATATCTGCTGACGCACACGCTACGACGCTGTGCCGACAGAGCACATCTCTCGCACGCACATGCCACGACGCTGGGCCCGAAAGTAAAAGGTAAAATTAGCCGTCGAGGTGATAAGCAAACATGGACTAGTTGGGATTCGGCTAAAAAGAAACCTCAGTACGATTTTTGTAAAAAAATCGAATCTAGATTTTTTACAAAAATCGTTTGCTTAGAACCAATTCTGTTCGGGTTGGAACATAGCGATCTGGACATACAGACGAGCAGATCCCCTAGACCCAATGGCCTTCTCGTAAGTCCGGAATTAAGCCTAGGTACTGCTAATTTCAAAATATCTAATCTCTTGATACGCTGATTTAGCAAGATCAAAATTCTAGAAATTTACACTTACAAAAATGATATTATTTCTTTATCTTTGGCCCTTGACCTTGCTCAAATCGGTTTCCAAACGGTCTATTGTAAATTGTCCCACAACCGGGACCCTGAAGGTCTATCATTACTTTCCCAATTCCATGCGGACAATCCTCCCAGGTGGCCTAAGAGACCGTGGCCCCGAGATAATGTACTCCTTTAATCTATCGTGATCATTATAATATTTATTTAGACAGCTCTAGAAGTGCCAACAATGGTTTAATTCCTCTAAATTTTGTATTGTTTTTATTTTAATTTATTTTACCGTTTTGGCCAATTTGTACATAGCAAATATCTGCATCAACAATCTTTATCATTGTACTACTAATAATTTGTACAGATTTTAAAAAAATAAATACAAAAAAAAATCGTTAAATAATAGTAGTAATAAATATTGAATGACGCAAATATTATAGGTTATAGATAAAGAATTCAAAGAAACTTTTAAAGCTCGAATGTTGACAAATGTGTTTCTTTACTCTTGACTACATAACTTTGCCGCAAAATTTATCATGATTCCGATGTGCAGTGACTTGGAGGTCTGATTCAAGGAATGTACGAGATATCTCAAATTCCGGAGTCAAAAGCCAATTAAGAAAGTTTGCATCCTAAGAAAAACCTCAGTGTACAAATCCGTGTATTTTTTTAAGAAAAAAAACTATGGTATTACAAATCCTAATTAATGTAATAATAGTATACCTATTTACTTAATATCATACGAAATAAACCTCTAATAAATTTATATTAATATAAAATCAACAACTACAACGAAAGATATTCAAATTTTTTTTTTTTTTTTTAAATCTCAAATAAATCCCTGCAATAAACAATTATTTCTTGAATCGTATCTCTTTATCTTTCTCCTTGTTATTTCTAAGTAAACTTAATTTCACAGAAAGAAAAACACCTTTGTTAGAATGCTGTTGGAAGAATACTTGTTTAACCTTCAGTAGAAAATTGGTTGGGGTTTTCTAGCCACGTTTTGTAGCGAAAACAAGCTTTGGTGACCTGCCTGAGAACAGCATTGGGCTAACAAGGTCGCCTTGCAGGACACCCTTCCCCTTTTCTCCAGTCTCTTTGTTTTCATTTCTATTGTGTATTTCTTCAGGCTTAAATCCCAACAAATTTAAGATCAGATGAAATATAGTCAATATTTTTTAAACAAATACATTTTTGTAAAGTCAAATTCATCGGCAAACTCTAGAAATATGTGAGACATTTTAATGAAATGGAAACAATCCTAAACAAAACGACTGATGACAACGTTCCAAAATCAAGCCAACTAATAAGTGGTCATCCAGAAATCGATCAAATAAAGAGGACAAAGTTATTTTATGCTTTTTCAATAAAGAGTTGTATATAAAATATATTTTGACAAGCTTTACACTCAGAAACAAATCGTAAAGTATTGTACAGCACAATGGATTTACATTTCGATGGTAGTCAGTACATTGGTGAACTCAGTAATTACGTAATAATCACATTTATGCTATTTTAAAAATAAATCTATGAATATTTAAAAATAAAATATAAAGTGTTCATTAACCCAGGAAGAAGTTAATCTGTTTTTGTTTTTAAATGTATGAAAAAATTCCTACAATGGGATTCAGTGATACCACATCAGTGGTAGCCAAAATTAATTTTAAGTTATTTCCAAAAATTATTCAGGAGATTCTTTGCAAGAAATCAAACATTTAAAACGAATATAGAATTTTTGGTTTGTTATTCTGTTTTTGACATTTTTTCGTATATTTCGTGACATTTCGTATGTATTATTGTTAACTCCGTCCTACTTGTCTTACAGCACTGATGAAGGCTTGAATTTCAAGCCCATACGTCGGCAAATAATAAAATTAATTTTCTAATAAAAAATTTAGTTCTATTAAGACACCTTGAACGAACCCTTACAAATTCTACCACGGTCATTCATCTCCTCTTAATCAAAAAATTTAAAGACCAATCCGGTAGCTTTGTTATTTTTTTTTTCGTAGTGTTGGTTAAACGTAAGCCAGGACTCCTACATAGATCCTAGATTAACGAACAACAAACATTACTTTCATTAATGGTGGAATTTAGAAGTTTTGAATGTATACAAACTAGCACGACAAAAGAACTGAAACTGAGGCTTTTATTGTAATATCTGATTTGCACACGCACACACGCGCGCGCACACACACACACACACACACACACACACACACACATATATGTATATGTATATGAAGTAAGAAACAAACTGACCGGAAATATTTTGACCTAAGTTGTAATCTTTCATTGAACGTTTTTAGTGAGGCACGCGTACGCAAAACTTCTCTTTAATCTTACCTAAATAAAACACATTCTCTGTTTTAATTTATGCAGCAAGTAAATAATTTTGTTGATATTATATAATGTCATTTCCGGAGGATTGTTGAATGTCAACGGCACTTATAAGGTACATAAAGAGTACCATGTATGAGGTAATGGTACAAAACCCTACATTATCGATATTGTATCAGGCCTTTACATAAAATCCTATCGATACAAGTGAAATGCATTACCTGGTTGTTAGGCTCCCCTCCCAAGGGCCCCTCTCCCTTTCGCAATGGCGGTTATGTTTACGCACGTGAACACTCTCTCGGTTTAATTTCCCCTACAATTTCCCTTCAATCAGAGTTCAGATCACGCGACACGTCACGAGACCACGTGATACGGCTCGTTTGTTGAGGGAATTTACCGTCCGGCCGTATCAGCGAGTGACGCATGCGGTTGCATTCCACCGGACGGGTGTACAATGGAGGGACCAGTAAACTATTTTACATTGTCTTGGTCAAGGATGATGACGAGAATGGGAGCGGAGTGGCTTCGTCATGACGAGACTGCATGTCACCCCCATTCAGCCCCGTCAAAACAAGCTAGGGGAACTGCTCGTCCTAGATGGGGGGTTTCGTTTTAACATTATCATAAATTGAACCCAGTAATTTGCTCGCATCTAAATATTATAAAGTAAATTATCATTCTATAATACAAAACAATTTAATAATATAATTACTTAATAATAATATTTATTTATTTACTTACAGAGCTCCATAACAGTAAGGTGATGTGTTCACTAGATAGAAAAGACTAAAAAATAGGCGTAAATAAACTAATTAAAAGATAGAAAATTACCTAAGCATATATAAAAAAATATATACACTATAAAAAATAAAAAGTAAAAGTAAAAACAATAATAATGATACATTTATCTCCAAAACTCATTTATCAACAAAGCTCATACTGACAGAGTATAGACTCAGGACAAAATTTAAATTACCCTACTTTTTGACCAACTCACCTAACCTTGGTGGTAGCCAGTACCAACGTACGATCAACTTATGAAATTTCTTACAAGTTTATAGAAAAATATTTTAATTTTATGAAATTGGTTTTTCGTTAATTGATCTAACAAAAAGGTATTTTCTTTATGTTGGGTTAATGGAACAAAACACAGTACACTGGACATAATTTGCATATAAAAGATATAGTTTCATCACAAAATGGCGAAAAACTAAAATAAATAATAATATAATTACAAAAAATAATTTTATGAAAGTCCGACTCGCAGGATCAGCGTATTCTTAGCGCGTTTCTGGTCTTATCTCTTGTGGAATTTGGTATACCCAGAATACAACCAGATAATGCTTTGTTGTAATCTTCCCTGAAAATTTAAACAATTGTAATATGTAAAATTAAATATCAAAGAGACGCATGATCATAGGCGGCACAACAGAAAACCAGTATCCTAACCGAAAATTACTCCGTTCAAGAACACATTTATCCAAATTAAATCGCTTTATTAAAAATCTCATAAAACCATAGTTCTACTTGGAACATTACACATAACAATAAGTGTTAAAAGTGCACGAAGCCTCTTTTAGCACTTTCCTCCGAAGGAAAGTAGCTATTGAGGTTGGACTCATGACGGAATTTTCGAAAAATTTCTTCAAATCTTTATCGATCCTACCTAGTAGACACCGAAAATGACCCCCGTTAAAATTTATATATATATATATATATATATATATATATATATATATATATATATATATATGTGTGTGTCTGTTAACACGATAGCGGCCAGAGTTTTTGTTTTTTCGTCACGAAACTTGGTATATAGCATTCAATTAGCAAACGATTGAACGAGTTCGTTAACCACCAAAATCGGTCCACCGGAAGGGGGGTTTACCCCGAACCCAAAACACTAATTTGACCATTTCAGCCGTAATATTTGTTATATTTCAACGAAACTTGGTATTCGTAGTGGTAATATAGAGAGAAAAGTGAGATATAAAAATGAACTAAATCGGTTCATAAGGAGGGGGGGGGGGGGGGGTTACTCCGGACCGACAATACCAATTCGCCACTACCAGCCGTGATTTTAGGTATATTTCGACGAAACTCGGTATTCATAGTGGTAATCTACAGGTAAATATGTGTTGTAAAAATAAACTAAATCGGTTCATTAGGAGGGGGGTTTACTCCAGACCCACAATACCAATTCGCCACTACCAACCGTGATTTTTGGTATATTTCGACGAAACTCGGTATTCGTAGTGGTAATCTACAGGTAAATATGTGTTGTATAAGTAAACTAAATCGGTTCATTAGGAGGGGGGTTTACTCCGGACCCAAATTACTAATATACTCATACTGGTCGTAATTTCTGCTGTATTGTAACGAAACGCGGTATACGTCGTGGGTAACTCATGAGAAAGAAGTGTTGTAAAAATGAGCTGAATCGGTCAATCGGAAAGGGGGGTTTACTTTGTAATATATTTCAATAGAAAAGCCAGCCAGACATAGGTTCACGAAGGCGCCGCAAGGAGCGCTTTCTACCATTAGATGGACTGTGTCCGGTTCCTGCGTTAGATCAAAATACGTTTTTTTTGTATTTATTACGTAGTGTAGTAGGTACCATGTGTAAACATAACTCTGGAAGAAAATTAATAATTTATCAGTTTCTCATTACAAAATTAAAAGAGAACTATTCATGTTTTTATTTTATTTATGTAGGATATTTTAAGCAAATTGTTCTGGAAATCAGTCTACACTACCCAAATTCTGAGGAAAGTGCTTAGTTATGCAGCTCCTGCGTGACGGACTTTTTTTATTAGCAATCTATCATAAAAGAAAAAACAAGTATTTGCATACGCTCGGTAATATTTTAGTTGCTCTCAAGCCTTTATGGACATAATTGCACGTTTAATTTTTACTACTTGTAGAAACAACCGCATATAAAATAGTTTATTGGTCGGCAGTGGCAGAATAATTCATTCCAAATAAAGCTATGAAATTTTATTATTAAAATTCATTTATAATTCCTAAAGCCTTGCGATGCACGAATTGACTCAATTCTCATACTTTATTATGACTACAATTTTGTAATGGTGCTGACCGATTTCCAATCAAATGTAATTTAAGATGTAAATGAGTAAACCAGACGTACGAACAACATACGACGAAACAAGACAACCTATTTTCCAATACTGCAATACAAACTTGACTATAAAACCCTTACTATCCTAATACAGACTTAGAAAACACGTTTAAGCCATTTTGTAGACAACATATAATTTTTAAAACTATATAGCATTCTCTATTTACAACAAAATTCTTTATTTTTAGTACCAAAAGTAACTAATTTTAATACACTGATTAGAAAACTGATATGCATACCACTGACTAAACCCATAACGTCTAACTACCGTAGCATTATTATTTTTTAATGCATTGTTTATTTACTTTTTTCCCTTGATGTATTTATTTTTTTCTTTTGTTCGCTTAGAATTGTTACCATTGTATATATGTAAACCATCTATGTTAACATTGTAAATGTCTAAAGCATAACTCCATCTTATGTGAAGGTATATCATCTATCTATTTAAAATTCGTTAGTAAAAAAAACGGCCAGTAGGGAGAACTAATAATTTGTTTTACTCTTACCGAACCGTTTTAGTTTATTTTTGAAACTTATTGTCCTTTTAGAGGGCCTTTTTGTGAAGACCACATCCAGTTACATTTAAGTATCTGTCGTGATTTTAAATTAATATAAACAGTGATTTTGGTACTTCCGGATTAGCTTACGAGTTCTTTGTAGGTTATCTATTACTTCTTTACAGGTTATCTAAGGTTAGAAACCATATTATATAAAGATAGTAACCAAAAGTTAATATAGTAATGAAAAGTATTTAAAACCACTGCAATCACTACTAAAAGTAACATTTTAATTTCTACTATATTTATATAATATGGTTTCTAACTAACCCTTAGATAACTTGTATTTGTAAGCAATACTTTTAGGCTTGTAAAACATAAATGAAAATAAGCAGAATATATATCAGCAAGCAATATTTATTAATAAAAAGGTTAGTATTATAAAAATCAATGGTAATTGTGAAGTTTAGGGGCCTCCTAGCAGATTTTTTTGTCCGGTGGTGCTATAAGATATTTATATTTTATATTTATTTCGCATTATGGGCACACTTGCTATGCGTTTCTGCTCGTTACGCTTGCACAAGAAGATATCAAGACTCTAGTCAAGTCAACTCGCTAAAATTAATAGAATTATATTAATTTTGGATTGAGTTGAGTGTTAAAGGTTAATTTCGTTTCCAGCAACAACCAATAGAATTGCCCATAGGACTAGGCCAATAGAAAAGTAAGTGGATGTGGTCGTCGCAAAAAGACCCCCTTTAGATACCCACAACGCATACCAAGTTCTTTTTTAATATAATAACAATTACTGACAGTATGAGCAAATTAGCAATTTTGGTAGGGATTTCGCTGTAAAACATTTAGAGCTTAAATAAAATAAATTGTATTGACTTTGTTAATTCTCTTTCATTGAACTTTTTCCAGAAAATTTTGGAGTAATGAAGGTTGGGTCACTATAAAATATATATAAAAACCAGTATATAAATAAATAAAGAAGAGAATTACGGAAATAGTGTAAAAGGTCGGGAGAATTGAATGAAACCATTCATCATGCCGCAATGACTTCACCATTAATCTAAATCATACTCTCAAACTTTGACAACCTCCACTGCATAAGCACCTCTCCTACATATAAAATACTTCAGTTTACCCAAATATATGAATTGACTCTTATAACTTGTTGGGAGTTATTGTTATTTGTCACCTAAGAATAGGTCATGCCTTATTACTCACCTTATGTCATAACAAGACTCACCTATTTTCCAGAACTGCAATACAAACTTTGCTAAAAAACTCTTACTAACTGAATACACATTTAAACTGGTAAGTCGACTCACATAAGCCACGAAGTGATAGTTTTGGCAAAAAAAACAAAAAAAAAAAAAAACCACAAATGTAAGCCCATATTGCCATATTCAAAAGTTATCTGTTCTCAAGACATTAAATATTTTAGGATTTATTTTTTTAAAAGTCACTGCTGCTTAGGTTTATATCTACCATGTTTATATCGATGACATCCGGTTGAAATCTAGCAAGTTTTCGAAAAAATTATTCAAATTGGGAGCAAAGGAAATTATCTTTTGTCCGAGATTTGCAGGAGACATTCATTGTACAAAAGGTTTTCTTTCATTATTTTTGAATTTGGTCGACGTTTAAGTTCGTGTAATATTATTTTTTGTTATCGTTATTCTATTGTTTCAACAATATTTGTTGTTTGTTTGTCGTAAAACAACAAAACTTGATTTTGAACGTATTATTTTTATATATTTCAGGTAAGGAGTGTGGAATGTCAAGTTCAGAAAAGTGAGCATTCTCAACAGTTTTTAGACAATTTTCGAAGTGTACGGGTATTAAACAATTGCTGATAAAAAGCACAAAAATGGTTTACGCGTTTCCAATCAATATAGTTTTATTTGTATACACATATACATACATAGTTTTACTCAATATACTCTTCCTTGTAGACCTTCCGGAAAATATTGAAAAAAATCACTTCAATGTGTTGCTTAGTGAGAATTCCCATGAAACATAAGTCACTTAGTGGTTGTGATTGTCAGTTACACTTTGCATAATTGTGACAGCAAAATAGTAATAAATGATAAGAACCGCACGAACTTATGCATCAACAAAATAAATGTGGTCCTAATGACAATTCTTCTTCGATGCAGTATGTACAAGCACTAAAACTGCACGAAATAATATCTAAAAGTGGTCCTAATGACAATTCTTCTTCGATGCAGTATTTACAAGCACTAAAACTGCACGAAATAATATCTAAAAGTGGTACTAATGACAATTCTTCTTCGATGCAGTATGTACAAGCACTAAAACTCCACGAAATAATATCTAAATGTGGTCCTAATGACAATTCTTCTTCGATGCAGTATTTACAAGCACTAAAACTGCACGAAATAATATCTAAAAGTGGTCCTAATGACAATTCTTCTTCGATGCAGTATGTACAAGCACTAAAACTGCACGAAATAATATCTAAAAGTGGTCCTAATGACAATTCTTCTTCGATGCAGTATGTACAAGCACTAAAACTGCACGAAATAATATCTAAAAGTGGTCCTAATGACAATTCTTCTTCGATGCAGTATGTACAAGCACTAAAACTACACGAAATAATATCTAAAAGTGGTCCTAATGACAATTCTTCTTCGATGCAGTATGTACAAGCACTAAAACTGCACGAAATAATATCTAAAAGATGACGTATTTATTTTGCGTTCAAATAGCTCTCTGTTAAATGTCGACCACATATAGAACTGAAAATTCCAAGATTTTGGCATTATCACCAAAAAAAGGAATATCATCTGCATATTATTGTGTTAACAAACACCAAAATCGTTCAATAGATTTTAGTAAATTGACATAATAGTACTTAACAATTTAACTCTTAGGCTTCCACGGTCCGAGTCATGACAAATATTATAGTCTTCTAGTATTGACCGTGTCACAAACCCCAAGGATAATCTGAAGCTAAGATCACCAGGTGTCTATAGTATTCCATGCTCCTGCGGTAAGGAGTACATTGGGCAAACAGGTAGATTGGTATGTACAAGAATCTCTGAACATGTGAAGACGGTTAAGAATGGCAATACTGAAGAATCGGCTGTAGCAGAACACTTCTATAACACAAATCATGCAATCCAGTTCGACAAAGTTAGAATTCTGGCGAAAATAGAGAACTACCAAGAACGGATCATTAGGGAAGCCATAGAGATAGTACGCTGCCCGGAAAATTTTAACAAAGAAGATGGGTATAGGCTCAGCAAATTATGGCATCCGGTGATTAAGCCGAAGGAAAAAAGAAGAAACGAAATACAACCAGTCAACGATCCAGATGGAACCCACCTACCAGGTTCAAGCAAGACAGGGACCAACCAATCAGATACATGGAAGAGCAGATTACGCCCGCGGATGAATACAAAGACGAGTATTTATACTGAACAACTATAAGAACATCCTCATTCTCAGACTAAGCCCTGAGGAAGCTGGCAGTATGACTAGCGAAACGTCGGCAAAGAATTTTGTGACACGGTCAATACCAGAAGACTATAATATTTGTAAAGTACTTAAAAAATTTACAGCAATATGGAAGATTAGTAACTATAAGCACGATTTTATGATTTGTAAGTTCGTGCTTATTTACCTTCGCCTTCTGCAGAATATCGAATCATTGTTCAGTTGCAAATGCAATAATAACCACCAAAAATGGGGTCTCCCCGTGGTCCCTTAGATTCATATGCGGGAAATGGTGGGTTCGATCCCCACCGGTGGCAGGATTTTTCTCATCTCACGGCTCGTTGAGAAAATTCCTCGCTGCGCCCTGAATGTCTATAAATTACTCCTACATACGAATTAAACAAAAACAGTATTTAAAGTTATTTTTCTTTTGCTTGTCCTGTAAAATTTCAATCTTTGCATTTGTGTCATTATAATTCCCGAACAGCGAGGATTCATGGGAAAATAGATTTTCATTAACTTTGATTTCTTGAATTATCTAGTAACCCTATGTCTCGTTTTGGTGTTTTATATAATTTCTTTCCGATAGAATATATTCCATTCCTATGGGCCTATGGGGCCTAGTCCTATGGGGAATTCTATTTGTTGTTGCTGGCAGTAAAGTAACCTTCAACACTCAAGACAATCCAACTCGCAAAAATTAATAGAATTCTATCTTCTTGAGCGAGGGGAAACGCATAGCACGTATGCCCATAATGCGAAATAAATATGTCATAGAACCACCGGGCAGAAAAATCGGTGAGGAGGCCCCTAAAATTCACAATTACCATACATTTTTATAATATTAACCTTTTTATTAAGAAATATTACTTGCTGAAATATATTCTTCTTATTTTCATTTATGCTTTAAAAGCCTAAAAGTGTTACTTACAAATACAAGTTATCTAAGGGTTAGTTAGAAACCATATTTTATAAATATAGTAGTAAAAAAAAGTTACATTTAGTAGTCATTGCATTGATTTTAAATATTTATATAATATGGTTTCTAACCTTAGATACCCTGTAAAGAAGTAATAGATAACCTGCAAATAGCCTGCAAACTAATCCGTAAGTTCCAAAATAACTGTTTAAAATATACGACAGATACACCAAAGTAACTGGATGTGATATTTTCAGAAGGATGAAAAATGTCTGCAGGTATATTATTTTTTTGCAGAATCTTTTCAGGGACTAAGCTCCTGGAAATTTTGGATATTTTTCGTCCTTCTGAACATCAATTTCCACCATCCAGCAAATCCTACAAATTTTTTTCCTTCCCAAATTGCAACTTGAATTTGCGTTATTTCTGCATAAGTTCTAATAAATACAGCCACGTTTTTTCCTAACATTATAGAGTTTTCCTTTCGGAGATCAAAGGGGTTCTACAACTTGCAACGCACCCACTTAGGGTTTCGATATACCCAATCTCGGGTTACGATTAGGGTGCCAATTTTCGACGGGTCCGTACCCAATAACCCTCCAGATGATTCCACACCCCGGAAGCGGTCCGTCACCCGAGGGTTACCCATCCAAAAATTAGTTTAAGCCCATTAGTATAGGTTTAATGAGGTCAGTATCGTATCGACCCCCCACTTCTCCTCCTACATTTCCCCTCCTCCCCCTCCTACACCCCCCACTCCTCCCATTCCTCTACCACCCCCACCACTCGTCCTCCCTCTCCCCTCCACGTAGCAGCCAGCCCAGTCGAAGGCAGGCAGAGGGCCAGGTATCATAGGCAGTCTGCACGGTGTGTGTTATCATAGGTACAGTCTGCCGTTCGCACGTCCACGCAGTTAACGTCAAGAGTCGTGTATTAACTAGTTGTGTCTACTTGCAAGAACTATAACCTAACGTTCGTTCCGAACTAGGAATCGTTCATTATTTTGTGAGAGAGTGAAATCGGCGAGTGATTTAATCCACCGTTTTGCCACCAATTTGTGATAGCAGTCTCCAAATTGTAAGTTCCTAACAATCTTCCATAGTAATCTAATACACAAAATAATACATTTACAAAATACAAACACTGTGTACTATTCTTACTATTAATTCTTTTTTTAAGTCAATTAATTTATTCTCTTACCAAACACACAAACTCATACAATTCTTATTTCACAGCGACAAAATGTTCATATGACAAGATGTGTTATCAGTTTTATAGTCCCATTATCTAAAATGAGAAGTTCCTTATCATGTAAGATAACATTTTCGAAACCCACTTCAGTTGTAAGTTTAATTTTTGTTTAAGACACTAAAAACCCAAATAAAAACATATTTCTGGATTTAATTTCGTTTTCAGCTTAACTTCTGATGTTACATCAGAATTAGTTATGATTAAATTACATGAAGGGAAATGCTAAATAATATAATTTTAACATAATTACAAAGCAATTATTAATATTAAATATTATTACACTCACTATTATGAACAAACTGAAGGTGATTTCGTCATAGGTAAAACTCCAATCGAAATATTTGAGCTGTTTTTGCGTTCCTGTATTATTTGTTTTATATATATATATATATACGATAAAATTCTTATTTTATTTTGACTATAAGATTTGTTTCTTTACTTATCAACTTTCACGGCTTCAACGCTTAATATGTAAAACAATTGTTGGAAATATATTTAATTTTTTTATAGCATGATTATACGTACTTTTTTGTAGTATTTTTATGTAATTTGATTGTAATACTAGTAAAATGTAAATGTAATTACATTATTGGAAACAATATAGTTTGGATTTAGGTCAACTCATTGTTTGCTAATGAATAAACTGCACTGCTGACGTTTCGGGTAAATTCATCTACGTCATCAATGGTATTGAAGCTACCTTATGCTGTTACATTTAATTCTAATGCTTTGTCCGACTTTTTATGTAGAGCTTAAAAAAATATCATTATATTAATTTTATACATTTTTGTTTAGAATTTTGCAAATAAAAAGTGATTGCGTGTTCTATTTTTTTTTTTTCATTTAGTTTAGTAATACAACTCTAAATTAACTTATGAGTCTTCTGATAACAGAAACAATACATTTTTGCTTTATTTTTCAACATAAATGAATTATATTTATTTTAAATAATTAAACTATTGTCTTATTTTCATCTATTTTCGTTTAATTTAATAAACTTCACATATATAATAACATGCATCTTTAAAACATGTACTTTTTATACTACCTACGTTCTCTTCAATCGAATCGAAAATGGCAAAAGTACAACATAATAATTAAAAATAAAAATACTTACACGAATTGGTGACATAGTGATTTGTTTATTAATTAAAAAAAAAAGTCAATCGATAAAAACAAATTTACAAGTCACGAGTCTTTAGAAAAATTAAAACAAATCAATGAATAAAAGAAAAATTTGTTTAAAAAAAATTAAGAATGCGTTGTAACTCTAAAATTCAGAAATAAAACATTTAAACAATATATTTATTTCTAAAATTTAATACACAAAAATATTTGAACCATAAAACGCAAGATATGATTTTAATAGAATAATCTCTCTCTAGATAATAGAATTTAATCTCGGGCTCGATTTTGAAATATTCAACTTTCAGAACTCCTTTTGGCGTGTCCCTTAGAGCTCCATTCTTAATACAACCTGTAAACAATGAGCAGTTTTCGCACCCGAAGAGCCGTCAACTAATCCTGAAACTAGCAAGACATACAAGATTTAGAACTCTGTACTTTGTTTTGCGAACATTATTATTGATATTGAAATTTTGAATCACCAAAAAAGAAAAAAATATATAAAATTACACTGTAATTTCCTTTCACGTACACATGACTATTTTTAAAGTAAAAGGTTAAACACGTTTAATAAAACTTAAATATAACATGTTTCTAAACGAGAATTGATTGACGAAACATGATAAAACATTCATTATTAAAATCGCTAAATCCAGAAATTCATATTGATTATGTCAATTTTCGCTAACTAATTACTTAGAAATTGCCCTTCGATACCTGGAACATGAAATCAATAACTTAAACTACCCGTTAGGCCCTGGAACATGAAATCAATAACTTAAACTACCCATTAGCTGCAGTTCATTAAAATTTAATTACAAGATTGATAATTTTAATTCCAAGCGGTTTTAGTTACAACATTTTGTTTAGCTTGTTAAGAAATAATGTTATTGTGAAATTAATACGTTTTGTAGGTATAAAGAATTTGGCGGTACTACAGTAAAACATTTTAATCATTCGTTATAGAATATTACTAAAGTGTCATTGTAAAAGTTCTTAATTTTTTTAATCTAAAAAAAATTGATATTATTGTTAGTTTATTATTACTAGTACACTACAAGATAGTGTGCATTTTCTAGCTTAAAAAACTACTTTTGACAACATAAATTGTAATGATATTAATATTATTATTTATTTTTGTCAAAAGTAGTTTACGGAAATACAAAAGTGTAGTGCACGGAAATACAAATTTTGTTTAATTACAATTACTTTTATATTCTTATTTACTTTCAGAAGTTATTCGCTGTGGAATATTATATGTATCAATATTAAATACGGCTGAATCCATCGATGCGATTTTAACGTTATATTTTGCAAGAAATATAACCCCCGATTAATTATGCTGTTCTCCATTTTTAAATTTTGTTTTTTAATTTCATGACTTATTAAAGTTTTTTTATCTCCATTTAAAAAACAAAATCAAGTCATTGATAAAGATCTGACGGAGCAGAATGTTCAGATTCCTCCGAAATATAACGTTAAAAAACGAACTGCTAAACAAAGCAATATATAAGAAATATAGGGTTCAAAAGTGGGAAGCAATATGACTTATATTTGGAGGTCGCGGCACCATAGCGGAGTTTGTCCAGAAATTTGCCAAGAAATTTAAGTCAAGCAATAGGTCCTATTACAAATCAGCAGATCAACCCTGAAAGACTCAATTAAAATGGTGAAATATCACCAATATGAAATATGGTGATAGGAAGAAAATCACCATCATCAAGAACTAAATATGATTTGAAGTCTGAGTGTAGTGAATTAAATAAAATCAGTCCCGTAACAGGCCACAAGGGCCCAGAGGGGCAGATACTGTAGAGGTATCTGATTCTTGACCGTACGGCACACTAGGGAGATAGTGTGGTCAACACTATGCTCCGGCCGCCTGATTTTCCCCTTGGCTGCTTCGACTGCTAGAGTCATTAGCACCCAAGGTACCCATTATTAATTAAATTAATTAAAGGCTGGGTGAGCCTAGGGACGATCTGGGACCCCAAATCCAACCCTCGAACGGCAGCACTAGAAGAAAAAATCTTTAGTGCGCGCTCGGGTTTTGAACCTGGTCCTCCAGTTCATTAGTCGAGTGCTCTACCACTGAGCTAACCTCGTCCCCAGTGAATTAAATAATATAATAAAAATATACCACAAACAAGATTTTTTTTGTTTTAAATCAAAAACTTTTTAAATTCTTAAAGAAACTGGCAGGAGTTGCTCCCCATAATTTTTTAAAACATTAACTTACATTGGGGACACTTCGAACCTCTTCAGGTACATTCATAAGGCATTTTATATTAAGTTGTGTTAAGGTCTATTTTATTTTTAAATTTCATTTTAAGATATTGAATTTTGGGACTGAATATTCAATCCGGGCAATAATCTTAATGATTTGTTCAGTGGAAATGTCACATTCAATGTGTGAATAAGCCTTGTCCATTCAACAAATCATGAAGATTCTTACCTAGATTTAATATTCACTCTAAAAATTCAATATCTATGTAAATATAAAATAGACCTTAACACGACTTAATATAAAATACCTCAAGAATTTACCTGAAAAGTTTCCCTAATATAAGTGTCCCTAATATAAATTGTTTTAAACAATGTTGGGCAGCAACTCTTGCCATTTACTTCAAGAATCTATTGATCCTGCACGCTCACCTTCAGCATAAAAACATGTTTAATATATATATATATATATATATATATATAATTTTAGTATAAATACTTAACTATATGCCATGACTACCATTAACCTTAATAATAAATGAATAAACCTGTTTTTGATGTATTATATTTTGAATTTAATAAAATTGACTCCGGTTATTCTAAAATATAAAGAAAAACTCAATCATAAATATAATTAAAGCTTCTGTAAGTATGAAAATCGATTTGATATTTCATTACTTAGTTGTTTCGAATGGGATATGACCAAGATGGCCGAACGGAAATGTCTTGAATCGTCATAATGTTTAATGATCCCTTTAAGTACATTCTGCCGGGAAATAGCTTCTGCCCTTTCCTCAATGTAAAGGGATAAAGAAACTTTTATTGCCCATTAGAATTCATCTTCTGGTATTTTTATCATTCCTTCCAGTACTAATAGTATTTATGGGGATAATATTTTCAATTAAAACATACGGAAAAGTACGTCACGCACTTCATAACTAAGAAAATTCTTCAGCTTGTAGGGTTCCTGAAGAATGTGCTTAAAATAATGTATATTATTTATACATTCGCATAATGTATATACAACATGAATAGTTTTGCATTTTTATATTTAGTAGCTACTTATTTATTTTTTTTTTATTTTATTTAATTTGTTTATTTGAAATCTGTACAAGTCATGTAAGTACAATAATCAAGTTAGTTGATACAGATATATGCTATGTATGAATTGATCAAAACGGTAAAATAAAAAATAATAATAAAAAAAAAAAAATTTGGAAGAAGCCAACCATTGTTGGCACTTCCGGGACAGTCTAAATAAGTATTAAAATTATTATGACAAGGTCAGGTGAGTAAAATGTCGGGGCCACTGTCTCTTAAGCCGCCTGGGAGGATTGTCTGGGTGGGATTGGGACGATAAGGATAGACCTTCGGGATTGGGATGGTGGGACAGTTTTGAGTGGAACATTTGGAAACGGATTTTAGCAAGGTCAAGGACAAATGGGATGTTAAGGTCATTGTGGAGGGTTTTGTTGGATACATAAAAAGGGGTGTTAACAATTTTTCGGAGAACTTTGGACTGGAATGCCTGTATTCTGTTGATGTTGGATGGTTTTGCGGATCCCCAGAGTTCAAGTCCGTATGTCCATATTGGTCGAATGATTGTTTTTTATATCGTTAGTTTGTTCTGTATCGATAATTTAGATGAGGGTCCAAGGAGTCGTTTAAGTAGTCCGTATCTTTTGTTCAGTTCTTGTCTTTTCAGTCTCGTGTGAGGGTTCCATGTCAGTCGGCTGTCAAGGTATAATCCTAGATATCGAACCTCGTTTGATTCTGGTAGTGGAGTGCCTTTAATGTAGACCGGAGGGCATGATCTCCGGTTAAGAGTGAATGTCACCTGTTTACATTTTTCTGTGTTGATCTGTATTCTCCACCTTTCACTCCAACGTTGTATGGCGGAAAGATGTTCCTGCAGGTATTGGGATGCTACTGAAGGGTCAGGGGAAGTTGACAGGATGGCTGTGTCATCAGCATATGTGGTTAGTAGGGTTTGGGGGTGGGTGGGAATATCCGCAGTGTAAAGAAGGAAAAGGAGGGGACCAATAATACTCCCTTGAGGGACACCAGCATTTATGGAGCAGGACGGGGAAAGAGTTGTGCCTTGTTTTACTTGGAAGGATCTATTTGACAGGTAGTAGCTACTTATAAATATGTTCTCATGGACGGATTTAATTATTTATTTATTTTTACAGCTAATGATCCTGAGGAAGTGGACTTGATATCTACCGAGTTTCCTTGCAATGTAGTAAAAATAACGGCCCGTTTGAGCAATTTGGTTTATTTTTAATAATATAACAAAAATGTCTTCTTTTAGGGGGATTTTGTAATTTTTAATTTTTTAGTAATTTTGGACTTGAGTTACCCCCTCCCTATTTGTTGACTGATTTCGCCGTTTAACGTCCAGTCGTTTGTTATTATGGGAATTTAATGTATTTTCATAAAAAAGCTATAATTGTAGCCATTGTACTTTAATATATATACTTAAACATTTTAACGGGGTTCATTTTCGGTATCTAGTTATTTTGATCGATATAGATGTGAATGAATTGAAAAAATACTTTATTCTGGGACGTTGGTCCTTAAGTATAACAATTAAATTTGTATGAATAAACAAATAACAATATAATAGTCGAACTATAACAAAAAAAAAAAGAAAAAAACATTCTAACGCTATTTAGAAAACAACAAAGAAGGGAGTGAATATAAGCGATTATACAGAAGGAAGGATAATAATAGAAAAACACAATAAATACATCAATATAAAACAAAAATAATAAACAGGGCGAGAGAGTGAAAATAAAATAATATAAAAATGAATGCATAGACAGTAAAAATGAATAAAATTGAACATCATACATCAAACAAAAACACAAATGTGAACTTAATGAAATGAAAAAAAAAAAAAAAAAAAGAGGGAATACAACTTTTTAAGATGTATTGGGATACATCAATATTTTTTCTGGATTTGAAGACATTTTTCAAAATGTCTTTCATTTGGACAACCTCAATACATCCAATCCTTCGAAATATGCTAAACGAAAAATAAATCTTCTAGAAAATGATAAATAAACTAACAAGGGGAGTAAACAGCGATGGGGTCACCGATTAGGACAAATTTTATTCTGGTGATTCTACATTGAAAAATAGTCGACACGTGTCCGAGCGTTCCGTCCAATGCGCCTTAGGAGCTTAGAAATAAAATAAAATAGGTTGAAAGTGCTTTATTTTTTACATCGAGTTTAGAAAATGATATCGACATGATTCGTTCACCAATTCATTTGTTTTATAGAGTAGATTAAAGGAAAAATATAATTGTTAAACAATAATTTATATTTCATCAAATATATTCAACAATATGCTTAAGTTTTCAAGTAAACTAGTATTATACATTTTTTTACACAAAAAATAATAGCAGATTTCAAGCTACTTTATTTTATTCCTCGGCTCCCAAGGCGCATTGGACGGAACGCTCGGACACATTTCGACTATTTTTCGATGTAGAATCACCAGAAAAAAATTGGTCCAAATCGATGATCCCACCGCTGTATATTCCCCTTGTAAGTTAGTTCTATTTATAATTAAGGTCATAAAGTGAAATTAAAAATGTTCTCTCTAATTGTTAAGATAAAAATTACGTTATGTTGGACAGATAAAACAAATTAATGTACAACTTGAGCTTACAACATAGGTTCTTTAGCATTAATTACAACGTTTTACCAGTAAATCTTTAAGACATTGTTAATACTACAAATAAATTGAATACTATACTCTAAATCGGTATTTTCAATGCACGAGAAAGGAAAAATGATAACAGAAATAATTAGTTAGATAAGGAAGACTGCTTTTACAGTGATTTTAGATTAAATTTTGTATAACTCGGAAAAACATCAAATTAGTAGAGCTTGGTATTTTTTTATTTAATATTCTTTAAACAGATAATGGCGTAATGTTTTTGCAATTTTTAAATATGTTTTCCTGTTTTCTGAACGTTAGAATAGCTTCGGAGAGCGGAGTCCTTGAGCAGCCATGTTTAAGGGGCTGTCATAGGCATCAAGAACGTGACAACGATTTAATTTTCAACAAGTGCCGCGTCCAACGTTCGTCTCGGCCATTTGTAAAAGGATAACGTGAAGTAACGCGAATTTCGATTCATTCCTATTTGTTCTAGTCGATTCTTTTGAACATCAGGAAGTTCTTTTTTTTTTTTATCTTGTCTATGTGATCAATTTACAATTATAATTATATACAATTATAGCGAGCTCATCGTTGGAAAAAGTCAACCTCCCATAGGCGGGATTCGAACCCACGTCTCCCGCATGAGAATCTAGCGTTTCAGCCAGTATACTACGGCAAGACCTTTTAACTCAGTGTTTTAATTCTAGGATGTCCAAGAGAGGCCTTTGCAGCCCCATTTTTCATCTTTTATTCATATTTCTTTCCATAAAATTTAGAAAAAATTCTATTTGCTAGAAATTCATTCACCAAAACTACGGCGAACCTTATTTTACCTTATTTTTTTTTTTTTTTTTTTTTTTTTGTTTCTCTGCATAAAAAAAACCTTTTCGCTGGCGGGCTCCAAGAGCCATCCCTTGTAAAAAGATAAAGATATAGTCCCCTAAATACCTTCAAATATAAATTTAAAAGTTAATTTTTTCTACCAAAAAATAAATTTATTGTGCAATGAACTAAAATCAGACAGGAACTATAATATAAGTGATATTAAAATTTTACAATTGTTTTTTTAGCTGAAAAGGTTAGAAATCTATGAAATTTAACAAGGTATTTCGATAACATTGTTACTCAAAATGATTATGTATTTCTTCACTTTTTTTTTTTTTGTTTCTAAGTAGTCTCTTTTGATTTACAATTACAACAAAAAGACAAAAAACATATTAATAAATGAAGTGCTTAGGACCGAATTACTCGGTCAATAATATTACGTGTCTTATTTTTTACGGTATATAATTTGTATATATATTTATTTTATTTTATTTTTTAACCAATTCTACAAAATATGAAACATATATAAAAACGGTCAAAATTGTTTTATCGCTCATGGGATTGCGAAGGGAGATGAGTTCTATTTAACTGCTCAATATCTGTATTTCGACTCCTGTGCAACGCCCCCGCTTTGTCGGACTGGATCAGTCGACCATGCTGAGCCAGGTTTGGTTCATTGCGCTGAGCCAGTCACATCCACTCCGGCATAGGGGCGCAGATAACAGATAGCCTGTTACTACACGCTACACGCCCTTTGGGTTCAATACGCTATCAATAACAAGCCGTATGTGCGCTGTTTTGGGGTATTGTTAGCTTTAATGGTTGCGCAGGAAATTGGAATTAAAAAAATAATTAATGTATTTTCACTTTTTCTGCGAGTAATCGACTTACTTAGGTATCATAAATAAAATATTTTAATTTATTATTAATTAAATCTATATAATTTGTAAAACAATATAATAGTAAAATAATAGATTCGAATAAACAAAAAATAGGTCCTTTAACATGAATTACAACAATAAAGCAGTAGCGAATTTTGTTTCATAACAGTAATGACATTTTTAATCATACAGTTTATGTTACTTTTGTCCCAACTTGCAACGTTCCTAGGCATCATAATTAATTGTTATTTTAAATGTTTCTACACATTTATTAGGAAATAAATTTTTATTATACATTATTAATAAAAATCATCATAATTAAACATTAAAAAGAATAAAATATACTTCTTCAACGTTTCTAAGAGTAATCTTGTTGAGGCACTTAAATAATATATAAATTAATTTTTTTACTAATATTAAACACTACATCATTTTATTTCTAATATTAGAAACATATTAACTAAAATGAAAATAAATTAAAAACTATGTAGCATATATATATATATATTTGTTTCAACTTTTCTAAGGGTACCCAATCTAGTACCCCCAAAAAAAAAAAAACGAAGAAAAAAAAACTCTTTGGGAAAATTTCTCGCTGCACCCTGGATGTCGGCGCTAATAGCCTTGACGTCGAAGCACCGGGAAAAAAAAATTTATGCTTAACCACACAATATTTTTTAACTGCTAATATTATAATCATATAAACTGAAATAAAAAGAAATAAAAAATTAAGCAGTGTGTAAAATATGTGTAATAATATTAACGTACATAAATAATATATAAAATAATTTTTTTAGAATAGCGAAAAGTAATATAGACCTTGTGCTTAACCAGACAAGATTATTTTTCTACTAATGTTAAAAACGTATAAACTATAAAATATAGTTGTTTCAACTTTTTTAAGAGTAATCAATCATTCATTTATTTGTGGAGCTCCGCAACGCAGGATATTTGCTCCATGAAATGTCTTATATAATAATTCGTCTTCAAATACAATAATAAACATGAAAAGAAAAAGAAAAAAAAAAAAACTAAATTCAGAACACAGAAACAAAGAAATAAATAATATAATTTTTTTTTAAATAGCGATAAATAAAATTAAAGCTTGTGCTTAACCACACTAAATTATTATACTGCTAATATTATAATCATACAAACTAAAATAAAAATAAATTAAAAACTATGTAGCGTAAATAAAAAGAATGGAATATAGGATGAAATAGGCCATTGAGTGCGGCAGTAAGCGCTGTGGATTATACCCAAGAGAATTCATCTTCTTTTTCAGTCCTTTTCCAATTTTTAGTGTAGTTTAACGCTTCACTGCCACCCCACCCATTACTCACCTCTCCCTCTCTTATTCTCTCAGACTTACACTAAATTTATTTCGAGTGGGTTTTTTTTTTTTCTGTTTGTTTCGTTTCGGGGTTTTATTTTAAATTTAGATTCCGAATCTAAATTTAATATATAACTCCTAAATATTCTGTTGTCAAAAAAAAAAAGAAGAAAAGTACGCCGTGATGTGTAGAAATTATCCGATAACATATTATGGCATCATTCAGAAAGAGAGGGAGAGAGAGAGAGAGAGAGAGAGAGAGAGAGAGAGAGAGAGAGAGAGAGAGAGAGAGAGAGAAATTTGTTTGAGCCTTAGCTTTTTTACATGAAACCCAAAATGCTCATAAATTACAATCCAATAACATAAAATAAGAATCTTAATGAACTACTAAAATAAAGAATCTAATGCCACATTAATAAATTGACCATGTTTTAAAATAGCATTTTTAACCCAATTCCAACTTTTTGCAATCCAAAGTCAAAGAGAAAAAGTTTTATTTGAAATTTAAAACGTTATATTTCGAGCAGGAAATGTAAATTGAAGGGCACAGCGCCAAAGGTGACTAACCAACAATTAGAAATAACTGAGATAATCGGATTTATAGTTAGGAAGAATATGAAAAAAGATTAGTGTTGGTGACAGAAATGGTTTAATTCGTCCAACTGAAATCATTTCTGTCATCAACACTATTTTTTTTCAGATTCATCCTAACTTTAAAGCCGATTTTCTCAGTTATTTCTCATTGTGGGTTAGTCATCTTTGGTACTGAGCCCTTCAATTATAAATGGAAAAGGTTTAAATTGAGTTATATACACTTCATATGCGTAATTAAAATTTAAATAAAATGTAAGAAAAATAATCAAACCTTAGAAAATATATTTATTTTTAGGTACAAATCGGGAGGCGTACCGAATAACCGCTGATAAAGATTTGGACCCTGACGAGGGTCTCCAAGAGCTGAGGTCTTAAAGAGATGTCCTTGTTGAATGATCTTCTGACCTAATTATGATTGTTTAGGCGACCTTTATGGGTCTAAGGGTCTATGTTCTTTCTACCTTACAGTTGAACTGTAGTTGATGTTTACTCCATAGAGGTAGTAATTTTCCCCACCTTAGGTGACGTTTACATCTAATAGGCCTGCGTTCATTACCAAAAGACAATGAATTCTTTCATTTTAAGGTGGTGTTTACCGCATACAGGTAGACATTCTTACACCTTAAGTGATGTTTACAACAAATAGGTATGCGATTTTCTCATCTTAGGTGATGTCTACTGCACATAGGTAACGAATTTTTCCAACTTAGGTGATGTTTACTGCTATCAGGTATTCGATTTTCTCACCTTAGGTGATGTTTGCTGCTAATCTTCTATACACATAAAAATCACGTGTCTGTCTGTTTGTCCGTTTGTCTGTTTGTTTCTTATACAAATATACACCGTGGGACGGATTTTGACCAAACGTGTCACAAAGGTAGATCTTGATTCGGGTAATCTTCTAGGCTAGGTCAAAATAGTCAAATTTCAAAATTTGGTCAAAAGGTCAAAAGTTTTGTTCAAGAAAAATTCGCTACACTGAACCATTCAGATTCTGACGGCCATTTTCAATCATTATGTAATCATGTATTGCAGTTTATTTCAATTTTATATCAACAGTCACTGTCTAACTAAGGAGCGCTGGCCTTTCTTTGATAAGAGCTATCTACTCGCAGGCTTTGCTGCTGGCCTCTGTCGGCTGTTATATGAATTGCTGTGGTGCTGGCCTCTATTGGCTGTTTCGCGAATTACTAGACAGATATAAAAAATTCACACCGTTTGACAGATTTTGACGTAACTGGATATACAGGTAGAGCTTGATACGGGGAGAGTCATAGGCAGAAAGTAGGTGTAGCATGGCACACTGGGTAACAACTAGTATGTAATATATTCTTCCTCTTTATGAGATGTTTACTGATATATAATAGGCTATTCCACCTTAGATGATGTTTACTGCGAATAGATGCCAGATTATTCCGCCTTTCATGTTTAATGCGCATAGGTGGCTTATTCTATCCTATATGATGTTTACTGATAATTGGTAACACATAAGTTCTTTCACCTTAGATTATGTTTACTGCGAATAGATGTTTAATGCCGCCTTTCATGTTAAATGCGCATAGGTGGCTTATTCTATCCTATATGATGTTTACTGATAATTGGTATCAGATAAGATCTTTCACCTTAGATTATTTTTACTGCGAATAGATGCCAGATTATTCCGCCTTTCATGTTTAATGCGCATAGGTGGCTTATTCTATCCTATTTGATGTTTACTGATAATTGGTATCAGATAAGTTCTTTCACCTTAGGTGATGTTTACTTGTTATTGTAGATAAATACTGACAAGCATTGTTGATAAGGTAATCTATTTTACCTTAGATACCGTACAGTGTGGTAAAATTGCTGCAAAATTATAATGCTTATATATGCTTATAGATTATTATGAGAAGGTATATATTTATCTATTCGCACTCTTTGGGCAATTTTGGAATCTTTGGGATCATTTAAATGAAAATATCCAAGCAGTATATTGGTTTGTACCAATTTCAACTTACTGTACTAATGTGACAACATTTTACGGTAATGTTGACGGCTATATGTTATGAATCCATCCACCATTCACAAACGAGTACATTCATCTGTGAATCACTAATCTAATCAATTCCATAAGCCTAATTGGAGCTAGGAGAAACCCATTTTAAAACTGCTTAACGACTGTTTCCCAAGTCTGTCGTTACAATTGTTTTCTAAGTTTTTCCTTCCCCCGTGCCCCTCTTCTCCAGGGGAAATCGAACTGTATAAATTTGCCTATGTAAATAAAGCTTGAATAAATTGCCGGTAAAAGCCTGCTGGCCGACTGGGGCCTATGCTCCCCCCTGGAAGTAGCCAGTTGGAGAGAAGTCCGGAGAGCATAATGCTCCGGTTATTGCAAAACTTCTCCCGCTGGAAGGAGGCACCAATAAATGCTGCCTGGAGGAAAGTCTTCAATATTATAAAAATATATTCCCAAAGTTTTCCCGGGGGAAAACTGGCTTTACCCCCCACCCCCTCCACAGGCTACTACCACCGGCTACAGAGTTTCTCGGAGTTTTTTATGTGTTTCTTCCACTGGAGTTATGTTCGGCTCAATTTTTTCCATCCTGTGCAGTCAATATTTTGATGACACCTTATTGTCCAAAAGCATAAAGTGACATCTCAATCAAATATATGACAGGTGAAAGGCCATGGACTTTTTGTCTGCAGCTGGGTCACTATAAATATGTATATCTTAATGTCCTTGGACTGCAATACCTTTACAACCTTGTACGTGTCTCTCCTATTGGAGTTATGCTGAATATAATTTTTTTTTATTCTGCGCAGTCAATACTTTATTACACGTTATTGTCCAACAGATTAAATAGACACCTTAATGTTCTGATGGTAGAAATTAACTCAGAGGTAAAGCAGTTGTCTAATGTTCCAGAAGACCTGAGTTCAAAACTTGGACCTGGGTGTCCATTAATGTTTTCTAGTCGTCGTTCGAGGCCTATCAAGCCTCTTTTAGCACTTTCCTCCGAAGGAAAGTAGCTATTGAGGTTGGACTCATAACGGAATTTTTGAAAAATTTCTTCAAATCTTTATCGATCCTACCTAGTAGACACCCAAAATGACCCCCGTTAAAATTTATATATATATATATATATATATATATATATATATATATATATATATATATATATATATATATATATGTCTGTTAACACGATAGCGGCCAGAGTTTTTGTTTTTTCGTCACGAATTTTGGTATATAGCATTCAATTAGCAATCGATTGAAAGAGTTCGTTAACCACCGAAGTCGGTCCACCGGAAGGGGGGGTTTACCCCGAACCCAAAACACTAATTTGACTATGTCAGCCGTAATATTTGTTATATTTCAACGAAACTTGGTATTCGTAGTGGTAATATAGAGAGAAAATTGAGATATAAAAATGAACTAAATCGGTTCATTAGAAGGGGGGGTTTACTCCGGACCCACAATACCAATTCGCCACTACCAGCCGTGATTTTTGGTATATTTCGACGAAATTCGGTATTCGTAATCTACAGGTAAATATGTGTTGTAAAAATAAACTAAATCGGTTCATTAGAAGGGGGGGTTTACTCCGGACCCGAATTCCTAATATACTCATACCGGTCGTAATTTATGTTGTATTGTAACGAAACGCGGTATACGTCGTGGGTAACTCATGAGAAAGAAGTGTTGTAAAAATGAGCTGAATCGGTCAATCGGAAAGCGGGGGTTTAATTTGTAATATATTTCAATAGAAAAGCCCGCCAGAAATAGGTTCACAAAGCCACCGCAAGGAGCGCTTTCTACCACTAGAGTGACTGTATCCTGTTCCTGCGTTAGATCAAAATACGATAATATGAGGTTTTTTTGTATTTATTACGTAGTGTAATAGGTACCATGTGTAAACATAACTCTGGAAGCAAATTAATAATTGTTCAGTTACTCATTACAAATTTAAAAGAGAACTATTCATGTTTTTATTTTATTTATGTAGGACATTTTAAGCAAATTGTTCTGGAAAGCAGTCTACACTACCCAAATTCTGAGGAAAGTGCTTTGTTATGCAGCTCCTGCGTGACGGGCTTATTTTAAAATAATGGGTACCTGCAAAGGGCAAAATTGGGCAGCCGGCATATAGTAGTGTCCACACTATCTCCCTTGTGTGCCGTGCGGTTAAGAATCAGATGCCTCTAGAGTATCAGACACTCTGGGTCCTCGTGGCCCCACTGTTAAGGAACTGATTTTTGTTGACTTAATCTTCTTGGATCGCAGATATGTACATGAATATATTTGCTCCTTTATATTTTCAATGAACGGCAGACCCAAATATAAATTTCATTATTTCTCGATTACCGAATTCTAATCGACATTCAAATTCATTTTGTATGTTAAAATAACGGCCGGTAAGAGCAAATTAATAATTTGGGTCCGGAGTAAACCCCCATCCAGAATAGCACAGAGTCGCGGGGCGACACTTTATGGAGGATAATTTTAACTCCCAGTAGGTTGCAACGATGAAGATTTGACTACATGTTTCAAACATTCTGTCATTAATGCAAACTCAACAGCTAAATTCCTTCGGAGAGCGTAAAAGATTGTTAAATTAATAAATTTAAAAAAATTATAGCAAAAACACAATTTACTCCAAACTTCCGCCTGCTAAGGGTAAGGTTATCCAAAGGCGGATTTTTGAATACATTTAGTTTTATTTCGACGGAAATTTGATCGATGATGAAACATTTTTCGTCAGTATTTGGCAATACTTAAGTGCACATTGCTTCACACGTGGCGTTATTTATTGCATTCTTTTGACACTTCGCATGGTTCATAAATAAGAAAGCTGAGAGATATTAATAGTATCCTGTTCGTAGAATCATTTATCAAAGCTTGGTTCGAGACTAAGAATGATTTTGGCTTTTGAAAAATATATGCGCTTTCCGCATTAATAATTTTAAATTCGTGAAAAAGAAAGAAAAAAAAAATGCTTTTGAAAAGACAAAGATTGCTCAGCTTTAAAGATTTAAAAGTTATCGACTTTTGTGGTCGTAGAAGATTCTTTCTCATCAAAGGTCTTTGAAGGATGTCTGTGAATATTTCATAGTCACAGAACAAATATTGTCTTTAGTTACTGTTTATTGTATAATTAATATTTTCTACTCATAGACTTAGGAATAAAAATGTTCGATTAATTTGGCTCTGTTCTCCAGCATGCCGTTGGAGTAAAATACCCAATCTCTACAAAAAAAATATTTCATTTATTCACTCAGCAGCTTTCAGAGTCTCATTCTTTCAGAATTTCTAATTCGTTCACTTATTAATTTATTTTTTATAATAGATACAAATTTTAAATTGTATGCGAAAAGTTTGTTATTTTTCCCAAATGTTATTTATTTTGTTTAATATAAACCGGCTGGTATCATTCAACTAAAAATAATTTGTCCTAAAGCACTACTGGAAAACGACTTTATTTCTTTATAAGCGCAGAGCGCTTTCGGCGCCGCAAATCATCGTTAGTGCTGCTATACTTGAGTGAGGATGATCATTTGAATGTTTCTCCATCATACAACCTAGGAATCAGGGAGTACCATTCAAGAAATCAGCCTCCATCAATTATATTAGCTCTGACGATGTGGGTTGATGCCAAAAGCGCTTTAAGCTTACGAATCAATAAGAACAATCTTAATCAAGGGTCATGATAAATTATTTTCCTAAAATAAAAATAAACCTCCACCATCCCGGTACCTTATAATACCTCCTGGTTTCATTTTATATTTATCAAAGGAAACAGGGGGTCTCCCGTGGTCTAGTGGCTAGCGCGCTAGATTCATAAGCGGGAGATGGTGGGTTCCGCGGCGCCAGAAATTTTTTCATCTCAGGGCTCACCGAGAAAATTCCTGGCTGCACCCTGGACGTCGGCGCTAATGGCCAAGATTTATGTCAATGCGCCATAAAAAAAAAAAAAAAAAAAAAAAAAAAAAAAAAAAAAAAAATCAATGTAAATAAAGAGAATCGACCACTTATGTTATTGTTGCCTATTCGGATAAAAATATATTTTATGAAATCAAAATTTTTATATGATGTTGTTTTGAAAAGAAAAAATAATAATTATTATTATTGATTTTTTATGCTTTGCTTTGGTGGCGATATGCATTTTCTTCCAGTAAGTTTTGGTAGAGTGCGATATAAAATAGTATGTTAGCTCATCTTATCATTAATTGATTGTACATTTTTTCTTATATTTGCTATGTTTTAATTAGGAAATTTGGCTTGGTATTCGTTTTACTGTTATATTTTGTTGTAGATGTTTTTGTTCTTTAAATGTTTGAGTATTGTGTCAATGTGGCGGCAAGAAATAATAAAATAAAGACAAAAATTTATAAACTACTCTGCTTAAAGAATAACCCTTTTACTTGTTCACACTTACGTTCGTATACACATATGTATATGCATTCACAGAAACAGGCTCCCACGAGCATATCGAATATGCCAATCGGAGCAAACTTGAGAACGAACATCCATTGACGAAGTAATATATTAAAAAATGGTCTTATTCGATACTTTATTTAAGGTATTAAAGGCTATTCTAAATGGGTTAGAGTTGGGACCATTTACGACAAGCTGTATCGTCCACAATCTCAGAGGGAAGTCTCGACCTGAAAAATGAGTTTTTCGATATTTTATAGTTTGACATGGTAGCGACGATATATGTACACGCAAACGCTTAAATAAAACATATACAAACTCACAAAAACATGCTCCCACGCCCACACAAACGCAAGTGCACATATTTGCATACGTACTCCTGTATTTTCGATTTTATCTTTATTATTGTGACATATACAAATCTGTAGCTCTCTGGAATTTCAATGCTTTCTAGCACAATGGAAGTTCGTATCACAGATATGACCATGAATGTCCTTGTGATTTTGAAGGTCCTTGTAGGCTCTTCATGACCTTTTAAATCCTAGTATAACATGCTCGAACTATTTTTATGGAATCTCAATATGATTCCATAAGAACAATAGAATTTTTTCTTTGTAATTATATAGTTTATTTTTTCTTGTTTTATATATATTGATTATTTTTGTATAAATAAAGTTTTTCTAATTTTTTTGTTTGTTTTGTGTGTTTCAGAGGCGCCACCCCGCGTGCTGTAGGCAAAACCCCCCACCTGAGGATGCGATAGAGAAAAGTTGCTGAGATCAGTCCCTCATGACCTAAGCACCTACCACCAAACCCACCCTTAACCCTTTACCTTAACTATCACTCGACTTCTCTTATCACTACCATTGTCATAATCCACCTTTTTCTAGTGGCTATACTCTAGTCTTTACCATATAACTTCATCAATAATTTAAAAAGAGGTAGATAAAAATCTTCCACCCTGTACTACTCAACAGCTAATACGGGCGCCCATACTCTCGGAAGCACCATATATTCACCCCTAGTCCTCCAGCCGGATCAGACGACCACAACGACGGACGCGATGGCAATGGTGAACATGAACAACCTCCTCAACGGGAAGGACTCTCGTTGGCTCCAGCTGGAGGTCTGTAGGGAGTTCCAGAGGAACAAATGTTCCAGGCCGGATACGGAGTGTAAGTTCGCTCACCCGCCGGCAAACGTCGAGGTGCAGAACGGACGCGTCACCGCTTGCTACGACAGTATCAAGGTAATTACACTTTTTCATTAATTTCAATGTCATTACTTTCTTATTCAACATCATTTCAAACATTATATACAGTATTTATCACATTTCAAGACATTCTTGGTATTCGGCTGAGAACAAAATTCAGACTTTCTGAAAAATCTGTATTTAAAACGTTTTGGCATGGTCTTTGGCAGCCTTCTTTAGCAATGAATGCCTGACAGATGGAGGAATACCAAAGAAATAGGTTAGGTGACCTATCTCTGGTATCTCTGGTCTTCCTCCATTCCCTAGGCATTCACTGCTGAAGAGGGCTGCCAAACAGCCGTCTTCAGCAGTGAATCGTTCAAAACATAATTTTTTTTTTTTTTAAATATGTTTTTTGTTCTTCGCCAAATCCCAACTATTCCTTCACTTCTTATCACCTGGACGACAAACTATCTGCTGCTCAGTATTAGCATTTTCTTCAGATATTTTGTTGCAGATATCGAAGGAATCTAGGCTGAAGAATCTCCTGGGCACAATAAATTTTCCCTTTACAATGTATGCCTGTAACATGTCTAGCAAATCAAAATTCAAATTCAAAAGGATTCAAAAAGAATTACCTAATATTGTAATATTTGCTCCCTCGGAGCTAGTACATTATACTGTACCTTTATTTCTCAATAATTTATTTTAAAAATGGCGGAAGGTTGAAACACTTCAACTTCCAATTGATGTCCTTTATTTGTTTCTTTGTATGTTTCATGTCTACAGACCCCTTTTCAGGAGCAATTTAACAGTCAGGACTAAACAAATAAATCAGCTTTTTGTCCGTCGGCTATTTTTAATCGATGGCTTTATGTTTATATTATTAGTCCCCGACGTGACCCGATCTGTGGAAAGTCTTTCTTAGTTAAACCTCAAAGGTGACGTTTATTAATGTGGCTATACACGTCCAGTGCAAATCTCTGCTGCACATTTTGGCCTCAAGGTTTGGACTGTACGGGTCTAGAACACACACGATAGGTTAATAAACCTCAAGTCAGGGACTGCACAGTCCAGTTATAGTAGACCAACTTAATGTGAAGCAAATATCCTCCTGGCCTGCACAGTCCCGGCCTCATTGGACTGTACAGTTACTCTATTAGGGTTTTAATTCTACTTCGATGGCCTGTACAGTTCAACTCTGGCCTCAAGGATGTCCCATTCATGGTGAGGAATATTTTAAGGATTGGACTACGCGAATCTTCAGATTTTACTCTCCGTGTATGGGCGCCCTTAATTTTTTAATAATAATAATATGTTAAAACGTTTTACATATCAGGACCTTGGAAGAGTAAGGGCGAATCAGAAAAATCGACTTTTTGACATGACGCTCCGCCTTGTTTCTTTGTTTCACTTTTAGTTCTCTCACAGTTTCAAGTTAAAGTGAATACAACCATCAACATGACAAATTTAATGTCCTATTTCATGGGCGAATCCCGGGTCTAAAACGTCCCTCCTAGCATTATGTTACATATAAATCACTCGTAAAAATTATATTTAAAACATTGAATTTCAATTGCATACTTTTGCAATCAGATTTATGAATTACCATTGCACAGAGTAAAGATTCGCTCTTGCTATCCTGGAGTACTTCTAGACCTTCAACTTCGATTTCCCAACATCCGGAATTCGTGATTCGCCCTTACTCCTCCGAGGTCCTAATATGGCCTTTCGCCATTATTAAAATACATTTATGACTTTATATCTGCGCGCTTTATCTAGTGCGTTCAATAGTTTCTACTTCATGAGAAGTGAAATTCCCGAGTAATTTGAAACGACAGTCGAGAAGCCATGCGCAGGAGATCGGAACTCCGGCCAGTGAAACCCAATGCCCCAAGAGAACTAGATTCTTTTGTTACGAGTGAAAGCGAACAGAGCGAGATGAGTTTTGAGAACAATAGAATTATATTGCCCCATAGTACGCCAGGCTACGGGCTTTCGTCATTTCGATTATCGGTTTGACGAAAATGTTAGCCGGAATATAACGGTTAGTTTCTTTCGCCATCATTTTCCAAGGATGTATTGCACAATATAAAGTAGGTATAATGTTTCGCAATTCTTGATATTTACTCTAATAGAGCCAAACATTTTTAGCCATTTCTGAGGGAAAAAATCTTTTATTTTTCACCCATGATGAAATTTCTGGTAATTTCCAAGTAGCCAACGGCCATAGCCACGTTGAATACACCGGTTCCCGTAGACCACCGAAGTTAAGCAACGTCGGGCGTGGCCAGTAAAAGACTAAAGGGAGGCAACCTGTAGATAGCCCGGCGCTAATAGCCAAGTCGTAGGTACGCAGTAAAAAAAAAAAAAAAAAAAAAAAAAAAAAAAAAAAAAAAAAAAAAAAAAAAAAAAAAAATCCCAAATAGTTATATAGTAGTCTAATTTTACAAACATTTCATGATGAAAATATTATATTGTGCGGAAAGTTTTACCTTTCTCGTTCAACATATAATGCACACAAGGACAATTTTTGTTTGTATACCTTCAATCCAATTAATAAAATGATAATTAAAGGTGTATAAACAAAAATAGCCTTTGTATTCATTATAAGTTGAAAAAAATTAAGGTAAAACCTCATTTTCAAAATGTCTACAAACTTTCCACGGACAAGCTACTAAATATACACCTGACTAAAATTTCTGTTACCAAAATAGTGTCCACAATTTTTTTTTTTTTTTTTTTATTTTGCTAAGAGGTTCTGTAATTTTGATTACCTGTTCGGAGAAAATGTTTGTTTAAACATTGTTTTCATCATAGCCCATATAAAGTCCATTGTTTCATTATTAGGATTTTTCATTAGTTCTTATTTTCCCTATGGTAGCGAAAAATTTTATCAATTTTTGGTGACTATTAAAGGAGTTTCTAATAATTCTCAAAATGTATAAGGTCATTTAATTAGAAAAAAAACTTCCTAGAAACTCCTTGCCACCAAAGGTGGCCATCATAAATGAAGAGTATGTCCTTTTTTTGAGGTGAAAGAATCAGGCAATGTTATAATAATATAAAAAGAAGGTTAATAAAGATAGCAACCTCAGCAGTTGATGCACCAGGAGAAGAAAAAGAAAACTACCTTAAAATAATTACATTAAACCTTTCGAGCGAAATAAAATAAATCAGAATCACATAAAACCAACCGATAGACTAGGACTTACTAGGCCAGAAGCTAGTTATCATTCCAAAGAAAGCAAATTTTGTAACAAAAACAAAGAAAAATAGAGCAAAAAGGCCAAATATGGCAAGCCATCAGTAGGATACAATGTTCTATTCTTTCAGGTTAAAAATAGCAAAATCAACTATTTTAATTAAATTATATATCTAATAAACTCAGTTGCATAATGCAAAGGTGAAAGGTGAATCAAATTGTATGCTCTGATTAATTTGACATGATTGCTTAACCACTTTATTCAAACATTTCCACACCTCCCATGAAAAATATAGATACAGAGAATTAGAGGATCAGAAAAAGTGTAACAAGCAATTATTGTGTTTCCTGGCAATAAGGAGTCAATTATACTATTTTTTGATTCTGTGGAAATTCTGTGAAAAAAGTAATATCCATTCAAAATTCCTCAGTTTCTTCTTGTAAGACAAATACTCTTGAAAATAGCTATCTTGATGCTGTGTTAAGTGAAAGGCCCCTGTGGTGAAATGAACCGCTGACAGTTGTGTGGCAATAACCATATGTAGGATATGGAACCACAATGGGGTGCTCTGTTTGTCCTTAATCGGCCCACATTCCTTGTCGCTAGCCCCAGTTCTGTGGTTGGACTAGCCGTCCAAAATATCTCTACAGGCCGTGCACATTCCAACAGAGGATGCATCTGGTGGGTTCGCTGAGTATATATATATATATATATATATATATATATATATATATATATATATATATATATATATAGATAGATAGATAGATAGATAGTAGATAGATACAGGGACCGAAAATAACTATTAATTTTATTTGAATTTTTTTTATTGGGAAATAAAAATGTCGTCGTAATTCCTATATCTTATTATTTTTTTATCATTCAGTTTTCTAAAAAAAATGTATTTAAAAACTTAAAAATAAAAATTATTTGAATAATGTACAATTTTTTTTTTTTTTTTTTTTTTTTTTAAGAAAAAGTTTATTATTTTAACATTTAAACATAATTTTAAATATAAAAAAAAGATTTTAGTACCATAATGAATAGAAACTTTGATTCACCAACACAAACAAATAACTTCAAATAAATTAATTAATTAAAATTTAATTATTATATTAATAAATGTATATTATTATTCATTAAAAAACAATAAAGTACGGTATACGAACAAAAATGGTCATTATGTTTAATGAATTGTAGCAAAACGTTTAACGTTTCGCTAGGTAAGATGTAAGATGGAAAAAAATGTCTTGAAATGTTTGTAAATTTTAACTTCTATAAGAATTTGGAAATTATAAATTTTTTTCTTATGCCCGAAAAATAATAATGTGTAATAATAATCATGTGTGGTAAAAGAGGTAATTATTTTAAGAAGGTAGAGTCGGATGTCGCTTTCTCTACATCAAATAGGATTGCGAAAGACACACCCCGCGTGTCCTGAGAAACTAAATGTATCATTGCCAATCATTGCAGATTTTTTGTAAGTAAACTCGCTGTGTAACTATCAGACCTAATGAGTGCTGCGTATTATGAAGGAGTGGGAATTTCCTTATTGCACCCTAAAGAAATCGTCGATACAAATGCAAAGTAACGAATGTGAAAAAATGCATCTTTCATTGTCAATCTTTACTAATTTCTGCTGGACTTATGTACGGCAAATTCTTGAATTTTATATAACTCTATTAAAGGGAAAGTATTCCACTATCAAAAGGTCAAATCTGCCGAATATTTGACTGTCAAAAAAGAAGTTATGAATAAATGCTTTCCCACTCTGAAAAGTGGTGATTTTCATATTCGATACTTTGCATTTGTAGCGGCGATATGATTCCAGAGGCCATCGTTTTGTTTTCTTTGGACGAATAGTTACTTAGGTTTTAAAAAAAAAAATTATGTGTAAAAAAAAACCAGCTAAATGTGATTACTACTAAGCGTATTACTCAATCTCTTTTTTTTTTTTTTTTTTTTTTTTTTTTTTTTTTTTTTTTTTTTTTTTTTTTGCATCAACAGGCATTTTAAAACATCACTTTAATAACTCATCGAGCGAAGCAAGAAAATAAGCCGGAGTGGTTTGATTGTAAGGAAGCGCTGCCCCGAAACCTAGCGGGGCCCCAGTTGGCCTAGCTAACAGATGTCCCACGAGCACAGCACATCTAAACACTAAATCAGTTATACACAACACTAATAGCATGCCGTATTAGCTCAGCACAGCCTCGGGGGATTAAAACGTAAATATGTGAACTAAACCAGTTAGTATTATCTGGAGTATTGGATGGTAAATTCTAGATGCAAATCAGCTATAATCAATACCTATTGGCCAGATAGAAGAACTATTTAATATTTTAATAAATATTATTGGTGTATAGATATGTAGATATTTATACAAAAAAAAAAATAAAAAAAATAACTTCACTATTTTTTTTTAATTTTTGACTTTTCTATTATCCCTGAACTTAGGAAATATTTACGTAACCACTTATATATATATATATATATATATATATATATATATATATATATATATATATATATATATATATATATATATATATATATACACAGTGAAACCTCCCTTAATGGACACCTCCCTACAGCGGACACCTCTATTAACGGACATTTTCTCGCAGTCCCGAATTTTTCTATAGGTTAAATAAACCTCTATATTGCGGACACCTCTGTACAAAGGACACGTACAGAACCTGATTTTTTACCTCCTTACTACGAACAAGTACAGCTAATGTAAGTTATCGAAGCGTTCCTATCGGTGTAGGTTTCCAGTAAAATGCGTTAACAATAACAAACTCTTTGTGAGAATAAGATATATATATATATATATATATATATATATATATATATATATATATATATAGTCACTATTCTATATATATATATATATATATATATATATATATATATATATATATATATATATATAGATATCTTCCTAGGAATTTCACAACAGGAAACTCTTCCTTTTCAGCAGAAGCATATGATTTTCCCGCAGGCAGATTACTATTGTTTTGCCTACGCGGTATCTCGGTTCCGGGAATATTCCAAAACTCTCATTCCGTTCACATTCCCTCTCTTCAATTTTCAGTTGGTTTTTAGCTCTTGTTGAGTAAATATCGTACTTTCTCTTCAATTTGTCTAATCGGAAATCTCTGACACTTAAAGAACAAATTGACGTGATAACATTTTCTAATCGCAAAAAATGTGGTGTGCGTAAAGTTGCCGAGTTTTTTAAGATAGGGGAAACCCAAGCAGCAGAAATTTCATTTAGAGCCATTTGTGGAGCATCCGCATCAGTGAATGCGGAAACAGCTACTCAGTGGTAATCCAAGCTTCCAACTTTACTCTTTGGATATACGCCTAAAAATATTTTTAATTTTTTTTTTTTTTTTTAAGTTTATCCTTATTGAACTTCTTTCTATATACATAAAAAACTTGTTATGGGTAACTGTTACATGGTTAATTAAAACATGAATTAAATGTACAAATTCGGTACGTATCCTTCTGGACCAACCCCTCTGTATAGCGGACACCTCTCTATAGTGGACAACTTTGGTTCTCCCAGAGGTGTCCGCTATAGAGAGGTTTCTCTGTATATATATATATATATATATATATATATATATGTGTGTGTGTTGCACAATATAACAAGAAAAAAACGGAGACACCACTGGAGTAGGCCTAAACCATTACAATTAATATGAAAGTTTTCAATAAGCTGACTAAATACCCAAAAGGATACCTGTTGTTATTTATTATTTTTAAATGTTACATAGATAGTTGCCTTGAACTTCAACAAAAGTCATTCCCCATAATTGCACATTTTATGTTTCAACTTGGAGTGTGTTTTATGTGAACCGGCCTTATGAATCGTTTTTCTTTTTTTCTCAAGACATTTTTGTTGCAATAAAGCCAAAATTTGGGAAACTAGGACCACATTAATATTTTGTTTATGAGAGGAAAACCCTAGTCCTAATGGAGTGATTTCAATTTTTTTAGCACCTTTTTCCTATTAATTGTGGTTTATAATTACCACAACAATTTATATTTATTCGAAGTTCTATAGCTAGGCGCAAAAATAATGTCAAACACTGTGAACTAAATTCCAGAGATGACACCAACTCTTAACATACAGTTTGGCTTATTTTCGCAACACATCATTCTTGTTTGTTGGGAATTATATTTACCTGGTAACATTGGAACAAAGCAAAAATAACGATGAGTGCTGTCAAATTAAAAATTTACTTCTTCAGTAAATCTTCACTCCTATATATATATGTAGCGAAAATAAGTCCTTACTTATTTTCGCTACATATTTTTCTCGTTGCTTAGATTTGTTAAATATTCTGATATATACATAAATGGGGTTATATTGAAACAAAGCAGATATATCCGAAAATATACCAAATTAATAATTTTATTTCGGTGTAAAGCCTCACTCCTATGGGTACGATTTTTTTATTGACATAAAACTTATTTCTTCAATTTGCTTGTCCTAATATATACTGCGTTCCGTTGCAAGGAAGCAAACATTACAACCTGTAGGTGCAAATAGTTTTGTCACGCAGTAATCTATCTATGGCTTTTAATGGGCCAATATTGAATAAGTGATGCTCTGCAAACTGCTAACTCGTACGAAAAAAGATATGCGATAGTGCAGAGTAAGAAGCCATTTTCCAAATTGATTTTTCGAATGCACAGATTCGGACAGGCGTATTCTTCTGGGCCGATGGTTTCTAATCCTTGGCGAAACGCAATCCCACAAAGTCCAAACCTGTCCAATACCCTTTTCCGGCGAATGCTTTCAATTGACGCGAGAAATATGTATATGTCCTGACATTTCGATTAGGGTCGCCTAGAACGGTGATGGTTACAAATGGGCTACCATTACTACGGCTGCCATGATGAGCGGAGACAAGGGCTAATGCCAATCGTCTGTCTCATCAGTATATATCTGTATTCAGGATGATCCTGTAGGATGGATCTTCTTAACGAGCTCACTGTCAGGTTACCCCGACTCCCGCTGTTATCAACACTTTTCACTGAATCCACCCCCCCCCCTCCTCCCACAAACCTTACTCATCTACGCAATCAGCATTCAAAATGTGTTATCATTTTTCGCTTCGATTTCACATTCATGGCAGCTCGTAACCACGCACTCCATTCTGTGAGACGTTCAAATTATTTACTTATCGACAACATACCAATTTTTTATTTTTTTATTAACTACATATCGTCCCTACCAAGTAAAACTATCGAATATGAAAATCGGAGCAAAATAGGTTCGAACACTTTCTATCCTTTGACGAAGTAAAATATTAAAAAATGGTCTTATTCTACTGTAAAGGCTATTCTAAAAAGGGTTTAGAGTTCCGAAAATTTGCGACAAGCCGTAACGTCTACAATCCAAGAGCAAAGTCCCGAATTTAAAAACGAGATTTTTCATATTCGATAGTTTGACATGGCAGGGACGATATGAAAAGTGTAGTCAATATTTCCGTACAAGGATATCAGAAATTCAGTGTTCATCGGACTCTCAATTGCACTCAAATTTTGCGTCGTTTGACGTCGAAGTCATTGATTTCGGTAATTAAATTCGCAATTTGGCGGGAATAACTGGTTTTTATCTACTTCCCAAATGGAATTTTCATAATATAGAGAGGAATCACTCAATGTAAGAATGGTTGCCGCGTTTGCTTGATTTACTTAAGCAAGACGATCTATGGCTTCATTTACTTAACATTTTTTTTCTCAAGATTAAACTAGAAATCTCACTCGCTCGAAAACTTAAGGACTCAAGAAGGCTTTTCAAAAAGCTCTGAAACAAGAGAAGAGGGGTTCTCCCGTGGTCTAGTGGATAGCGCGCTAGATTCATAAGCGGGAGATGGTGGGTTCGATCCCCACCGGCGCCAGAAATTTTCTCATCTCAGGGCTCGCTGGGAAAATTCCTGGCTGTACCCTGGATGTCGGCGCTAATGGCCAAGATTTGTTGATAAAAAAAAAAAAAAAAAAAAAAAAAAAAAAAAAAAAAAGAGATGAGATGGATGGATTTAAGAAAATAATGAAAAAAAATAGGCTCTCGTCTCTGAAATTTTAGTGAACTGTACGAGTGACATGAAATGATAAACATTATCTGGTAAAACGTCTCCCCATTGTTAGATATTGAGGAAAAGAATATGTTCCTTCAACATTGGCTCTTTTAACAACTATGTTTATCCCACCGTGATGTCACTTGTGCAGTTCACTCAAATTTCAGAGGTTTAGACAATGTCCCTTCTTGTTCCCCTGTACAGATTTATTACAACGGGGAAAAGTATAAAAGTCCAAAACCCACAAAACAGCATTACCTTGTGGCAGAATGAACCTGTACCATTTACTACTTACATGCACGTAACGCAATTCTACCTTGTGGCTACACTTTTCACGGTTACAAAATACAAAATAATCAGACCAAGTTACAATGTTGTGCCACATTGTAATAACGTAAAAACCCAAAAGTTATGTATTTCGGCAGATAAAACCCTAATCATATGGCACATCGTTAGAAGCTACAAAACCCACAACACGACCCAAGGTTGTGGCAGAACGAATAATAACCTTGTACCATATTGAATAATAATACAAGATCTATAACATTGCTACACCTTGTGGCAGATATATTCCTAATTATATGGTACACCATAACAAGGTACAAAACCACAGTCCAACTTGTGGCAATCTGAACCCTTACCGTATACCACATCCTAACAAGGCATAAAAGAATCAAGTAACATAAAGATACAATCACTTAATATGACTGTATACAGATACATTCCTCCGTAATGTTTGACATAACACCAATATTTGAAATAGGTGTTCATGCTTATTGCTGCTTGAGTCAGCGTGTCTGAGAAGGAACAAGGGACAGCTCTAAGCCTATAGACCCACAGGTCTGCGGTTAGGTTCTAGAAAAAAGTTAAAGGTCAGGAACACAAGGACAATTGGACGTTGAACTGGCATCGATTCGACGTTATTGGCTCCTCGTTTCTTCAGACGATTACCGAAAAAGCCTTCAAGCTCCATAAGTCTAGTCGCATATTTCATCAAGAAGTACTGGATATCAACTGGTTCTTATTTTCTTGATCTATTATTAAAAATTAAATACATTTTGTATTCGTTATCACACAAGTCGGGTTTGTGTTGTTTTTTTTTTAATCTCTTGATTTAATTTAAAGTACAAAGAAAATTGCAAAACTTTTTATTTTTATTTTATTTGATGCTAGTGTGCCTAGTTAACCCTGGAACACTAACCTGCGTCATTTTGATGCATATGACTGTAATCAATTGTCATTTTCTTCCGTTAAATGGGGGTAGAGCCGGTCCCCCCCCCCCCCCCCCCCACCTATTCCTGGAGCAAATCCTCTTACAGCATGATTTCACCTCTCAGCGAGTGATTAGATATGTGTGACCTTGATTTTCCCAGAAGACAGTGCATCAAATTGACGTAGAGGTTAGTAATACACGTAAATTGTTTTACGTCATTTTCATGCAATGTTAGTAATATGAGCATTAAGTCTACGACACTCTGACGTATAGGGAGAAATAAAGACTCATAAATTCTATCAATTTGACACAGAGTTAGTAACAAGTACCTAAAATATAATTACACCATTAATTATTAATTAATTATGTAAATAATAGAAAAATACACATTGCAAACGAAGTAATTAGTTTAAAAGTCGAGAAGGCATTGGGATATTATATGATGTATTATTCCAGTAATTATCTTTTGAGAAAAGCCAAGGGCGTATACAAGGGGGGTGCTGCAGCCCCCCCCCCCCGAAATTTTTTTGATCGGTAAAAATGTGTTATAAAACCTTTAAAAATAAATAAAATAAGATTACTTACTTCATAAAACTATTTTATTTTAGGTGTAAGCGTTTTAGTTGGTTAAAACTATTGCAAGTTCTAAAATAGTATTCCATACCGTGGAAATGGTCCATATTTTTTTGTTCTTCTATGTTTTATGTTTTTAATTTGTATTTTAATGTATTAAATATTGACAAATATTCATCTTTTTAACAACAGTTTTCTTCATTATCCATGATGCTCAAGTTCTGAGTCATTTTTCTGTGTATACGTCAAATACAGGTTAGTATTAGTGTAGGATGAATTAGGGTTAGTGTTCCAGGGTTAACATAGGTATCATGGAAAAAACTCCGCTTACTTAGTCTGTCTTTACGGTTCGTAATCCTAACCATTTCAAGCAAATTTTATGCATTAAAAGTCTAGAAAAAAAAAAACAACAACACAAAAAATTGGCAAACAAAAGTGATTATCAACTTTTGTCATAGGCTAGTGACGACGTTATTTCCCGCTGAGGCGTTCTCCTCTACTTACACTCTCAAATAATTATTTGAGATTAAAATCCTATAAACGCCTCTAAATCATAAAGGAATTTAAAAAAAAAAATCGGAATAACTGCGTCATCTTAGCTCATTTCCATGTTTTATCCAATTTTCTCGAAAACGGTTGTAAATTTGGCCTTGAAAATGGTTTAATTTCCTTTGTCAAATAAGGGCACCTGGAAGCCAATAAACGCAAAGCTGTGAGTCCAGCGTTTTTTTGTTGTTTTTTTTTCAAGCTGGAATCAGTCCAAAAAACTATGTTTCGGAAAAAACTATTGTCCGCATTGTTCGCAGTAGGTATCCCCTGATAATTAGTGCTTGGGTTATGTGGGTTAAACCCATGATGCAAGAAGTACATTGAGACACCTGAAGTTGTCCGCATTGTTGGTAGTAGATACCCCCTGATAATTAGTGCTTGGGTTATGTGGGTTAAACCCATGATGCAATAAGTACCTTCAGAGACCTGAAGTTGTCCGCATTGTTCGTTGTAGGTACCCCCTGATAATTATTGCTTGGGTTATGTGGGTTAAACCCATGTTGCAAGAAGTACCTTCTGACACATGAAGTCGTCCGCATTGTTGGTAGTAGGTACCCCCTGATAATTAGTGCTTGGGTTATGTGGGTTAAACCCATGATACAAGAAGTACCTTCTGACACATGAAGTCGTCCGCATTATTCGTAGTAGGTAGCCCCTGATAATTATTGCTTGGGTTATGTGGGTTAAATCCATGATACAAGAAGTACCTTCTGACACCTGAAGTCGTCCGCATTGTTCGTTGTAGGTACCCCCTGATAATTATTGCTTGGGTTATGTGGGTTAAACCCATGATGCAAGAAGTACATTGAGGCACCTGAAGTTGTCCGCATTGTTCGTAGTAGGTATCCCCTGATAATTAGTGCTTGGGTTATGTGGGTTAAACCCATGATGCAAGAAGTACCTTGAGAAACCTGAAGTTGTCCGCATTGTTCGTAGTAGGTATCCCCTGATAATTAGTGCTTGGGTTATGTGGGTTAAACCCATGATGCAAGAAGTACCTTGAGACACCTGAAGTTGTCCGCATTGTTCGTAGCAGATACCCCCTGATAATTAGTGCTTGGGTTATGTGGGTTAAACCCATGATGCAAGAGGTACCTTCTGACACCTGAAGTTGTCCGCATTCTTCATCGACGATACCCCACGATAATTAGTGCTTGGGTTATGTGGGTTAAACCCATGAGGCATGTTAGCTTCGGCAGCCGGAAGAAGCCCATATCTCCTTATCTCCCTGCCCTTCCTTGTTATCACAATCATGACGTAGTACCCACTCTTGACCAACCAGAGTTAATATTAGACACTCCAAGTGTTTCCTTGTTCACACACTCCTCTTGGAATCATTTGTTCTACATCTGCTTATAATTAAACACTAAAGTAAACCGATAAACTATCTAAGTAAGTATAATATTTTAATCCGGATATGATGATCAGATATGCAGGCAAATTCTTCCTTAAAATGAAAATCATTTTATTCCTGAAACTATTACGCAATTATTTCATACCAAGTCTGTGGAACCATAGGCGGCTCTAAAAAAAACATTTCTGTGGGGCTAATTTAGTATAGGCTTACCGCCGTGCCTAGGGGTGTAGAATCAAATTTTTATAACCAGGCTCCAGAAAATCAATAAGGAAGTATCCGATAAACTAAGAACATACATTAATTAGAACTTATTACTATTAATTTGCCTAAACAATTTATTTTTCTAACTTAATCGACAAATATTGTGAATTTTCTGTGTGGACCTCTGAAACGCGATGATATAATCCGTATTTAGTGCTACATTTTTAAAATTGTTCAGGAAAAAAACCGTCCCGCAGGATTTGTGAGATTTGATCATATTCCTCATTAAGGGAATGGCAACAATGAAAAACTTTTTGTCCTCTCATATATTTTACTACAAGTTTGCTTAATTGTTAAAAACCGAATTTACCTGGCTTTTTAAAAAACGCTTTCTTATTGGTTTCAAATGTATATTCTTATGTGTATGCACAAGTTATGTATGCAAAATTAGCAATTTCGTAAATTCAAGAAAAAATTGTTTTACAAGTTAGCCATATTTAGATGCTGCCATATTTCATTGTTGGTTTAACGATTCTGTACATTAATTGTGTTTTGCCTTTTAGCTTACGAAGGCTACCAAAGAGAAGCTGAAACGTCCTTAATACAGAGTTTTGCAAAAACCGTATTAATGTTTTCTTTGCTGAATCCCAAGTATTCCCTGATTATTTACTTTATTAGTATTTGTGAAAGGACCAATATTGTTATTAATGTTGCCATTATCTTATCATTAGAACGACTGATAACGGATACGAGATATCAGTATACGATTACTCGAGACGTTTACTTTACAAACTCCTTTGCTTAGAGGCCTTCATTATTCGCCATTTGCAGGTATCCGAGGCTGCTCGATTTAGAGTGAATAGATTATTTCACTCTTACCCTAAGAGAGGGAGAAACGAAAGACAAAGTGCAAGGAGAGAGGGGAGAGAGAGAGAGAGATAGAGAGAGAGAGAGATAGATAGAGAGAGAGAGAGAGAGAGAGAGAGAGAGAGAGAGAGAGAGAGAGAGAGAGAGAGAGAGAGTATGCCTTGAGAGAATTAAAGGCTCCCATTTAAATTTCGACTTTGGAAGTAGGATGGCTGAATTCCTGGATAGCAATAAGAGTCGGAATCCGAGTAGACTCCGAAAAGGGGGGGGATTCGAAAAGAATTCCGCTTACCCCTCCCCCCCGAGATTTATATGGATTCCCGCGTTGCTGGAAGCGTTGGACCATGCTACGCTCTGGCTGTTCCACGTGGAACGACACAATTCTATATGTACTACAACGCAACGCAAAGAATATAAATAATGTAACCCTGACGTAAATATTCGATATATCTTTGTTAGACATCAACGAAATTCGCTGCACAGTACCAGAAAAGCGCTACGCTCAAAGCCACGTTGAATGCATCGGTTCCCGTCGATCACCGAAGTTAAGCAACTCACAATTCAATACATGCATTTATGCTTCAAAATGTAACACAATGAATTTCATCCCTAACTCAAATCGATGCTTTGAATGCTTTTTTATTTATTTTGATTCATTTACTTTTGAGCACAAATTTTAATTTTTTGTTTTTGTTGTTTTTGTTACAGCTGTTATTTTCTTCTTATTTTATTTTGTTTTGTTATTTATTTATTTTTTATTTATATGTATTTTTTTCACGCAGAACATAAGCATTTGTTGCCAAAGTTGTAGAACTCTATAAATTAAATAAATAAATACAGCAACTAAAAATTATAAAATTACCTATAATTAATAAAATAATTTAATAACTTATTTATTTAATTTAATATCTGCCCATTAGTACCTTCGAGGCCCTTTAAAATACTGATTTTCTCTGAAGTGCAATAGAAATTAAAAATAAATAAAATCAAAATTTTAGACTATTTTTTTTCATAATTATCGCGTTTCCTTATTAAGGAATGTTCCTAATTAATTAAATTGTATTAAGTAGATATTCTGCCTCCCTGTTTTCTTCTTTTCTTGTGTGTTACTTTTCAGTAGTCGCTTATGCTGTTAACAGTTGCCGTGCCTTCCGTTCCAGAGAGGCCACAACAAATTAAAACACAACATCGAACCAATGAATAATGGAATAAGTACCTTCAGAGACCTGAAGTTGTCCGCATTGTTTGTAGTAGATACCCCCTGATAAGTACTGCTTGGGTTATGTGGGTTAAACCCACGATGCAAGAAGTACTTTCTGACTCATGAAGTTGTCCGCATTGTTCGTTGTAGGTACCCCCTGATAATTAGTGCTTGGGTTATGTGGGTTAAACCCACGATGCAAGAAGTACCTTCTGACACATGAAGTTGTCCGCATTGTTGGTAGTAGATACCCCCTGATAATTAGTACTTGGGTTAGACCCATGATGCATGTTAGCTTCGGCAGCCGGAAGAAAACACAAAATTACCTATAATTAATAAAATAATTTAATAACTTATTTATTTAATTTAATATCTGCCCATTAGTACCTTCGAGGCCCTATAATAAATACTGATTTTCTTTAATAAGTGCAATAGAAATTAAAAATAAATAAAATCAAAATAGCAGACTTTTTTTTTTGCATAATTATTGCGTTTCCTTATTAAGGAATGTTCCTAATTAATTAAATTGTATTAAGTAGATATTCTGCCTCCCTGTTTTCTTCTTTTCTTGTGTGTTTTATAATACTTTTTTTGATAGTTTTGTTAGATATTTTGTAGCTACTGGGCAGAATGATTTAATTCTTATTGCAATGAGATTTTTTTTCCAAAAATACAAAGGCCACAATCAAACAAATAAGTACCGTAATACCGTGGTCACATTTGTACAGTGTACAAACCAATACTGCTAGGATATTTTCATTTATCTGATGCCAAAGGTTCGAACTTTGCCCAAAGTGTGCGAACATGGATATATAAGCAGTATAGGTTTGTACCAATTTTACCGCAATGTACTAAGTTGACCTCATTCTTGGTATATTTTGTTGGGTTCCCTTTTTGTTTACCCAAAATAAAATCTAAAAAAGTCGAACCCGCAGCTATCTCATGCAATAACAATCAAACACAAGCCAAGGGCACTGGCTTTCATCGATTACATAAGTCTATTAATTAGCAAGTTCTCTTATTAATTAATTATTCTTTGGCTCTCTCTTGTTGTATAATTTCTTTGTTATATTATTATGGTTGACTATTATGGCGGCGATCACTAATCGGCCGAGCCTTCTCGTGGTCCGCGCCAAGATGGAACAATAGGTACTTGAGAGGTGCTTACCTTACCTTTTGTGCTGTTTTAAAATCGATAAGCCAACCAGCAGGGAACAACAATAGAATTTGTTCGCCTTCGCCTCTTATCCTGCTTCCTGATATCCTTCCTTTCGTCTCTCTGATTCATTTTAATATATTTTTGGAATAATATATTCCAATAAGAAGATATTTTTTCATGTTCCAAAACTCTTTTTTAATAGCACATGATATCGACCAGCACAATCTTTGATCTGTGTATTTTGATCATTTCTCTTTAATATGGTTGACTATAATATATTCCAAGTAATCGGAATTAATGATTCTAAAGTGTTAAACAAATAACACGTATCGTACCATATTGGTTCAAGGTGAAAATGGCCTCTATTAGGGATTTTTTCCAGACCTTTTTTTAATCCCCACCAGTTGTGTTATAAATAACTAATTAATTTAAAAAAAAATATTATCTTAAAATAAAAATTAAAATAATAAGAAAAAAAAAACCAACGGCCATAGCCACTTTGGATGCACCGGTTTTCGTAGATCACCGAAGTCCGGGTTTTTTTTTTTTTTTTAACAACAATCTAACCATGACATCTACTGCTTCCGTTGCCGTTGAGGAGATGCGAAATGAAGGGATGGTTGGGATTCGGCTGGGAGAAGAAACCTCAAATCTTCAAGCACAAATCTATATTGGACGTTTCCTCTGCAATTTGGACGCCTTCAACTGCACCAAAAAATGCCTAGGGGAGGAAGGATCTTAATATAATATTAAGATATTATAACCCCCCATAGGCATTCTTTTGTGCTGAAGAAGACTGCCAAAATGCGGCCGAAATGTCAATAAATTTTTGCCTGAATATCTGACGTTTTTTTTCTGCCTGCCGAAACCCAACCATCCCTTGACTTCGCATCTTTCTTTTTAGCGCGGTTCCTCCCTCCCCCATAGGGAGGAACCCCGCTTATAAGGTTGATACAATGAAACACCGGAAGTGCCGACAAGAAAATTTCGTGTTTCAGAACCCCTAGAGACCGAAAATAACGGTGGTTCAAATTTGTATGTATATATATATATATATATATATATATATATATATATATATATATATATATATATATATATATGTATATATTTATATATATATATATATTTGTCTGTTCGCTCATTTCTGGCTTCCCTGATGGTCCGATTTTGATGAAATTTGGTACAAAAATCTGTCGTCTAATTTGAAAGGTCAATTTCGTTAACCAGCAAAATCCGCCCACTGGAAGATGGCGTTTGGGGCGAAATTCGCGCGAAAAAAATCGTAACGCTTACGTTTTTGAGTTCATAAGCTTGTAAGTACTCTTTTTATAGGCTTCTTGGGCGAGGAAAACGAATGGAACCATTTTCAAGGCGATAGCTTTAACCGTTTTCGAGAAAACTGAAAAAATAATTTTTGAATGCCGTTTTTGGTTTGGGTACTTAGAATCATGGGATTCAGTTGAAACATTTACTGCATGTTCTACTTTCATTGAAACTAATATGTTGAAATTTTGGTTGCGTTTGGAGTTAAGGAAGGGTTAGAATAAAATATTTTATTAACAGACATAAAAAAGTTTTGGTAACTTTGTATACTTTCCTTAATATCTCGAAGACGGTTAGGAATATTGGTAAACGGAGGGTTACCATGCGAAAGCTTACTAAATGTTCACAAAAAAGATTCTTAAACAATTTTTGATTAGGCTATGTCAATCGGAGAAAGAAGTGCTTAAACTTTGAAGTAATTGATTTCGTTTATTCGAACGGTTCTTTTTGTTTGTTTTTATTCCTTGTTATTTTTTAATTGCTTAAAGTTGGATAATGTATTTGACAATAATAATTAAAATAAGAAAAGCAATTCATTGTTAAAAATATATCAGGCTGTACCGTATGAAATGTCAGTTTTGGATTTGTCGATTTCCTTCAAATGTCTTGAAACTGTCGAGGCTCCTATTCCGAGTTCTTTGGCATATTCCCTAGTGTTTTTAATTGCTTATAGTAGTCAATGTATTTGTCAATAAAACAGGATACGTATAATTAGAATCAATACTTTGTTTGTTAGAATTCGAAGATGCCGTATGAATATCTAGATTACAGTACTGGTGTTGATTTCGTTCTTTAGAATTATTCTTGGTATTCCCTATTTTCATCTGTTACCCATAGTTTTTTATTGTTAGTAGGTTTTTCTTATTGATTATAGAATATAAATCTATTTGGCTATAAAACAGGATACGTAAAATTAGTGACAATATTTCGGAGATTTCTGAGCGAAATACTTTTAAGATTTTCTACCACCACGAACGGCTTTTTTCCTCTATTTTTATCCACTAGATAGGCTTTATTTTGCATATTATTCTATATAAGTTTTATTCCGCAGGTGATTCTGATGAAATGTCGTGTTTTTGCTGTGGATTTTAAATACGATGTATCTAAGATTGGATAACATTAGCGAGTCTACATAGTTAAGAACCGACGACGGAGGATTACTTCTTGCTATGATTTAGTCTACATATGTATATTAAGTCCTAAATCCAAAAAATAAACTTCACAACGGTTAGATACTATGAGCGAATATGGCGGTTCAATGCCCGTAGAACAAGGGGGCCGCAGGAAATTTACCTGCTAAGAGTTAATCCTCAAGAGCTGTAAATATACCCCAGGTATCTGCCGACACAAATACAAAGCCTAGGTGGAGAGCACCCCAAAAACTCAGATCCAAACATAAGGTTATATACTAAATAACTAAATGAATATACTAAATATTCATAATGACTACTTAGTTGTAAACCGATTCATCAATTAGCAATCAATAGTTTTCAACAAAGGTTATATACTAAATATTGATAAAAAGGATTTAATTAGAAAAAAAACAATATTCCACAAGACTTGTTTTTGGTCCATTTGTGTCTACTCCATAGACTTAATTAGGTATATTATTCTATTGTAGTTGGGCAACTAAACTTTGTTTTATTTTGTTAAATAAAGTTTTTTTTCTCGACTTGTTATTCGTCAAGACTTTTATTTGTCCTTGTGTATTTACTAGATAGGTTTTATTCGGCATATTATTCTATATAGGCTATATTAGGCAGGGTATTCTACTCAATCTTGTGTACTTCTTCTTGATCCTTCTGTACATGGGCGTATATAAAAACAATTTCGGGGGGGGGGCTGAGACCATTTCCAGGGTATGGAATACTAAATATTTAGAGCTTGGAATAGTTTTAGGCAACTAATACGCTATTACACGTAAAATAAAATATGTTTTATGAACTAAGTGATCTTATTTAATTTATTTTTAAGGGTTTTACGAGAAGTTTTTATCATCAATTCAAAATTTCGGGAGGGGCTGCAGCCCCCTCAGCCCCCCCCCTCATATACGCCCATGCTTCTGTATCCTCTAGAAAGGCTTTATTAGGCATATTTTGTATTGATTTATAGAGCTTTGCTTTAGAATGAGAGCCAGATTCTGTAATTTCCGCTTCTGTGTAAAAGTTAGCTACTGTCGGTGTCCCTGACGCCTTAATATCACTTTTATTCGAGATGTTCGAGAGGATTTTGACAATTTTCACGAGATATATAAAAAAAAATAAGTTTATTTCTTTTCTAAGCTTATCAAATGGTACTAGGGACATGAACGGAACCGCGCTAAGATGCTGCAGTTCCTGCGAGTCGGACTTTTAGATGAATAGTATGTACGCCTAGTTCTGTACAATATTAAAAAAAATTGTAGTTTTTACAATATAAAAAAATTTCGCCTATTAGGGATATGTAAATAATTTCTATTCCCCTATAGATGGACCAATTTTTCTAGTTAAATGACTTGTCCAATTCCTTAAATATAACATGTTATTTGACGGGAAATTGTTGCCAATATACATTACGGGGATCTTTTATAACTAGCAGGTAAGACCAATGAAATTTCACGTATATTGCTATTTGTCTGCAGCCTCAGTATCTACGGAAATTGCTTAACAAGCAGGTAATGTTTCTTTCCTTTTATTACGAAAAACCTCAGAAGAAAAGAAAATTGGCAACATATTGTACAAATGCTTAAAATTGTCCATCAGCATTGGAAAGTTGCTTTGGAGAGGAAATCAATGAGCTTTTGCTTGAAGGAGAGAGATTTATGCCCGCATGTTATGTAACGTTGCAGATCGTAAAGTTGGGGAGCAGAACATGGAAGCAATCTGCAGCGTGCAGACAGCCTTCCGAAACCTGCTGGACGGGTTCTTGTCTCTTCATTCACCCGATCCCGCCCACTTTTTGCATCGAATACAGCAACAGGCCTTTTGCGCTCGGGTCTTATTTTTATCTCGGAAGAAAAGAAGGTATACCGGCAATCCTAGCAATAATTGCATCGAAATTGATTAAAATCGCCATGGATAAAGAAAATCGACAAGTAATAAAGACGAATAGAATTAAATTTTATCAACGAAGGAATTAAATATCAGCATCAGTAATAAATTACTCATCTCACCAAAAAGTGCTTAGTGTTTAGATGATTCGAATAAAAAATAAACGAATCACTTAAAATGATGTATCGGAAGAAGGTTTTAAAGTTGGTAGCATCTTATGAGTTGAATAGTTTGTTTCACTTCCATATTTTATCACATCAGGAATTATACTAAATGTAAGAGAGAATTGAGGGTGGGATAGGTTTGGAGGAAGAGAGATGTAAGGATGCCCAAAATTATGTGAGCTTGTACAAAATAAATAAGATGGTGTTGTGTTTTTTTATGTACTCAGCCCAGTTATGTTATATTAAACTGTACGTGATGGGGAAAACAGTCATTATTGGATTCAGCACAGAAAAAAAAAGGAAATTCTGCAGTAAAAACATTTCATGCTGCTGATCAAAAAAAGTCTTGCGGACCTGTGGCATTGGCGTTTTTAACAATAATCCACTGATTTCTAATCAGCTGAGCTCTACCCACAAATAGCTACTTCTAGCAGCTTAAGGGGTAATTACCTTGTAACTTTTTTTCTCCGTTTTCTTTTTTGTGGGCTTAAATGCAGCCTTAACTAATCGAAAATGATATCTAAGAGTGTTTATGTGGGGGAATCGACTTCAATTTTAACCCGTATAATTTCAAATTTTATTTCAGCTTCCTAATGATATTTGCCAATAAAGTCGATTCATTGAATTATAACGACTTTATCGCCGATCATCCACGCATTGCTTAATAGAAGATGTAGAATTTAGAAGTTCGCATTCGAGGGCGAACTGAATATCGGGCCCACATGGTGAGTTCGCCCTTGGTATCCGCAACGCCTCAATTGTTTACCATTTTCGAAAAAAATAATATTTCTTAAAACTCCTACGTACTTAACTAGATTTTAACTTCTTCTTTCAAAATAATTTTAGTTTTTTGTTCGTGATTAAGAATTGCCGCCTGCAGATTATCACCCGTGAAGAAAGAGGGTTTCCTTTCATCAGGCACAGTGCCGACATTTTCCTTTCAAAAAACTAAAACTTTTTTGTTTTTTGCATACTTTAACATCCCATATAAAACCTATGACCTAAAGAATAAGATTTTGCCAAACCGTACCTTCTGCTAAATAGGATTTGATACGTTTTGATTTGATACAAATTTCCTGGATGCATACCATCACCTCTTGAACAGTACCCAAGCCTGCTTTACTAGAGTAATATACCCAGCGTGCGAAGGATGTACGGTACCAGGTAGAGAGAGAGTTAATCTTATCTAGTGAGAGATAAGCAGAACATTCTCTCAGGCCTTTTCACTTTCAGTTCCTCTCTATCTTCACTTTCAGGGCGACCTTTACCGTCTTCAGCCGACTACCTACTCCGCGCATTAGTGGAATTAATGTCTTAAATTGGGAGTATTTTACCTTGGCATGGTCCTAATCTATGTGTTGTTTCACATATAATTTTATTTTATGTATCAATAATTCAAAGGGCACTTTAAAAACAATGTACGTAGAACTAAATACTTAAAAAATAAATAAAAACATTTTGTTAGCTAAATTATATTTTTAAATAATTTGAAATATTTCCCAATATCTCAATGTTTTTAAGCACTTTTCAATAGTACCTATGAAGCTATTCAGGCTGTAAACATGAAAGAATTTAAAAAAAAAAAAAAACCTTTAAGTCTTCATCGACATAAATCTTGGAAATAAATATGAATTGATTTGTTTTTTTTTTTATATTTGAAATTAACAGCCTATTAAATAGAAGATTTTTTGTTTGATTTTTCTATTAAAACTTTTTAGTTTTTTTTTTTAATCTAAATGTATTCCTTGTTACCGAATTTCGTTGCAAGGAGATAAAATCACGCCGGTACACAGTGGGACGAATGAGCAATCTAGGAAGAAAAAATTCTGTACTACTTAAATGGATACGGTCATCTCATTTAAATAAAGAATAGGCACTTCAGAGGGTCTCCCCGTGGTCTAGAGGCTAACGCCTTGGATTCTAATGCGGGAGATGGTGGGTTCGAGTCCTGTCTGCAGCTGGATCTCACGGTTCGTTGAAAAGATTTCCCATTCCACCTTGGATGTCGGCGCTAATCGCCCAGATGTTGGTGCACCGTACTAAAAAGACAAAGAAAAGGGGGAAAAAAACAACAAAAAAAAAACGATGAACTAATAAAATGTTTAAGGCACTTTGCAATCAATTCGTAATAAATACACATATTAAGAAATCAGCAGCTACATCTTTTTATTTGTTAAACTTGAAATCAAAAACACTCAACTAACCTGGAGGTTTATGGTTTCGAATGTTTCAGTAACGGCCGTATCACACGATGAAGGATGACAATTACCCTTGGGTTTGGATTCTTGAGGGGAGGGGGGGCGGATGATTTGTAAATACAATGGGCTATTCTTAGATCTAGCTTTCAAGCTTTAAGATAAGTATGCTTTGTTAATTTGTAGTCTACCATCAAAGCAAGTGCCTCTTTATTAGAAAAAAGACACATGTGATTAGTTTCACTAAATCATTCTTTTCATTTGAGTTGCAAATTCTGAAGGAGATTGAACTATTTCTTCGATAAGATTTAGCATCGATCTTCACCGAATTCCTAAGTGATTCTTCTATGGCGAATGCTAATTTTTTCGTACTGCGTGACTTTATAATAACTTTAACTTTATTTAACTTTCCCCGGACAAAGCAGTCATCGAATCGTTTAATAGAGCGACTGAAAGCGACAGACAAGTAGATGGCAAAATTTTTTGAAACAAGTATTCCAACATGAACATACTTTCTAGCCAATCATTATTTTCAATAAAAAATCTGTCCGGACATCTTCCAGCCACGTGCCATTTCTTTTTCATTTTCGCATTTTTTTGCTTTAAATGAGTCTTTAATGTAGCTGAAAACGTTGGAATAATATTTACTATCTCAAACGTTTCCAAATATGGCAATATATATTGAATCTGCATCCTTTCAATTTCACCAAATACTAAATACCTTCCTTCGCGGAAATGGAATTTATTTTCCACAAAACACATAAGCAGACGAAAGCAGCTGAGTGTTTCAATTTTCTCTCATATACCTTCTAAGTAACATGTACCATAAATTTCACTGAGGTACTTTGGGGTACTTTTTAGTAAAAGTCCTTTTAAATTTTAAAAATGCCTTATTTTAAAGCATGTTACAAAAAATTACAATAATGTGTCAAAATATAAACTAATTATTTGCAGAATCACTTGATTGAATAACAGTAGTATATATTCACTAATAAAAAACTAAAAATGAAAAAAATATCAGTACGATGATGTATGGAGCTCAATTAAAAGATTGAATAGTTTAAACCAAAAGTAACCCGTCGAATCAAATACTATTTACAGCTTGTGTTTACTTTGGAATTCGCCTGCTAAAATCAAAACAACCTCGAATATGGTTCCAAGAACTACTTCCCTATACACTAAATACAACAGTTTCATCAATTTCGAACATGAATTTTTTCCGCCTAGATTGGTCATTCGTCCCACTGTGCGGTACGGGCATATTAATAATTTGGTCCAGAAATAAACCCCAATTTCTAATTGATCAATTCAGTTTATTTTGACAACACATTTTTCTCTTTTATGGAGCACGATTAACGATTAGACCGATATTGCGGGTTAAAAAACTAACCGTTTCTCATGAGAATGGTATATACCAAGTTTGTGGCGAAAGAACTGAAATTGCAGCTGATATCGTGGTAACAGACATGTACATGTGTATCCATTTTGTATGGGAGCATTTTTGGCATCCATTAGGTGGGATCAATGAAGATCTGGCAAAAATAAAGTAAACAATTTGTCATGTGTACAAACTCAATATTATTTACTCAAATAGATTCCTTTGGAAGATCTGAAAACATATTTTCTAATTTTAATGTTTTGGGCAGGGGGGGGGTACTCTATTACTACGGATGTCTCCAACCTCAATTCATGCTCTAGCGTCGAGAAATGCAGAACGTTCGCGGAAACCACTTCACCTGAATGGGTCCCCGTCCACATAGGACTCCCTGGCAATGGGAATGGAAGAGCTCCCAGCTCCCCGAGTGGGATTGTGAAAACGAGACTCCGAGCCGGGCAATACCACCAACGCCCGTAGGAATCCATACTGCTCTCTTGGTTATTACGCCCCCTGGAATCCGCTGGATAATTGCGAGTCCCCCTCTCCCCACTCTGGAATTTCGGCCAGGCTCCCCACACCCATCCGAACTCATATACACACCAATACCGTTATTAGATCTGTTTTTAATGCGGTCTCATAGTTGTGAGTGAGAACCACCCAATGAGAGCCAAAGTTTTATTCAATTGGATTTCTACCAAATTGATAATAAAATCCTTTAATGGAATTCATGAATTCTAAACGAGCCTAATAATCCCTGCGTAAAAATTGGATTACATATTAATTATTTTTTATGAATAAAGAATTTGAATTAAATTCCACAAATTAACATCCATAAAGTCCGACTCGCAGGAACTGCGTCATCTTAGCGCGGTTACGTACATCTCGAAGAAATGGAATAGATTAGCATCACAAACCACAGGAAACTGACAGTAGCAAACTTACACAGAAGCGGATAATTCTTAAACTCTCAATACAATTACGTACTGAAAACGTACTTACTCTTCGACTACTGCTGAGAAGGCTCTATTCTAAACAACCAAAAATTCGTTGTCATTTAAAGTATCTTGTTTTACTAGCAAATTCGTTTTACTGTTATAATAAACTGTAAATATGTGCTTCATGGCGAATAAAATTCCATTCTGTCGGGGGTTAAATCTTTCTATAAAATAAGATATAACGATAACTTCAGTTGAAGACTATGATGAAGGTTATATAGATAGGAGAATTCAAAACAAACTATGCATATGCCTTCATGATTAGCCACAGCCATCTTGATTACCACAGACACTCCAAATATATTACCATTACCTTTCACCGTTTCTTAGCTTATTTTACTACAATACTAATTTTACTGATAAATGCAATTTAAAACAAAAAACAACCAATTAAAAAGTGAGATAAACAAAGAGAAAAACCGTTTCAATAGACTTTATTACACTTTTTAATTTTTAAGCGCTTATATCTCTGATTGACGTTGCCCCATCGAATATTGCTTCAGAACATTTTTTGTAGAGAATTTAGTAAGCATTCGAATGGTCACCTTCCACTTACCACGATTTCCCAACCGTAATCGAGATATTTACGAAAAATATATGAAGATCCGAAAACTTTTAATGTCTATTAATAAAATAATTTGTTTCGCATACTTCCTTAACTCCAAATGTAACCAAAATTTAAAAATCTTAGTTGGGATGAATTTCCAAGATGTAGAAAATATTTCAATTGAATCCCGCGATTCTGGGTACCCACAAAAAAATAATGACTTATAAAAACATTTATTCCACTTTTCTCAAAAACGGTTACAGATATAGCCTTAAAAATGGTTTCATTCGTTTTCCTATGTTATGAAACCTATAAAACAAGTACCTACAAGCATATGAACTCAAAAACGTACGCGTTACGATTTTTTTTGCGCGAATTTCGCCCCAAAAACTATCTTCCAGTGGGCGGATTCTGCTGGCTAACGAACTTGACCTTTCAAATCAGACGACAGATTTTCGTACCAAATTTCATCAAAATCGGACCATTTTTGAGCTTGCTAGAGCGAGAACAGACAATCATATATTTATACATATATATATATATATATATATATATATATATATATATATATATATATATATATATACATATACACACACACACAAATTTTAGCCACCTATATTTTCGTGATCTACAGGGTCTGAAACGTGAAAGTTTCAAGTCGGAACTTCTGGATCGCGTCGTGAGGTCAACCTCATAAGCGGGTTCTCCCTATGGAGACAGGTAGTAACCGCGCTAAAAATATAATATGCTATTCTTAATAACTAAACTTCGCACTCCTTTTACGATTTTTGAGACGAAATAATGATAAACTATTTAGAGTATCAACTTAGAGAGAATATTTACCTGTAGGGCCACATGAAGAGTTTGAATGAATACAATATGGCGGGCAATAAGCCAGCTGATCTAAATCGATTCGCGCCAATTGATCATCAGGAGTAGTTTATTTATTCCATATTGTATTTATTCTGACGATTACTCGTTCTTAATCAGAACAAAGAAATAATGGGGTCGAGCAAGTCACTCGAGGTTAAAACTAAACAATCTGGGTTCAAAACCGGAGCCTGTCGAATTAATTTATCAAAAAATAAAGACTTGATATCGTGTAGAATTATTGACTATTACCAAGAAATAAAATGATAAAAATCTGACTTCTTTTAACGATTGTTTCCACTATAATTAATGGAGCAGAATAATTAACGCATTCGAGAAAACTTTTAGTTTCAGACACTCCTACTGTTAGAAATTAATAAATTTTCTTAACTAAATACTAAATTGAATTTAAAATTAGAAGGCATTATTTTGAGAGAGAAACTTTATAATATTATGCTGTATATTCCAGTAGAATTTACATATATCATACATAATTTACTGATGTGAGAAATGAATTACCCCTCTCGAGTGGACATCAAAAGAATTTCGAATGAAATTAGAGACAGATGACATAAATAGAAATGTGAAAAAGAGCTTCATATGTAAAATTTTATTACTCGGTGTCAGACATCCTTTCATAAGCCCTAATATTTTAAATTAATTGTAGTCCTATTTCAGTATTAAATTTATTATTTTAATTTGCAAACTTAATCCTTGACCACAGGTATTTCATCTGATGAAAGATATTTCAGATATCCGGAGTTGCTTCATCTTATGGGAGCCATTTTAGCTAATGGATGGTGTTTCAGTTGATGGGAGGTGTTTCAGCTGGTTAAAAATATTTCTGCTTATGGAAGGTATGCCAGTTGATCTAAGGTTGTTCGGCTAAAGGAAGGCGTTTCAGCAGATGGGAGGTATATCAGCTGATGGTGGTTATTTCAGCCTTAAGATGTTTCAGCTGATGAGATATATTTCAGCTTGTGAAAGGCATTTCAGCTGATCTAAGGTTGTTCGGCAGAAAGAAGGCGTTTCAGCTGATGGGAATTATTTCGGCTAATGGGATGTGTTTCAGCTGATCGGAGTTGTTTCATCTCATGAGAGCTATTTTAGCTAATGGAAGGTGTTCCGCCTGATGAGAGCTGTTTCAGTTGATTGGAAATATTTCAGCTTGTGAAAGGCATGACAGCTGATCTAAGGCTGCTCGGCAGAAGGAAGTCGTTTCAGCTGATGGGAGTTATTTCAGGTAATGGGAGGTGTTTCAGCTGATACGGGCTGTTTCATCTGATGGGGGCTATTTTAGCTAATGCGAGGTGTTTCAGTTGATTGTAAATATTCCTGCCTTTGGAAGGTATATCATTTGATCTAAGGTTGCTCGGCAAAAGGAAAGCTGATGGTTGGTGTTTCAGCTCCCGACATCTTCGGGTACATGTCCTCTTTATTCCACTAATACATCTACGCCTAAAGGTAATAAATGCAAAACATATCGTCGTGTGCTTCCACCAAAATTACTGACTAAAACTAATGCCGAAAAATGTAAAGTGTTACCTTAATTACCGTATTTAAGGAACGAGCAAAAGGTAATTGAGACCTCCTAAACCTTATTTAGGATTCATTGTTATAAATTTGAAATCAATAAAGATATACTCCTTGTTGTATTGTGCTTAGTTTGTGCAGCTCATGACTTTTTTTTGTCCAAAAAAAAACTCTCAATGTTAATACTATGTAGAACAGAATTTGACACTTGGCTCTACAGCTCCTATCAGCAGCCTTCTATGACGTCATTTAATTGTAAACAGCTTGTAATAATTATACTTTATCTGCACTTACGTATTATTAATTTTATTGTAGTAAAATGACTGAATAAGCAATAAAAGTATATTGACAGTGGAAATTGCTTCCTGGCTCCAAGTGCATGTCGCCTCGCCTTGGAGACACACCCATACAGAGTGAGTCATTGTTAAAACTCTGAATCATCTTCCATCTTTAACGTATAACCCGTTTTATGACAATTGAATAAATAAATTTTATGATAAATATTGCAAAAAACACACAAAGGAATAAAATATAAGTAAATCAAAACTTGTTAATACTTGGATGAAACGCGTCATTGTAGCGTTTTGCTGTGCGTACAATGCGTATGCCCTTGTATGATTTGGAACTATAAAAACGCCCCCAAAGCTACAAGCGACGTTTTTTTTACTCAGAGGATCTTTTTCTAACCTTTTTACTTAATAATATAAGTATTTTGAATGGAAATCTTCTACCACTATTTCTTAAATATTTGAGAGACATTTAAGAAAATGTACGAAAACTATAAAACTGATCTTGTTTATTTATTTATTCATACATTTGTAAGACCACTAAGAAGGCGATTCATCACATAAAACTATGCTTTAAACACAATATTGTTAATATTGGTCAAAAATTATATAAACTACAAACAGGCATTTTCCTGATCTCTATGAACATTTCCAAATAAGTTTTAGATAATTGTCAAGAACTGTTATGATTTTATGTTACCTTTTTAATTATAAGGTGAATAAGGGGAGAAGCTTTTAAACTGGATTTGTTGAAGAAGTGTTCAAAACATGTGAAAAGTTTATATTTAATATGGCTTACTTCGCTTTCTATGGTCAAAAAGCCAAAAATAAAAAATTAAAAAAAAACTGTGATGGGCGGAAAACGTATTTTCCGGCTATATTTGGTCAAAATCGGACAATATTTTTAGACGGCTGAACGTGAACAGATATGTTAATATCCTTGTCATTAATAATTGAAAATGTTATGGCAAATGAATTTTATCGTAAGGGACGGGGATTTTCATCTTCCTCAATCAATTTGGCTAAATTCTCTGATATATGCGTAGTATTTTGGAAGGTTTAGTCATTGAGAAGACATGAATAAGGTAGAAAAACTGGAGAATTCCAGACCAGTAGTCCTTCCATATTACCCTGTTAAACCCTATTGACCCCTTGAATTTCTTAACTGACGTCGGGGTATTTTTTTTTCTTCACATCTTAATTAAGCAATACCCGTAGTCGGTGTGGAAGAAGAATTGAAATATCTTGATATATCTTGGGACTCCACAAACACTCGCTTATGTTGCATTTATGCTTCAGAGGAATGCCGAAACAATATAAACAAAGCATAAACCTTAGGGTTTGCATTTTTTTCTAATTGTCTAATTTGACAACAGTCATGAGACAAATTTAGTTTTAAAAAAAAAAAAAACATCAGTTTGAACTACTTTCCATTGTGAGATGTGTTTCTTTATAGATCAAAAAATTATTTTCGTTACACCTACACAAAAATACATTCTCAGATTTATTCCGACGCTGATAAACTATATATTGTTTAACTAATATTTGAAAGAATTAGGTAAAACTTTTTAGCTTCATAAAATTTTGTCCATTCTCCACCCAAAATAAAGTACTTCGCTGATTACCAAATCCAGTCTCAGCCGGGTAAGGACCATTACGTCGGGGCCTGAAAACGTTTGCAAATAATAACAACAGTGGAAATTTTCGGCCTCTTATTTATCATTGTAAAAGAATGGGTTTACAACAGTGCTGAACTCCAAAACATGTATTTAAATTGGAGTACATTAATTGCAGGCCTTGGTATATAAATCGCTATAGCACGCAACCTTACAAATATCAGAACCGAATCTGTATCGATTTGCATAAAACTTAAAAATATTTTCACATTGCGTAGTTGACAGACTTTACTGGATCTTGGAACTGCCAAGCTTCACTGACAAAAATGTTCCTTATACAACAACCGTGGGCACGACCAATGCCAATGTAGTGGGATTCAAAACTCGACACTTGATCAGTTAGGTCCCATTGGCTAGCAAAGGGAGTGAAGCATTGAGGAAGAGCAAAGACCAGCTGGCAAACGAAATACCATAGAAACGATTACAAGTCAATTTGATTTCAAGGCACTCATCATGCAGATCCGTTGCGCTCTTTGCTCTCTCTGTTTGCAGAGGTTGCTGTTTTGATGGCGGTTGCTTACAGCCAAAGCAACCAGTTCCATCCGACAGCTTTCTAGTTATTTCGGAACATGCAAAGCGTTCATTAATGACACGTTCAGATCACTGCACAATCATTGTGGGTGTTGTTTCGGGACTCGGGACCCCTCGAGGCCACTGACCAATACCCCGGTATTATTCGTCCGGAGGCGGTAGGCAGAGCGTGCAAGCGCCGCCGGCGCCAGAGGCGGTCGATGGAGCCGGCACCAGACGAATCCATAGCCCTATCTCACGCGAAGACCCGCCAGAACGGCGTCCAACAACTTGCCGCCTCCACCCCCCGTCCCCCTCCTGTTTGTTACAAGTTCCTACTTTACTGCCGCCCCCGCTTGCATGTCCGACTGCTCCCGATTCCCTCTTACTAACGGCCTAGGGCTAAATCATTTCAACTTAAATGGGAAAATGAAGAAAATTCGTGCAGATAAATATTTCACGACTGCCGCAGTGAGGCCCTGCAACGATAGATCCAAGAGATAGCGGTCTTCAAGGAAAGCCAATCCAATAACCTTTACAGCTGTTCTCCGATAACGCCAACTACAGTCGGGCTTTCCTGCTTACACTTATATTTCCTTTTGCATCGCACCGGTCAATAATGCACAACTATTTACTGCGGTAGGGGAAGTATTTAAAGCGCCTAAGCTCTGGATAGTAAAATAACAACATATTCCTACGGCTAACTAACCTCATAATCAGCAATTCACTAGTTCTTCTATTGTTTCTCTATGATGTAATGGGATGAAAATTTAGTGCACATCGGTTTTATGGGCTGCAAATATATTTAACAACATATGCTGCGAGTAAACTCGTGTAACCTGTTGATATGACATATTTTATTTTCAACCTAACACTATTATCAAAAACACTGCTTACAAAAGTTGTTCATATGTTGATCATCTATGTTCAACTTATTCAATTACCACCAAAAGCTCTGCTTAGAAAATGTGTTGATGTTTTAATTTTCAATGTTCAACTTAGCCCAATAATCACCAAAAGCACTACTAGATTGTTCATATCGCACTAGTATTTCTAAAGTGACTCAACTCAAAATAAAGCTCAACTGAAAATGTGTCACTCTTGCCTTTGTAGGGGGTCCTAGCATTAAGACAGGAGGGTTGACACAAGGGCTCTCTTGTGTACAAGCTCTGAAGCTAGTTACATGCAAGTTTGGTGGTCGATAAAGAGATATTTACCATGTCTTTCGTAGTCATAACTGAAAAACACTAATTTTTGAGTTATGTCGCTTCAGAAATACCAGTGCGATATGTTGATCTTCCATGTTCAACTTATCCTAATCACCACTAAAATCCCTGGTTACAAAACGTGTTGATAAATTGATCTTCTTCGTTGAACTAAATTGATCACAGAATTTATCAGAAGAAAAAATTAATAAATACTGATTAACAAAAGAGAATTTATCCAAAAAAATGCATAAACGACACTAGTACTAGTATATTAAGCCAATAAAACAAACATAATCGGAATAACCAAGTCGAACGATTACCCTTAAAGTTGTTTGCCTAAAAAGCCTACACCATCCAACCTACCAACTTTGTATATAGGTAAACTTCTAAAAACTCAAAAGCACTCCTAAAAAATCGTTGTTAACTGGTATTTTCCATTTAAAATATTTAATGTAAAAACAAACACTCATATTTAAACAAATAGGGACAAAATGTATTCCCTCTAAAACTCAACTTTTTGGTTTAAATTCATTTTTTCTATTAAAACTATTTCTATAAATAATTCAAATTGAATCAAATTTATGAAACAATGAACAATGGATATTCATCTATTCGAAATAAACTATGGAACGTTCAATCAGACTTCTGTTTTGTCAAATCAAAGTCATTTTTGGACGAGTTTAGATAAGAAGATATCGGTCGATATTTTCTCTCCTCAGGATAACACAGCCCACGTCTCACCCGCCTCCAATCCTCCAGGTCATCCTGGAATCCTTCCTAAACTAGGAAGGTATTCGGCTGACAACTGGGGACACCTGAGGCGTGATCAAGTAACTTGTATCAAATTACATAATGCAATTGAATTGTAGATTGTGATATTTCTTAAAAAAAAAAAAAAAAAAAAAAAAAAAAAAAAAAAAAAAAAAAAACTATTGTCAAAACAAACGTATCCTTCTATTTTCAACTTTCCCAAAGTTAAAAGAAAACTTGATACATTCACTTTGCTTATAAGGTTGGTTTTAATAAATAAATAAATCACGCACAAACCTTGGAATTTTAGTGTGTTTTCTTTTCTTAATAATCAATTTTGACGGGGCCCTTGAGATGGTAAATGTCAGTTTAAACAGCATTCCACTTTAAAATGATCTCTTAGCAAAATAACATTTCCTTATGCATACATCTATATACTTAATAATATATATTCATACATTTAGCTTTTTAGTTTAATAAAACAAAATAACAGTACCTGAAATATTATGTTTAGGATAGTGATGAGCACCAAACCTTGTAGTACGCATATTTTTTAATACTGCTGAACATAAAACGATTTTTTTACAGATGGGCTTTTCAAAGAAATATGTACAATATGTAGAGAAAAATAAAAGGGTTATGATCCTAAAAGTAGTCATCAAGAATTAGTAATGGCTCTGAAAGTAAAACCGGTCGGTCGGAGAAATGATTTTCATTAAATTTCTCCCGCTGACACCAAAATATTCTCCACTTTTCACTTTATATAAAGTGTCAGTGGTTATCTCTAATGTCTGCTTCTGCCAGCAATTCCCCTGGCATTTCATCTCATTCAACTTATGGGCATTTTGTATTCAATTTATGTTATTGTTATTGTACCATTTTTGTATGAATGATTTTTATTTTGTATTGTCTACAAAGAAAAATGATTCTTAGTACTTGCATAATGATAATAATGTTCCTAAGAACTATAAAAACTACTTACCACCCTTTTCTCTGCTTTAAGAGGAAACGCACCAACCACAAATGGGAATCGAATCCAGAACCTTAGTAATTGAATATATTTGAAGATATAAAGCATAAACTCTGAATATATCAAGTTCCAAGGGAATAAGTATGGGAGAAAATACCACACTATGATAGTACTTTATGCAAGTGGGACTTTTTCATTTTTAATTATTGTGTTTCAGTACTTCTTGTTAATTATATAGTGTGAATTGATCGCAACCTGATTTATCATTAGTTTATAATAAGTATAGACAACAGATTAATTTGTACAAATCATATATTCCTTTCTTCAATTTAACCATAAGGGACTACAGACGTTGAAAACCCAAAACATGTTTAAATATGAAATTATTTATTGTTTCTGCCACAAAATGATCACACAAAGAAAAGGGATAAAATTAAAACAAAAATACATATACTTTATACATAAATCAAATTAATATTATATGCAATATTTATTTTTTAGAACGTCTAAAGAGTAGAAGTCTTTATTGAGTTTGTATGCATACTGTGTGAGCATATATTTAATTTTTAAGACTTGATCTTGTAGAAAATTATGGAATAAATGTGTTTTATGTATAAGCACATGTAATTATTTTATGAACGAGTCTTACATTAGCGAAAAATGTAAATTTGTAAATAGATTACTTATTTAGGATCTCCTGGTATTTTTTAAAAAAAAAGCCCTAAAGAAAAAAGAAGCTAAAATGTAAAATAAAATAAAAAAATAATAATCTGTGATATTTCCTTCTATCGTGCAAATCTTACTGAATATTTAATTTGTTTTATATGTTCCTGTACCCTGAAAGTAGATCTGCAAATCTTCTATCAGCAAAAATTATCAAGAAGAGTCTAAAAACAAATACAAAACTATTTATTAGTAACTTAGTAGGGGATAAGGTTGACGCACCAGCTATAGTAACGTAGATCCTATTTTTGTGGAAGCGAGAACAGGCGGTAGCCGAAAATAGACTCTGACTCATCTAAAAATAAGGATTATGGCCAACTTTTTCTATCGTGGGAATAATTCTTCCCAGATTTTTTTTTTTTTTTTTTTTTTATGAATTCTCAACATTGCTTCATGTCACACACAATGTTTTTATATTTGCGTTTCCGCTTAAGATAATAAATTATTTCCAAAACCAACTCATAAATTGGTTTAAACGATTTTTTAAAAGAATATTCAGATAATCAGTCAAAACAATTAAAACACTTTCTACTAAAAATCCCCTAATGTTTTCACATAACTGCTGTCTCTGCAACGACACATACACTACTTCAAAACCTACTATAAGAGCCTGTATTGTGGTAAGGTATATCTAAAATGAAATATAGAATACACCATAAAATAATAAAATGGAAACTATATTAAAACATTAAAAATAAAGTAAAATAATAATAAAAAAAATACGAATTAAGTAAAAATTTTGGAATTAAAAAAATAATATAAAATAAAAAAGAAATCTGAAACATCCTCCCTCCCCCCACCAAAAAAAATTAAATACCAGCAAAAAACCAGTTCAGAAATAAAATTTATTTATTATTCACAGAGCTTCAGAGGCAAGGTGATTTGCTCACATAAAAATAATAAATAAAAACTGTATGAAGGGTAAAGAAAATAAATTCAGTATATTCAATATACTGAAAAAAAATTTAAATAAATAAAAAAAAAGATAATAAAAAAATACACAAAAAATAAAATTTGAAACCAAATAAAAATAATCTTATTTCGTAAAATATAACGGTTAGGGATGAATATTATACATTGTATATATACAAATTTTAACTAAAGTTTTAGCTAAAATTAATGTTATTTCCCTCTTTCCTAATTATCATATACCAAATGTAATTTTGTTAAAACCAACTCCCAGTCATCCAATATTTTATAATCAACTTTTGCCCGTAGCTGTTTATGACCTTCTGAGTGTAGATTATATTTAATGCGTTAAAAAGATTAATTAGCTAATTGAACGCGCAGAACTCAATTCTCTTGAGGCTTATGCGAGCCCGCCATCATTAGTATGCAATGGATTACCTAAGCACACCATGGAATAATGGTTTATCTCTTAATTAACTTTTACTGTAAAATATATATATATATACATTTCTTATTTAGTCATATAGAAAAATATGTTCCTATATTAGCTTAAAAAAATATTAGTTGAAGCTGTAAAAATAGCAAAGAATGTATACGTCTTCCAGGGAATAAAACACACGAATACCATCAATTATTAAAAACAAATTACCCATAACACAATAATATTCAAACTCAAACATCACAAAAATAAGAAGTAAATAAAACACAAATAATTGGACCATGATAACCAACCAAACAACCAACCTTTCTGACAGAATAAAACTAAAGCACCTTCCCAATGGTCACGATTCCCTGTAGGGTTGGTTGTTTTTTTCTTTCAAAGAGTAATTGCCTTCAAAAGAGAATTTGTTGTAATAAATTGTAGAAATAGTGTATTTAACCAACAATTTATATTACACTACTCTATCAATAGTCTTCTATTGGCCAATTAAATTTAATAATAATATTTTCCGCAAAACGTTCCCGCCAGAAACAATTACCGGTCACGTTTCTGATTGCGTAACTTCTGTGACACTTTTGCCGCACCCTTGACGCAAAATTTGGGGTCCTTCAGCCATATGACAGTTTTATGTCAAAAAGGATCTTATTATTATTAGAAATTATGTAATTCTTCAGAAACAAATCTCGAGTAATAATTTTATTAATATTTCAATTAATGGCGACAGACATATTCTGTATTGTAGCTGCACACAAATGGCACTTTAAGAGTCCGGGACTTTGGCTGCACTTTTGGCAAACCCTTGGGGCATATCTTGGCCACGAGTCGCCATCATTCATCATAGGTTTACACCAAGCCCACTCAATGTTTTAATTAATTTTATTCTCCAAACCAATAACCTTAGCTGCAAATCTTGTCTAACGACAGTGGTAGACATTTTTCGATGCAACGTGCCAACATGTAAAATAAAATCAGCACTCTTTGGCTAGGCTAGATTCTTGTGTCCTCGCGTTGCCAATACAAAATTGGTGACAGATTTCTTTCTTGTATAGTGATTAGGACTATTATATAAATATATATATATATGTATATATATATATTGGCTTTGGAGGTCCGGTTTTCCCCAGCGGTATTGTTGTCCACTGCTTAATATTTTGCTGGAACGTCTCTCCAGCCTCTTCATACTAGGAATTTCTGGAATCTAGGAATTTCTGTGTTGACCACATAACAGAAAGGACCTTTCGAAAGAAGTTGGAGAGACATTCAAAGGAATATAACATAGGTCAACAAAATCGCTGTGGAAAGTAGCCGGTCCCACAAAACCAAAATATTGAAGACCCCAGCGGAAGAGCTTAAAAAAAAAAATAATTAAGTTTTTTAAAGGGAAGGATATTTGAATATCCTGCTGACCAAAAGGTTTATATTAAAATTGAAAAGAATTCTGAAAGAAAACTTATATTACACGTTTCAAGAATATTTTTAGAAGGATTTTGTGGCAGTCCTGAGTGGAATTTTTATAATTGTGTAAAATATTTTATTTTTATTAATTATATTGTGTGACTTCAATACCGCGGTCATTATCCAATGGAAATAGATTATATTAATACTCAGACTTACAGTCTCAACTTAAGAAGGACAACTCCTGAGAAATAAACTTTATATAATTAACATATTCACCTAAAGAGGCACTAAAAACTGTGAAACATGTAGGGATAACAATAAATAAACAAATCAAACGTAATATGATGTATTATTGTTCATTAGCCAATATGATTGTTTCGAATCGGACGAACGACAACGAAAATAAAACGACATTCCAAAATCAATTATTTATTTTTCCAGTGAGGAGTTGAAACAAGATCGGAACCCTATATGTCAATATTGGACTACGTAAATATGCACTCAAACAAATGACTGTAGATAAACAAATGTTTAACACGAGAACTGGAAATGGAGTGGGAGAGAACGTTTGAAAAGAATCGCTCATTTATCAGAACGTCCTGAAACGAGTCCCGTTTTTAATTGAATTCGTCCTATTTTATTGCTACATGTAAAGGATGGACTGCAAATGGTACATAGTAACTTTTGCATTATTTTATGGTCCGATGAAAATTGGACTGTAAAACGCGAATTGAGTCAATAGTTGATCGTTACTTACTGGTGATTTCGCAAATTCTAAAATAGTGTATCTATTGAAGGCGGAGTCCTAAAAAATTTGTACTAGCCTTCAACAATCCTAACTAATTCTGAAAATTACGCCCTACGCCTTCGCATCGTAACATCAGTTCGTTCCTAAAAATTAAAGGTTTTTTAATCTAAAGGGTGTCCCGAATTGAGATGTCATAACTTTTTGGGTTTATTCTGCACCTCAATTTTAGTTCAGGGGCACAGAAATGGGCCTTCTATCTCATAAAGCACATTTATTGGTTTTGACTTAGAAATCAGAAAAAAATAAATTCAAATAGATTTATTTCTAAAACAACTAAGTACCATTTTAAAGATTAGTAAATAATGTAACTTTTGAGGCGTTGGCAAACTTTTAAGTCTACAACTAGTTGATTTAGACAAGATTCAATAATTTAAGAAAACAATAATATCAATAGTACATATCTATATGGCTTTTAGTATAACTGTTAAATTAAATGGTAATATTTCAATTACGGGTGTTTCTTGTTGAGAATTTAATTTAGATTCTAAAAAGCTGGTCGTTATTTACGGTAATTTAAATCCCGAGAACAAAGTTTTTAATGACTAAATTTTAAAAAAAAAACAATAATTTTGAAAATATACAGGGGCGAGGTTAGCCAAGTGGTAGAGCACTCGACTAATGAACTGGAGGACACGAGTTCAAAACCCGAGATCGCATTAAAGATTTTTATCATCTAGTTTCGTCGTTCTAGGGTTGTATTTGGGGTTCCCAGATCGTCCCAAGGCTTACCCAGTCTTTAATTAATTAATGGGTACCTGCAAGGGGAAAAAATCAGGCGACCGGAAAGTACTACTGACCACATGATCTCCCTAGTGTGCTGTATGGTCAAGAATCATATATCTGTAGGGTATCTGCCCCTCTGGGCCCTTGTGGCCATTTACGGGACTGCTTCTTTTTTTATTTAATAGAAAAAAGTTTGTCTACATGCTCAGATAGAATGCTCATAACTGCGTCGCTGGACTAAAAATGTGGTGCAAAATAAACATCAAAAGTTAGACATCTCAATGCAGGACACCCTCTATAAAGCACCCAAAAATGAAAAAGTATCAAATTCATCGTAGTAGACTGTTTTTCACCACTAAAAACTCATATCAACGGACAATAGCTTACAATGGTAGCCATCAAGAGAGCTACATATCGCCGACAAGTATGGCGTTGACAGTATCCTAACAGGAGACTGAACCCGACGTACAGACATGCGAACAGAGAGAGAGAGTGGGTCTGATTGCAGATATCGGATTGTGTATTGTGTATTGTTGGGGTAATGAGGATCAAACAGAGACTGGATTAGTGTTGGTATCAGCTACCCGCCCCTGGAGCTGGTATCTGCTCCACAATAGCAGGTAGGCAACCTGCAATCAACGGCACAATGATAGTACACTTCCCGTTGCACAAGAGGCTTCTGAATTACTAATAGAAAGGACTATCTGTCTATTCTAGATATCAGAATACACTGTTTATGCCCTAATTATATATTTATGCGCGAAAAAACATTAAAAATAGATGTTATAACGTCATCGTTGACAGCACATATGGAAACAATTATGTTCCTTTGAAACACAAAAAAGGTTCTCCATCTTCTGGCGTACCCGTTCTTATCCCCAATGTCATTTAAAACGCTTATACGGTGAGGAATATCCCAAGATTTAAACTGCGAAGTCCAAATCTAGACATTTTGTCTTGAGACAAGAGTAGAACTGTACAGTTCATCGAAGTAGATTAAAAACACCATTACGTTAACTGTACAGCCCAATGTGGCCGATACTGTGCAGGCCAAGCCTGACGTGTTTGGACAAGAGGATATTTGCTTAACGTTCAGTGGGTCTATTATAGCTGGACTGTGCAGTCCCTGCCTTGAGGTTCATTAACTTATCGTGTGTCCAAATCTTGAGGCCAAACTGTGCAGTCCCTGCCTTGAGGTTCATTAACTTATCGTGTGTCCAAATCTTGAGGCCAAACTGTGCAGTCCCTGCCTTGAGGTTCATTAACTTATCGTGTGTCCAAATCTTGAGGCCAAACTGTGCAGTCCCGGTCTTGAGATTTGAAGTGAACGTGTATGGCCACCTTTGGCGCCAAAACAGACTGACAGTATCCTAAGCGGAAATTTCTCCATTTATTTTCTTCGAAAAATACACGATCTCTCAAAAAAATACATAAGAACCATATATTAAAGAAATTGCATAACCTTTCGAATACATTCTTTACATATAATATGATTTTCCTTCCAATTTTGAGGTATATAAGAATATTTTCGAAAATCAAGTTTCATTTAATTTTCCTTCACAATGGTTATAAATATATATTTGAAATAGTTTCATTAGATTCCCCAAGTCTAATTTCTTATAAAGCCTTTATAAGGATGCCTATTTACATGAAAACGCGAAGGTTGCGATTTTGTGTGAATTTTTGCCCAAATAAATCGTGTTCTGGTAGAAGGATTTTGCTGTTTAACGAACTTGACATTTCAAATCAATCAAAATATTTTTGTACGAAATTTCAATTAAGTATGTCCACTTTTGAGCCAGCTATTATTTTTTCTCCCCTTTCCTAGTTAATGTACAAGTCCTCTTGAGTAGTATTGTAAGCGAATTTAATAAATTTGAATTTAAACGTCCGTTTATAATTTACATAATTACTAAATACAATCCGCTAACTATACATCGCATTTAATGTAGTAATTATAAGTATTTTTGTTCTTTTTTTTTAATTATAAGTTATTAAAATATAACAAGTGCTCCGACCACCGAGATTATTATCACCAAATTGTGTGAAATAAATACATTTATTCCTAAACTATTAAAACCTATTCACACCAATTGTAACCACATTCTGTCATAAATATCACAACAAATAATAATCACTAATACCACTAAATATGACCTACAGAACTACCCTCCATGAATACCCAAGATCACCAATGAGTACAAACTGCAGACACACCATCCTCCATAGCTGCCCCTACAACCAATGAGAGAGAGACCTAAGGTGTTGGTCTGCAATTCTACCTGTTTTGGCAAAGGACCTAGCTAGCTACATCAGCAATGGCCGCCTCAACCCTCAGTAAATCTCCCTCCGCTATATAACATCCAGTAATATAATATCGCCTCTATTTTTTCTTCTTTCTTTCTTTCTTTTTTTTCTTCCACCAGCTGTGCGAAAGGGGACTTCCTTTCCCTTTTATAAGATCTGGAAATAGTTATTCTAAGGCATATTTGATATTATCTATAAGATCACTGAGCTTTCTGTGATTCTTATAGAAATATAAATAATCCGGTGTATATAGAAACAGACTCAAATAAAACAAATTTCATAAGTCCTGCAGACTTAAGGTTGCCTAATAATTCCCAAATAATATTACATATAGTTTATAATACTAAGAAGATATCTTAGTCTTAAAATATGTACAGGCTTTGCAATATAAAAATGCATAGCCCTGATGAAGGCTTGAAAATCAAGGCAAAACCACGGGTGTTCCATGCCAGAGGTGTTGGGAGCTGGTTGTCGGTTGTTGAACATCATATAGTAATCTGAAAACTCCAAAACTTCAATGTTAGAAATATTTATTTCACGCTGCAAGACCGCTTTCGACAAAAGGTCTTAATTTAGTTGCGTTTTGTTGTACCTATAGGTACTGAAGATGACAACCTTGTCTGGAAAGCGCTCTGAATTTTTCGAACTGTTACAAGTTGGCTGATTTTTCCCCCTATATCATTTATGTATTAAAAATGTTGTATTCGGTCGGGGTTCATGCCTGAATTCCCACAAATATCAAAGGTTACAGATCTCTAATCAAAAATATTCCTGATTTTGTTTTCTTTCTAATATTGAGCTGGGATTGAACACCAAAGAATTTGAAAACAATCCAATCATCGAAAACATTTTCATGAAGGACGTAGACGAATTTCGATATATTTTTATAGTGATTTTCAAAAGTGACCCTTTAATTGAAATGATTTTTACAAAATAGGAAGAAGGTTTGTCATAAAGATCAAAACACTTTTAGGTATGAGTCATTTTTTAAAATATTTATTTGCCGGTTTAACACCTACTACTGCCTCTTGAGTAGCACTGAGATTGGTTACAAACCATGGGCCATGCTTGTCCCTTTCCAAGTCCATTTTCGGACATGGTCCTTGCAGCATAAGTTACACCATCCAATAGTTAGGTCGTATACATAATTTAAATAGTTATGTTGCCCTTGAAGAGGCAAAAATGGATGTGAGCCCAGTAGGTAATTTTTAATAAACAAAACGAGTACGTAAAATTGGTTTTGTCCTGCTGAACACCCTTTTGCCTATAAAATCGTTGGTTATATTTTTAGTAACCGATACGCAAATAAATTCTTTCCTGTATAAATTCCTTAGTGGGTCTGTGTACTTTATCACATAAATTTATCTCTATTTGCAAACGTTTTATTTAAGGAAAAACCCTCTAAGCCGGCCGAAAAATAGCTCGCAGAAATAGAATATTACTCCAATGGTTTACAAGCTTTTGGAAGGATTCCCATTCCAATATCTTCTGTAAACTATGTTTTCCAAATGGCTTCTTCATAAAGTTCTTAGAAGATATAAGATAAAGGGGGAGAATATAAAACAGTTTATACTATACATACTATAAGCATATCTTTGCTTCCCTGAAGTCTTTGGGTTTATGATATTATAAACCCAAAGACTTCAGGGTCTTTGGGTTTGTAATGAATGGGGAAGAAAACTAACGCCCAAACAGTTTGACGCATGCATAAGAATAAACGACCGCATTTAGAGAATTAACGGGGTGATGTAATAAGCAGAAACAAAATTATTAAACTGAAAATAGCACCAAGGTAAAAATGAGCGGCTAAAGCATGCTTCAGGATTTTTGAATTTTGGGAGCACTCGGAAATCAGAAAGGACCCTGGGAGTCTAGGGGAGCAATGTGGGAAGTCACAGGACGCATCTGTGCCAACTAACTTCAAAACTGTTAAATTCCCCTTAAAAAAGAATGTTGTTTGAATGAAAAATATATTATGTATTAAGATAATAAATTAAAGTTTATTTATATAGTTGAACAGAAGGTTGGAAACCTATAGATAGCCCGGTGGCCTAGACGCAGATTTGACTCATAAAACAAATTCATACTCACACACTAATATATTTATACAGACAACGATTTTTATATATAGAAACAATTTTTTTCTTCTGCTTGTTAATTTCTTAGAGGTTAGCCATCGAAGAATGTCAGTGTTTATAATTTTGTAACGTGTATAATATTAATTCCTGCGTAATAATTAATGCATGTGTTTTATTAAAGCTCTTCGCCATAAATGCAAACCTCTTTAATAAAATAAATAAATAATTATTATGTTTGAATAATATAATAGTATGCATAATATATGTGTCCAATTAATGCGTGGATATTAATTGTTACAATTTATTTCTGTTTCAGGTATGGTCTTTTCTGGTCTATTTTGTAAATTTCAGTAAGTATTACATCAACAATTAAAATAAAATTAAAAGTACAAAAGTGAGTAAAAAAAATAAAATTGTCCTTCGTTTCATGCAATAAGCTATGCAAAATATTCATAATATTAGAAAAAAATAAGGAAAAATTGATATAAAAATTTTATATAAAAATGTACATTATTCTCCTTGATGTAGTTTTCATGCGTCAGGGAAGGTAAACTCCCTTATTTCAACTGGGTTTCTGATATAAATATATATAGGGATAGCATTTATAACTCAGTAATACGATACCAATTTCATTTGAGAAATATCATTCTTAATTCTTGAAATATAACTTTTGCAAAAACATTTGCAAAATATTTTTCCTAGTTTTATTGAGTAAAATTCATATGGGATTCAGATTCAATGGGAATCAATGGGATTATTTAGAGTTTCCATTCAAAACTTATAATCACATCAAGGATAGTCATTATTCATAATCATCATGATGACGCAGCTCGGTCTATCTTGTTTTCTATTCCCATGTAAAAGTAAGTCTTCGGTAAAGATAATCTTTATTTCAAAATAGAAAGAACTGTTTCACCAAAAGTTTATCAAGGGTCTCCATTCATGTATTTTTGTTATACCTCATAGGGGTTTTCATGGTGACGTTATCGTTGTTAAAACCTAACCACGTACGAGATCGTTATCTCCGACAGGGCAGAGAGAAATTGATAAAAATCTGCTCCCACGGGAATTATGAGTTAAAGAAAAGGCTTTCATAAACATTTTATCCTTTTAGCTCATTCTGAAGGAAAAGCATTTTTTGAAATATAAACCACCAATTATTTTTGCATGATTGTAAGCTTTTTTGGACCGAACGCCATAAACGTCAGGACTATAGCTCAAAGGCAGTTATGATTTTCTTTGAGATTCATATAATTTAGTTTTAATTTGTTTTTGTAAAATATTTATTTCGAATCACTCATCCCTAAATTGTTTACATTACAATCACTGTTATTGTTTAAAAATTTAGTATATTCCTTAGAGTTATATTATTGCTCTTAAAAATGTTCACTAGTGTGGTTAAATTTGGTATATTTCTTTTTTTTTTATTTTTTTTTATTTATTTATTTTTTTTTTTACGGCGCATCTACATCTAGGTCATTAGCGCCAATTTGGTATATTATTGCATTTTTTGTTTTTTAGATGGGGAAGACGATTTTTTTTTCATCTTCCGGAATAATATTTTTATTTATTTTTGGACGTTAGAAATCCATGGTGTATTAATCACAATTGTGCTCAAATTATGAGTTTATTTATTTATCTTCGCCAATACACAATGTTACAACTAGTTAATGATTTGAGCAACAATAACCTCAACCTTGAGTTGTTTGTGGGAGAGAATTCAAAGCTTCTATGATGTTATGTAATTCATTTTCAGTTCTTAGTTGAGACAATTGTTTTAAACATAATTATGTAACAGGGGGTCTCCCGTAGTCTAGTGGCTAGCGCGCTGGATTCATAAGCGGGAGATGGTGGGTTCGATCCCCACCTCCGGCAGGAATTTTCTCATCTCAGGGCTCGCTGGGAAAATTCCTCGCTGCACCCTGGATGTCGGCGCTAATGACCTAGAAGTAGATGCGCCGTAAAAAAAAAAAAAAAAAAAAAAAAAAAAAAAAAAAAAAAAAAAAAAAAAATTATGTAACACCCGAAACTAAAATACCAACAACTGTATTTTTTATGGTAAGATATAGTGTTTTTTTCTAATTTCGGGAATGACATTTCTACAAAACATTAACTTTAGTAAATATAATAAAAAAGTGCCTGCAATTACTATCTCTCTAAATTTTTAGTTTATACAAAGCCAGTTCAAGACCGAGTCAATAATATCTAATGCTGCAAAATAATTAAGAAATACTAGGTACTAAATAAAAACCATAGCTTAATATAATAATATATATAAAAAAATAATACAATTATATTTAGTCCATAACATTTCTAAAGTACAAAGTAAATCATTGGGTATATATTAATTAACAAAACAAAACTACAGATGTTTTTTATTTATCTAAATAATGAAACATGAATTTAGTCAATACAATTTAATAAATAAATATACGTTTGTATGAATAATAAACTAGGTTAATATCCTAATAAACTATTTATGTGTCTTTAGAATACATTCAATATACATTAATATAACGAGTAGGCATGTGTATTAAGAATACAATAGAGATATATCTTATATACCTGTACAATAAATTTGTTATATTAAAACAAAAAAGTTAATATATCATATTAACAAACTAGGAATACTTATGTCTTCGTAATAAACTATTTTTATGTCTTGAGAGGACTAGGCTTGTGTTTGTTATAATACATTCGGCTTGTTACTAAACGTAAACTATTTATGAGTCCTTAGTCCATTTATTATATTTTAACATTTAATATATTTATATTTATTATATTTTTTAGGCATGTGTTTATAATAATGAACTAGGTTTATTTCCAAACAAGAAACAATTTATGAGTACATATTAACAAACATTTAATAAAAAACTAGCAATCTGTTTATATGTATTTATTTATTTAAATTTTAACATCCATTATTATTAAATAAAAAATTTAGGACGGTTTATCTATAGGTTACCACCCTTTTCTAGCCAGGATTTTCTTTTTTCTAATGAAAAGCCACCACCCCATAGTAGGAATCGAACCCACGACCCTTGAAACAGAGCGTTAAGTGCTCACGCCTTAGCAATCACGGCCAACGGGCCTCTAGATTAATTAACCAGGTAATTAGTATGAGTCGTTAGAATATATTATTTATTGCTTTAAATTTTAACATCCATTATTATTAACTAGGCATTTTAGGACGGGTTATCTATAGGTTACCACCCTTTTCTAGCCAGGATTGGGGTGATGCCTTTTCTTTTTTTCGAAAGAAAAGCCACCACCCCTAGTGGGAATCGAACCCACGACCTTTGGCACGGAGTGTTAAGTGCTCACGCCTTAACCCTCACGGCCACCGGGTCTCCTAGAATATATTAAAAATACTTTAATATAAGAACTAAGCATGTGTTTATATTACAAAACTTTTTTTATATATTAATAAAACACTATTTATTTGTCCTTTAGATTAATCGGGTATTTTTTAATTTTATATAAATATTTTATATTTATATGTCTTGAATAAATTCGTTATCTTTAAATTTAACAAAAAAATAAATTTATTATGTCTTAATGAGAATTATTTACTATTTAGTGTCTTTGCAAAATTTAATTTCCCATCGAAACGGACTTTAGTCGACGAAAAGTGACTAATAACATATTAAGTGGTTTTCACCCCTTTAATGAATGATATCAAACACCAAGTCCATAATCCCTCCATTGCATACTCCCCTATCCCTAATTCCAACATGTAGCTAAGTCCAACCCTCCTCTTGAGCCCTTTATTCCCCGTGCTCCGGAGACAAAGAACCCTCCCCCGGGGGTTATTTATGGTCAGAAGTTAGCGGCTCCTGGATTTCCCCGCATTATCCTGAGCTCTGGCCCGCTCCGGAGGGAAGCAGGAAGAATACCCAAGTAGTTGAAGAAGGCGAAGCAAGAGGAGAGGATCGGGTTTCTGTTGGGGAACTTAAAGCTCCCCCGTATCGACGGAGGCCATCAGAGAAACGGGATAGAGTGAGGGAAAATATCCCAAAGGCCGGGGGGTAGGGGGTTAAAGAGCTTTTTCTCCCTAACGGGGGAACTTGAACAGAGAGAAAGATACTTTGAGATCGATCAAGTTCTGCCATCTTCTAAAAGCCGTCACTTTAATAGCTATATCTTTGTAATCTTGAGAAGGAATCCTTTCGACTATTGTTTGTAACTTCTTTTGATCCAGTCTTCCTCGGTTCTCCAATGTATCTGTCTTATTCACTTCCATAGGATCTACGAAATCCATATCAGATCATTGATCTACATAAATATTGGATATATCATTTCTGGCAGCAATAGATATGAAAATAGCCTGGAAGAAAAAATAACGCAAATACAACTACCCTAAAATATTGTTTTCCCCAGCTCAAGAAACGAGTACTTCTAAAGATAGCCCAACAATATCTTCTTATAAGTCCATATTGATTCTAACAGAATGTTTTCAAGTAGACATATCGCACTAGTATTTCTAAAGCGACACAACTCAAAGTAAAACTCAACTGAAAATGTGCCATGTGCCTATGTAGGGGCCTTTAGATTAAAACTGGAAGGGTGACACCAGTGCACTCTGGTTTGCAAGCTCTGAAGCTAGGTACATACAGTTTTGGTGGTTGATAAAGAAAGATTTATTTACCATGTCTTTCGCAGTCGTAACTATGTTGTTGTGAATAAAACCGATTTTTGTGTTGTGTCACTTTAGAAATACTAGTGCGATGTACGTACATAGGAAAATAATGGTGGCGTCTAACGTTTTACTATAAGCACATCATTCAAAGCTGGACCTTACACTGACTTTTGCAGGAAGCTATGGACAGCTTATCCCGTACTTCAGACAATCAGACTCCATGATAAATTTGAAAATACGTTCCGATTTTTCAGCAAGTATACAATTGAGTAGAATATACGGGTTAAACAAACGTAAATACCTAACAGTGAAAGTTATTTATTCAAAAATGTTACTCTGAGCCGAGAATCAATCTTAAATTACTGACGCTTTAAGAAGGCCATTGATGTTCCGATTTGCGTGGTGACTTCCGATGAAGGAACACAATTCGGATCTTGAATGGGCTTGTCGGATTGTTGGGATTCTAGTTGGAATAATCGGAACATTTAGAGGGACGAGAAGAAAGGTCCGAAATCCGACTAGCAAAGGCGTTGGAGCGTCTGTGCTTGTCCCTTGGGCATCTTCAGTCTGCACTTGATACATTTTTCATGGACTAAAGTTGGATCGCTAGTTATATAGCAAGTCGGAGCGTGAATGGAGTCGACTATCCAACTAGTAGTCCTCCTAAGTCGTATTGCAAGTCGGGATGTGAATGGAGTCGACTATCCAACTAGTAGTCCTCCTAAGTCGTATTGCAAGTCGGGATGTGAATGGAGTCGACTATCCAACTAGTAGTCCTACTAGGTCGTATTGCAAGTCGGGATGTGAATGACCTGCTTTATACATTGATATATCAGTCCAATAGTTTTTGGATCATCTTTTCCCTGCAGATAACCAATTATTTTACGTTTGTTACCAAACATCTTGCTCAAAATTTGCGGTTGTAAATTAGGCAAGAGTAAGTACATGTTCTATATTCATGTAGAGTGAAACATAACCAGGATCAGGATTAAGAATGACTATAAGTAAACAAACATAGTCCAAACCCCAATCTTTTAAGTTACTATTTCGTTCCTTGTCTAAAATGTGTTGTGAATTCCTCCCTATTTTCCCCTAGATTCTCCTAGATCCAGGGATTAGTGAAGGATAGAAGAGGCCTAGTAAATGTGTTGTGGAATTCCTCCCTATTTCTCCCTAGATTCTCCTATATCCAGGGATTAGTGAAGGATAGAAGAGGCCTACTAAATGTGTTTTGAATTCCTCCTTATTTCCCCCTCGATTCTCCTAGATCGAGGGATTAGTGAAGGATAGAATAGGCCTAGTAAATGTGTTGTGAATTCCTCCCTATTTCCACCTAGATTCTCCTAGATCTAGGGATTACTGAAGGATAAAAGAGGCCTAATAAATGTGTTGTGAAATCCCCCCTATTTATCCCTAGATTCTCCTAGATCCAGGGACTAGTGAAGGATAGAAGAGGCCTAGTAAATGTGTTTTGAATTCCTCCCTATTTCCTCCTAGATTCTCCTAGATCCAGGGATTAGTGAAGGATAGAAGAGGCCTAGTAAATGTGTTTTGAATTCCTCCTTATTTCCCCCTAGATTCTCCTGGATCCAGGGATTAGAGAAGGATAGAAGAGGCCTAGTAAATGTGTTGTGAATTCCTCCTTATTTCTCCCTAGATCCTCCTAGATCCAGGGATTAGTGAAGAGTAGAAGATGCAACGCAATTATTATGGAAGTCGCAACGGAATCCATAATTTAGGTTAGGTTTTAATAACTCTCATACACCTTTCTTTTTTGTCTTCCTGTAATTTTTCCAGGGCTGGAAGGTTTATATTTTGCAAAATTTTGGCAACCATTGTAAATTTATATTTTGTCGTGTTTTTCAATCCCTCCTGACAAAGTCATCAATGCATTAAGTCATTTTCCTGTTTTTGGAACCATAGTAGTTTTCTTGACTAACTCTTTGATACCTAAGTCCTGCGGTATTTTCCTCCGATCGCCCTACCTTATGTGCTCTCCTGAGAACTCCGTGCAACATATCCTTTTGAATTATCTAAACCGTATTGTAATGTATAATACTTCATATATCTTGCGTTGAAATATTTTCTCGGTTGGACAAACATTTGAAACCATCTCCTATATCCTGACTACAACCCGATGATATCCGAAACATCCCGAACACAACCCGAGTGAGAAGCCGATAGCCCTTGCCAAGACTGCAACCTAAGACTGACAGCTATGCAGGCCCACTGCAGTTCTAACGTGCCATTCCCTCCGACTCGTTCTTTGTCTCCCTCCCCCTTCATACATTAACCTCTTGTCTGACCCCGAGCGTGTTTTGCATTGCATTCTACTAAACGGGTCCCTTTCCTTCTATACGCCATAACGTTTGCAGGATGTGGGTCAAATCGTAGGCCTTTAGCCAGCACTATAATGTTTTCTTGGTTCTTTTTGCGAAGACCACATTCAGTTACTTCTCTAGTTTCTTGTGAAGTATCGGTAGTGATCACAACAGTGATTCAGCGCATGCGCATAACTCATTAGCATTTCTATTGGCCTATCCCTATGGGCAATTCTATTGGTTGTTGCTGGTAGTAAAGTAACCTTTAACACTCAATAGAATTCTATTAATTTTAGCGAGTTGGATTGACTAGAGTTTTGATATCTTCTAAATATAAAATATAAAGACGGTTCAGAACCACCAGACAAAAAAAAATCGGTGAGGAAGCCCCAAAACTTTACTATTGCCATTGATTTTTATAATATTAACCTTTTTATTAATAAATATTGCTTGCTAAAATATATTCTACTTATTTCCATTTATGAGTTGCAAGCCTAAAAGTATTACTTACAAATACAAGTTATTTAAGGGTTAATTAGAAACCATATTATACATATATAGTAGTAAAAAAAAGTAGAGATTGCAGAGATTTTAAATACATTTCATTATTATATTATCTTTTCATTATTGCATTAATAAAATATCGTTTCTAACCTTAGATAACGTGCAAAGAACCTGTAAGCTAATCCGTAAGTACCAAAATCACTGTATAATATCACGACAGATATTTCAAAGTAACTGGATGTGGTTTTCGCAAAAAGACCCGTTTTGGCCCTTTGTTTTTTCTTGATGGGTTAGAAATATTGTTGATCGTTTTGAAAGTTGTTCCTTAGGTTATACTTAATTAAAAATGAGCTAAGGAAACCGAGAGTATTCGTCATACTTCGATAATACAAAATGACTAATGCTTATATCACTAATCCTTGGTTTAGGAACATGACAATCATACAGAAAATATAAAAAACAGAAAATATTCAAGAAAATATTTTGTGGGATTGATTCCAAGATGCGTAGGAGTGCTGCACCGTAAGCCTTCGTCTATAAATATATCAGCTCTCACCTGACAGATAGGACATCGCCCTCAAAACCTAAAGCTACACTTTTCCCAAGAGAGTTTTGTTTGTTTGCGACCGCTGAAAAGCATAATTATAGGATGAAGTGGTTTGTATTTTTACCTCCTTGGCCACCGTTCCCTCAATTATCTTTTTGTTATTTGTCACTTTTTGTATGTCTTGATTGTTCTTTAGAACAGACACCGGTCGCTTAGGAATGCTTTTATTCACAATGTTGCACCCCGTGAAATATTTGGCCAATGCTCTACGAAGGTGGCGCTTCGTACATTCGCCACAATGCATCCTTAAGTCAGCTTTAGGTCTTTTTTTATCTCATGATGATAAAACCAAACGACCAATATGAACACTCATATTTTATTATTTGGCAAAACTTTGGCAGGGACCTAGCCGAAATTTAATGCCTATATATTTGTACCTTCAACCTAGCCCTACTTCCAGAATCTAGTAACATGGCTCGAATAAGCAGGGATCATAGCATGTACATTAAAAATGGGCCTGAGTTAGTGTCATGTGCAAAACATTTCGGACGTTGTTTTTCTCAATGCGAACCAGCACACCCTAAGACTATTGATGCCTTCTTCCCTATCATTAAACCTATGTTTTGAAGTTTTGCAATTAGATTATGTAAGGTCACTACATATAGTCCGTATGATTTAGACGTTGTGTGATTGGACGCAAAAAAGGGGGCGCAACGAGATTGAAAGGCGAATTACGATTGCGACGACGCATCATTGAGTCTCAAGACGCGGACCATTTGCAAGAATGCATAAGTTAGAGAATTTGTGGTGCGTTATGGCGTTGGCTCTCAATGAAATAATGCTTATATTTCAACAAATCATATCGATGTTACTTTTCCCTAATTCTGATCAATACACTATGAAATTTCCTTGTTCCCTATGAGTCAGTATACAAGGAAAACATACACCTGTGTACCGTCACTTCTTCTTTTCTGCCACAAAATATATCCTATATTTGAATAGAATTTCTCCACATTGGGTGAGAGAATGTTTTTTTTTTTTTCGGTATAAAGATCATATTTTAATTTTTAAATTTAGACAAAATTGGGAAAATTAACACTTAATACATCATGTTAATTAATTAAACTAATTGTAGCATTTAGCGATATTTTCACAGTTTTTTTTTTTTTAACAGGAGCGCTTAATTCATAAACTATGTACACATTCCCACATTGTACACGACATCAAGCCGACAACAACGCGCCGCAAATACATCGCTATCAGCTGCTGACCGCAAACATTGCCCTTATCGCGGGAGTAAACCTGGAATTTAAGGGCGGGCATTTTATCTATAATCCCTTCTGCAGCCGGTTTAAATCCCCCCAAGCCGCAGAAATATGGCCTCCACATACACTCACTGAAGCACGTTCTTCCAACATACACAAATATCCTATTAGCCATGGAATTTATCACGTACGCCTTGTTAAAGAGCCTACTTAGCAGAAAACGGAAAATGTATTACGAAAAATAACACTCAGATCTCTATCTACATTAACTTTAGTTTAGGGCTATAAGTGTAAAAAAAAAAAAAAAATAATATGGTGATGGAGATAGTTAGCCGTTGCAGTGATACGAAGACAAGGTATGGTTGGGATTCGGCTAGGAGAAAAAAGACGTCAGACCTTCAGGAAGAAATCTGTATTGGACGTTCACATTCAACCATGGCTACCTAAATGTCTTCTTGGTCTTCCTCCCTCCCCCCTAGGCATTCTCTAGTGCTGAAGAAGGCTGCCAAAGTGCAGCCGAAACGTCCAATACAGATTTCTTCCTGAAGGTCTGACGTTTTTTTCTCCATCATGTATGGGCACCCATAGTAATGAATAGCATAGAACATCGTTTTTTTGAGGGGGGGGATACCTTATGCGCTGGATTTTATCTTCTGTGGTATTCATTACCTCAATCGCAAAGCAGCAAATGTATAAAAAAAAGGTTGACAACATTACTGAAAACAGACAAATTAGGCAGACTACAACAGACTGGGATTTATGATACAAGAATTAACGGTCGTCAAGAAGTTGTGTTAGCAGACTAATTTTCGGCCACAGCCGTTTTAGTAAACAACATTTCAACATGCACTAACAGATTGCAGCTTGAGACAAGACATAGACGCTACACGAGATATAAACGAACTATTTCGTGATAGCAGTTATCATATCAACACAATGATAACATTTTTATAAGATAAATGTATTCTTAACAAAATTTACTACTATGCCTACTAGGATTGATAACTACGTTGTGTATACAACAACCCAACTTGGTTGGGCAACTAAAGTTTTATTTTTCAAAAATAAGTATTTCTCTCTCTAGCTATATATATATATATATATGCATTTCAACAAAGCTAAAATGTACAATATGCATACATATATATTTAGTTTTTAGCACTTTCCTCCGAAGGAAAGTAGCTATTGAGGTTGGACTCATGACGGAATTTTTGAAAAATTTCTTCAAATCTTTATCGATCCTACCTAGTAGACACCGAAAATGACCCCCGATAAAATTTATATATATCTATATATATATATATATATATATATGTCTGTTAACACGATAGCGGCCAGAGTTTTTGTTTTTTCGTCACGAAACTTGGTATATAGCATTCAATTAGCAAACGATTGAACGAGTTCGTTAACCACCAAAGTCGGTCCATCAGAAGGGGGGGTTTACCCCGAACCCAAAACACTAATTTGACTTTGTCAGCCGTAATATTTGTTATGTTTCAACGAAACTTGGTATTCGTAGTGGTAATATAGAGAGAAAAATGAGATATAAAAATGAACTAAATCGGTTCATTAGAAGGGGGGGGGGGGTTTACTCCGGACCCACAATACCAATTCGCCACTACCAGCCGTGATTTTTGGTATATTTCGACGAAACTCGGTATTCGTAGTAGTAATCTACAGGTAAATATATGTTGTAAAAATAAACTAAATCGGTTCATTAGAAGGGGGGGTTTACTCCGGACCCAAATTCCTAATATACTCATACCGGTCGTAATTTCTGCTGTATTGTAACGAAACGCGGTATACGTCGTGGGTAACTCATGAGAAAGAAGTGTTGTAAAATGAGCTGAATCGGTCAATCGGAAAGCGGGGGTTTAATTTGTAATATATTTCAATAGAAAAGCCCGCCAGACGTAGGTTCACAAAGCCGCCGCAAGGAGCGCTTTCTACCACTAGAGTGACTGTATCCTGTTCCTGCGTTAGATCAAAATACGATAATATGAGGTTTTTTGTATTTATTACGTAGTGTAGTAGGTACCATGTGTAAACATAACTCTGGAAGCAAATTAATAATTGATCAGTTACTCATTACAAAATTAAAAGAGAAGTATTCATGTTTTTATTTTATTTATGTAGGATATTTTAAGCGAATTGTTCTGGAAAGCAATCTACACTACCCAAATTCTGAGGAAAGTGCTTAGTTATGCAGCTCCTGCGTGACGGACTTTATTAAATGCTGCCAATGACTATATATGTTCAAGTTCTGATCGTTATATATTTAGACTTTTCTTGAAAAATCTGAAGGGACCCAAGAGTTATCAAACTGTCTCTGTACTATCTTGAAAGTTTGTTCTAAGAATCTTTGTTACAAAACCAATAAATAAAAACTTTGTCATGAAGTTTGACATCCCCGTTATCGCTAGTTGAAGGAACTGTCCATGCTCCAGGTATCGAACTTAGGATACCATATACTTGGTCGAATATATTGCTAATATCACAAAACATATATATATATATATATATATATATATATATATATATATATATATATATATATGTATATATATATATATATATATATATATATATAAATGGCTATTTCAAATAAATGGGCAGCGATTGTGGTAGTCGTCCCACGTGTGACCCAGAAATCAAGCATTGCTTGGTATCGGCCATTCGGCCATCTCCAATCCGTCACTCCAGATTGTTTCTTGTCAGGTTGATAACCCGTCAATCACTCGTCCGTATTAGGGCTTCCGCTGTGCCTTCTTGTCTAATTTCGGTTGGAGTCAACTGCCTGTTTCAGTTTTTTTTTTTTTTTTTTTTTTTTTTTTTTTTACATCAACAGTTAAAAGGTTTGGACTTATGACCATTTGCATTCGTGAATAGAAGATTTTGGGTGTACTTTCGACATACTAGTATTAATCAGTAACATATAACATATAAATTTTATCTCTAAGCTCAATCCACATCAAAGTGATCAAATATCACTAAAATGAGGCAAGATCACAATGATAAAAAAAGAATATTTCTTCACATCTGAATCCTTAAATACTTGCTCCAGACGTTTCATGGCTTTCTTGTGCCTCTTCAGGAGCTTTCATCTAAAACTATATCCGGTCACACCATTAACATTTTAACCTATGGGACTAAACCTTGCGCCAACCACATCTAAATCAGTACTAAACCATTCTATACGATGGCATAGTATATCAGCTTATTATTTGCCCATTCATATGTACGATTATGTTCATTTCCAGAAGACGTATAGTCACTAAATATAAAATCCAATGGAGACATAATTTTTTCAATTTTATTTTATTTTATGGTTTTATGTTCGCGTAAATGTTTATGGCTGACTTTTCTTAACCACGCTTTTTTTTTTTTTGTTTGACTCTTGGCCATATTGGAAGGCAGTAATGACTAAACAATTCTACATGATGATTAGATAGTTAGCCGTCGAGGTGATAAGTACAGATGGAATGGTTGGGATTCGGCTAAATAAACCTCAATATGATTTTGTTTTAAAAAAATCTATATTTCGGACGTTTCGGCTACTCATTGGTAGCCTTCGTCAGCTAAAATGACAAAAAAAAGAAATTAATACAGAAACAATCAAGAAAAATTTATAATTGTGATAGGTAACAGAACTATAGATACAGTTTAACTTATAACAGAACATATCGTCTTAAAATTCTTAGAATGAGTAGAATGAAAAAGAAAATAGGTACAGTAATTGATTTTAATAGTAATTAGTAACATTAATTGATTTTACAAAGAAATAAGAGAACTATATACCAATGACACTACTATTAGCTACTATATTTGTCATTGGTATATAGTTCTCTTATTTCTTTGTAAAATCAATTAATGTTACTAATTACTATTAAAATCAATTACTGTACCTATTTTCTTTTTCATTCTACTCATTCTAAGAATTTTAAGACGATATGTTCTGTTATAAGTTAAACTGTATCTATAGTTCTGTTACCTATCACAATTATAAATTTTTCTTGATTGTTTCTGTATTAATTTCTTTTTTTTGTCATTTTAGCTGACGAAGGCTACCAATGAGTAGCCGAAACGTCCGAAATATAGATTTTTTTAAAACAAAACCATATTGAGGTTTATTTAGCCGAATCCCAACCATTCCATCTGTACTTAAACAATTCTAGGAAAAAAAGAATTTTGTTCTGAGAAAACATAATGCTACCTACATTTTGGGTGGGGGATTAATTAAAATCCCTTATTCATTGGTTTATTTTTTACGTTTTTAAGCTAATTGGCAAGTACTTTTTCCGAGAAATTAGCTCTGAACAGGAAAAAGTATAAAACACTGCTCAGAAATATTTAAACCACTTAAAACAAAATAGATTGTTCTCCGGAAGACGGTTTTCCCCATCAGGCATTAATAAAAAACTCCGACTCACAGAATCTACGACATCTTAGCGTGTTTCCATCTAATTCTTAGGCTTTGTGTGATTTCGAATACTTAGAATAGAAAGTTATAATATTTCACCTCTGATGGAACAAAGCATACAATTCTGAATTTTCAAGTACCACTTTCTCCGACAGAGGGCACTCTATCAAAATGTAAGCCTAGACATTTTTTTAGAGGAGTTGAATAAGTCATTCGAATGTTGTTAAAAATGATGGAGTAACAGCATGCGCAACGGAAAACGAGAAGAGGTGATATTGACGAGGCTACGAATAGGACACTCAAGACTGACGCATGGCTATCTTATGGCAAAGGAGACACCAACAATATGTCAGTATTGCGGCGTACATCTAATCGTAAAAGATATGCTCACCGAATTGAAGGGGCTACATAAAAGAAAGAGAACAATTAGATTTGCCCACTGATCTAAGAGAACTTCTGGAATTACATATCTAAATTATTTACATTCCTGGAAACAAATAAGTTAATCCGTCTTATTTAATTTATATTTGCTGCTTTGTCATATTTAATTTCTAACTAATGTATAAATAAATTATACAAAGAGTAAAAAAATATCTTTAACGATTTGAAGGACAAATAAATTTACCTATCCTATTTTCGGAGCGGGTTTTCCCCTTTGCTTGAATCATGAGCTCACAATGTCATCATTAGTGCTTTATGCGCCTCCAATTTTGCTATTGTGGTTCCTGCACCGTCCAATTTTTTTTTTTTCTTCCTTTGTACTCTCGATTTAAAATCAAGGACAGTTCAGATAGGACTGCAATTAGTTCTACATCAATGGTTTAATTGAATTTGTTTGGTGTTATATAATAATACTGAATTTTTAAAAATAATTATATTTTAAGGAGTTCATTTTCAATGAGAATTTCATCCGTTTAATTTTGCCGTTTACCTTCCAGAGAGAGATAGAGAGATACAATCACTGACAGTACATTTTAAAATTTTAATTCATACTGTTCTTTTATTAATTAAATGTGTCTTCTAGTTTAATTTGTTTATTATACAATTGAGTGTCGACAATTTGACCATGCATATTAATTTCTGCGTAAATAATGATAAAAAAAAGGTAATTTTTAGTTTGAAAAGCATACAACAATAATAAAATAAAACGTAATGACACACTTAATATATCTTTATACTAGATCAGCGTTCATTAAACTAGGTTCGTTGTACCCATTTCGGGGGTCCATGAGTGATACAATAATGTTTTTAATTCTTCTAATAAAAATAATATCTATAAAGGTATAATACTGTTTATTAAAATATCCAGCGCAAGATTTTAACAAATATTTATTATAATGTAAATCTTGTTCTCTCAAAATGACTGGGGTTGAGAAGGGGATCAACGGAGTGCAGAAGTTTAAGCAGCCCGTAGTATGAAAAGAAATCGATTGGTAAATGAAAAGTTAATATATATATATGACGATGATGATATGACGAAGAAGATAGAGAAGCGTGGTTTTGATAATGAATAAAAAAGTGGCCTTTTATTTTTCCGGTTTAATGCTGTACCTTCACCGTTCAGCAAAATCGATATAATATATATATACATGCATTTTGATTTAATAATATATTGTATTCCTAAAATATTTGAGGAATTCATTCTGCAAGTCGTGTATACTGTTTTTTTTTTCTTCTTTTTTTTCGCACACTGAAATGTAAAATGATATAACACTAACTTTTAACTTAACTATTATAATCCTTAAAGATGAAGTAGATGAAATCAGGATTAACATCATTTAGTACAAAATGACATAAATCCCTAGCATTCTCACACATTCATTTATCAATGTTATTACATTTTTTTTTTTCGTATTTTCTTTTTCATGATATTTGAGCCGCCTGAGTCTTGTTTCAGACCGCAAGAAAGTTAGGGAAAATGTATACCTGAGTAAACGTTTTACAAAATTAGTCTTTATAATAACTTGCTGTTTGTCATTATTGTTCTCTCTCTCTCTCTCTCTCTCTCTCTCTATTTATATATATATATATATATATATATATATATATATATATATATATATATATATACACACACATACACGCATAAGGATGTATTACATCAGACATGAATGTGAGTGCCTGTAAAAGAGACGTGATGCAATTTTTTTCTTGAGATAATGCAAGGTTAAAGTATGTAGGTGACATCATTGAATTAATCAGATTCAGACCTTTTATGGCCATACTGTGTTAGGAATAAATTCTCTAATAATTTCACAAAGTTACAATCTTATAAGCATCGTATGAGATAAAGGTAGAAAAAATAACCTGAGTGTGACTGTAAAGGCTAAATGTCAAATTTCTGACAATACCATATTGTAACAGCGTTAAATTGATTTACGAAATTGAAGTAAAAAATTCCGTAAAAAGAGCAAGTTATCCAATAAATTTAAATATTTGTTTTCCCTAATATATTTTTATAACAAGCTGGTTCATTTGGTTTAATATTAAAAAAAGGTTGTCTCGCCTATAGTCTGCACCTAAAAATTCTGGTTGTTTAAAAAAAAATAAGTTTACCTTTAGGGAGTTTTCTCCGTCCTTTTTGAGGGAAGTATCAGAAAAATCATACTTTTTAAACAGAAACTAGCAGTTTTAGTATTTTTGTATATTTTCTTCAATATCTTGAAAATGGTGAACCGAGAATCCATGGTAGATGGAAAGTAACCATTTCAAAAATACTAAAGTCTCTACAATAACTGACTACAGGATCTGAAGTAGAAACGAAGCTTATTGGTCCGACTGAGATGGACCAATAAGCTTCGTTGCGTCAAACGGTTCTTTAAGTTCTTTTGCGTCAGTTTTTATTGATTGTTCTTTTTGTTATTGCTTCAAGCAGTAAAATTAATTTTCCACTGCAACAAGATATGTAAAATGAAAAACAATTTCTTTTTTGTTTGTTAAACAGCCTGCTCAGCGTGAAAGCGGTCGAGAGAGTAATTTTTGCTACTGTAACTTTTCCGTGGATAGTAAAATTTCACTAGTCTTCAAGTTTTTATTGGAGTGGAGTTTAAAGTTTTCTGAAAACATTAATTACATGTATTCCCAGCTTCCTAAATAACACTAGGGGTAGGTGCTTGACAGAAACGCGCTAAGAAGGTCTCGTTACTGTCAGTCGGAGAGTTTTATAGCGAATGAACACACATTCTAGCCGCTCTCTTATTAAAATCCATGAATATGGTTACGTAATGAGAGTTTTTTTTGCTACCCTTTGGTAAAATAGCATCGCAGATGAAATTTAACACAATTCTTCCATGATCGCTGCCACAATCTCTCTCCTAATTGAAATGCCACCTGTTGTGCCTCACAATCCATAGATTTTTTTTTGTTACTTTTTTTTTATACCTGCTAGAAATAACCTGCCTCAAACCGAAATGGAAAAGACACAGAAAGGATATGCCTGATAAAGGATGCCTCTTCCAGGATTATGCCACATAAGGACACTACCTGCCTTATCCTTCGTCCTTTACAGATAGCTACCATCCTGATTGATCACTACTCCTTCGTGTAGCGTCCTTAGAAGGATATAAGGGATGTTCGGAGGACTTTAATGGAGACGAATTAAAAAAAAAGTAAAATACATGGCAGGATTTTTTTTTTTCTTGTTTTTAGCAGACAAATTACCTACATTGCTGCAGGTCTGTATAAGCATAATACCAAAAAGGAACAAAGTCGGTAAATGTTAAAAATATATGTGTTTCAAACTTTTGGAAAAGAATTAGCTTATTTATTATTAGCAGCTCCTTCCATTCTTTTCAGATCATTTGCAAATAGTACCATTTTTCCGCGCAGTTACAGGCCTTGCACATGAAATCTTAATTTCAAAACACGGCTTGTTATTCGGACTCTTTTACATGATAATAAAATCCTTTCGCAAACCAGATATTTTTGAATTTCGGAGGAATAAATTATAAAAAACTCTGTCCCACAACATTCCCTTGCTTGTGCGGTTATAGATTTCTTCTCGGAGGTCTAAATACCTTTAAAAACTATATCCGGAAAAGACGGCAAAACGAATAACGTTACTAAATTATTCCCGCCGTTAATCCTCGGAAAAACAAGATTCCAATGTGCCTATTTTGGCCTTTAAAAAGTTTCAAGGCAATGGTTTATGTGGTAACATGAAAACTGGGCACACTGCAGAAGTTTTGATGTTTTGTATATCAACTGTTTGGTACAAGGTTACAAAGTATGCCTGTGCAAGACTTGATGTTTTGTAAATCAACTGTTTGGTACAAGGTTACAAAGTATGCCTGTGCAAGACTTGATGTTTTGTAAATCAACTGTTTGGTACAAGGTTACAAAGTATGCCTGTGCAAGACTTGATGTTTTGTAAATCAACTGTTTGGTACAAGGTTACAAAGTATGCCTGTGCAAGACTTGATGTTTTGTAAATCAACTGTTTGGTACAAGGTTACAAAGTATGCCTGTGCAAGACTTGATGTTTTGTATATCAACTGTTTGGTACAAGGTTACAAAGTATGCCTGTGCAAGACTTGATGTTTTGTAAATCAACTGTTTGGTACAAGGTTACAAAGTATGCCTGTGCAAGACTTGATGTTTTGTAAATCAACTGTTTGGTACAAGGTTACAAAGTATGCCTGTGCAAGACTTGATGTTTTGTAAATCAACTGTTTGGTACAAGGTTACAAAGTATGCCTGTGCAAGACTTGATGTTTTGTATATCAACTGTTTGGTACAAGGTTACAAAGTATGCCTGTGCAAGACTTGATGTTTTGTAAATCAACTGTTTGGTACAAGGTTACAAAGTATGCCTGTGCAAGACTTGATGTTTTGTATATCAACTGTTTGGTACAAGGTTACAAAGTATGCCTGTGCAAGACTTGATGTTTTGTAAATCAACTGTTTGGTACAAGGTTACAAAGTATGCCTGTGCAAGACTTGATGTTTTGTAAATCAACTGTTTGGTACAAGGTTACAAAGTATGCCTGTGCAAGACTTGATGTTTTGTATATCAACTGTTTGGTACAAGGTTACAAAGTATGCCTGTGCAAGACTTGATGTTTTGTAAATCAACTGTTTGGTACAAGGTTACAAAGTATGCCTGTGCAAGACTTGATGTTTTGTAAATCAACTGTTTGGTACAAGGTTACAAAGTATGCCTGTGCAAGATTTGATGTTTTGTAAATCAACTGTTTGGTACAAGGTTACAAAGTATGCCTGTGCAAGACTTGATGTTTTGTAAATCAACTGTTTGGTACAAGGTTACAAAGTATGCCTGTGCAAGACTTGATGTTTTGTATATCAACTGTTTGGTACAAGGTTACAAAGTATGCCTGTGCAAGACTTGATGTTTTGTAAATCAACTGTTTGGTACAAGGTTACAAAGTATGCCTGTGCAAGACTTGATGTTTTGTAAATCAACTGTTTGGTACAAGGTTACAAAGTATGCCTGTGCAAGATTTGATGTTTTGTAAATCAACTGTTTGGTACAAGGTTACAAAGTATGCATGTGCAAGACTTGATGTTTTGTAAATCAACTGTTTGGTACAAGGTTACAAAGTATGCCTGTGCAAGACTTGATGTTTTGTAAATCAACTGTTTGGTACAAGGTTACAAAGTATGCCTGTGCAAGACTTGATGTTTTGTAAATCAACTGTTTGGTACAAGGTTACAAAGTATGCCTGTGCAAGATTTGATGTTTTGTAAATCAACTGTTTGGTACAAGGTTACAAAGTATGCCTGTGCAAGACTTGATGTTTTGTAAATCAACTGTTTGGTACAAGGTTACAAAGTATGCCTGTGCAAGACTTGATGTTTTGTATATCAACTGTTTGGTACAAGGTTACAAAGTATGCCTGTGCAAGACTTGATGTTTTGTAAATCAACTGTTTGGTACAGGGTTACAAAGTATGCCTGTGCAAGACTTGATGTTTTGTAAATCAACTGTTTGGTACAAGGTTACAAAGTATGCCTGTGCAAGATTTGATGTTTTGTAAATCAACTGTTTGGTACAAGGTTACAAAGTATGCCTGTGCAAGACTTGATGTTTTGTAAATCAACTGTTTGGTACAAGGTTACAAAGTATGCCTGTGCAAGACTTGATGTTTTGTAAATCAACTGTTTGGTACAAGGTTACAAAGTATGCCTGTGCAAGATTTGATGTTTTGTATATCAACTGTTTGGTACAAGGTTACAAAGTATGCCTGTGCAAGACTTGATGTTTTGTAAATCAACTGTTTGGTACAAGGTTACAAAGTATGTCTGCGCAAGATTTGATGTTTTGTACATCAACTGTTTGGTACAAGGTTACAAAGTATGTCTGCGCAAGATTTGATGTTTTTTACATCAACTGTTTGGTACGAGGTTATAAAGTATGCCTGCGGAAGATTTGATGTTTTGTACATCAACTGTTTGGTACGAGGTTACAAAGTATGCCTGCGCAAGATTTGATGTTTTGTACATCAACTGTTTGGTACGAGGTTACAAAGTATGCCTGTGCAAGACTTGATGTTTTGTACATCAACTGTTTGGTACAAGGTTACAAAGCATGCCTGCGCAAGATTTGATGTTTTGTACATCAACTGTTTGGTACGAGGTTACAAAGTATGCCTGCGCAAGATTTGATGTTTTGTACATCAACTGTTTGGTACGAGATTACAAAGTATGCCTGTGCAAGACTTGATGTTTTGTACATCAACTGTTTGGTACAAGGTTACAAAGCATGCCTACGCAAGATTTGATTTTTTGTACATCAACTGTTTGGTACGAGGTTACAAAGTATGCCTGCGCAAGAAAATAAATGGAAGAAGAGAATTTTGATATAGTATGTATCTCGTCACCCTTCCTTGAAGTATTGTCTCGTTCCCTAATAGAACCAGGTCCCGTTCTACCCTCTGTTCGGATGTTACTCATATGCATACAATGTAGAGCAGACGGCTACGAGCGGAGACTCGATTTGACAGCCCGTGTAATGTCTACATTATCGAGCGGCTGTCAGAATAAGGCAAGAGTATATGCGGGTGATGCGCTGGAAAAATTTATGACTCCCGTCATATTCGCCATTTCTAAACCTTGAAGTTTTTCTCGAGATACGTAGTCGAAACAAGAAGTAAAATTCCTTGGTATGATAATTACCAGGAAATTATTTAGCAATTTTTTTTTTTTTTTTCTACGTTCGACAACTTGTAGACCTCGAAAATTACCGACCAATATTGCTTAACTCCTTGAAATGTTATTTTTCATTGTCTCTTGATAGGAACGTACTTTCAAACAAAGAGCAACCCATCCACTGACGTGTCCTTCAATATTTATACATTCTAACATGGAGATAATGTTTGCTTTTTGCTTAGTTGCTAATAGTAATAAAAAATACTAACTCTCAAAGTATTGAAATATTTTTCCAATTAATTTTTCAAATAAGACTGATTCTTTTTACAATCAAATAAAAAACAGCAACGAAACATTAATATACGAGTAAGTAATGCACAGATTTGAAAATTTAATATTTACTTTAACAAAAATAAAACAAATTAAGAAAACATTGACAATATGTTTTTATTTATTTATTCTTTTTTTTAATTGGTGCTGAAAATGATTTTTCTTTTTTTGTTACAAAATATCCTCTTTAGCTCAGAATAAGCACAGAAAGACAAAAAAAAAACAACGTGTTTTTATATGAAATAGGGGATTTTTCAATGTAGTAATCAACGAGTATTCACTCTAGAAATTTGGCCTTTAATAAACTTTTTCAAAGCAAAATGATTTCACTCCTAAAAACAGACCTAAGCACTTACGTAAACTGAGTATTGTTCTCAACCAGGCAGTGACTACCTACTGTAAAAATAGGGGTTAATAATATATGTTTATATATATATATATATATATATATATATATATATATATATATATCGAACTCTCTCAAAAAAACAATGATCGAATTATAGAAGCGTTTAATGACGCAAATGCTATGACCATGAAAAAAATGAAAACAGATACGAATACCAATACGGCTTGTTATCTCTTAGGTCCCATCGGTCAAACAGTGACTCAGTGAAAAGGTGAGTCAGTGTGGTGTCTCATGTAACATGCGTTCAATAATCTCGTTCGGTCTATTGATGAAGCGGTCTGTCACTTGTGGTTACCGCTCAAGTACAACATGGATACTGGTGTGTAGTCTAAATTAAACCCTGGATGCCCAACGGGGGGGGGGGCACTTGAAGCCCACTTCCGTGCTCGTATTTTATTTATATCATTGTCCGTAAAATTTAGGAAAATTATATTTGCCAGAAATAATTTAACCAATAATAATGTGGTGATAAAAAAAAAAAAATTGGTTGTTATGGGGCTTCAAGAGCCCCCGCCTCTTTAGAAAGTATGCTGTCCTCTGAAGACATAATTAATTGTCTTACCATAATTATATTCATCCTTGTCAATCTTTCAAATAAATATTTAAATATTCTGCTTATAATAATCATTTTAAAAGTAAAGACCTGATACATGTTACATTTTATTATGGGAACATCAATTTGTGAAATATTGAAATATTTGTCCTATTACTTTTTCCAAAAAGACTTATTTTGGAGTACAATAAACTCAAGTGCAAATTTTAAAATTAAATATTTACTTAAAGAGGCCACAAATTTAGAAAATTGAACAAGGTATTTTAGAAAGAATTAGTGCTCAAAATATAAAGTATTTTTTCACTGATTTTTCAAAAATTCTCTATAAATCTAGAATAACCACCGACAGACAGAAAAAACAACATATTTTTTTATGAAACACATGTGTATTTGTCGATATAGTAATCAATGATAATCCACTCTACGAATATTTTATTTATTTGAGTTTTTCAAAAGAGACAGGAAAATCATCATTATCATTATGAAAATTACTTCACTCTGATCCATGGGTGTATATAAGGGGAGGCTGAGGGGACTGGTGCACCCTCCCCCCCCCCCTGAAGTCGGCACAAATGTGACAAAAAAACCTCAAAAATAAATTAAATAAGATCAATTAGTTTAGAAAAAATATTTGTTTTAGGTTTAATAGCGTTTTAATTCTCGAACTATTCCACGTTCTAGATTATTAGTATTCCATACCCCCCAAATGCTCTCAGCCCCACCCCGAAATTATTTTCTATATACGCCCATGAACTACTGTATACATAAAGTTTTGAACATTTACTATTATATTAACCACCATTTAGGTATCATTAAAGGCTATCGGTCCATGAATCGGTGTTCAAATAATACTAGTTTTAACAGCTGTTTCTATAATTAAAATAACTCGGATTTGGAGTATTCCTCCACTCCCGATGTAAACATTATCCTGTTTCACGATTTCATCCGATTGTCTGATCTGGGAATACTGGTAAGCCGATTTTAATGGCGAAAGGACCAAAATTTTAACCGGACACAGAGCGGTTAGATATATACACATCTATTTGTATAAATTGACCTTATATTATAAAACATAATAAGAAAAAGGTTATTGCCTAGGGGTAGAGCCACGTTGAAATCACCGGCTCCAATTGACCAGCGAATATGAACAACATAAGGCGTCGCTAGTACACGGACGGGTAAGATTGATAAGAGTGAGTTTCATGGTGTTCATAAAACAGTTGTACCTATGTCTTTTACTCCTTTCATTTGTAAATTTTTATTGAAAGGCCTAAAAAATTGTAAAAACAAACATTAATCAACATAAGTGCGATAAAACCTGAAGAGGCTATTTTTGGGAAATTTATATTTTTCCCGCTTAAAAGAACGTCAAAAATGTCAAGTTTGGTGTCTTTGGCCTCGTCTACTAGGTTGGTTTGTATTTTATTTTTTGTCCACATGGGGTTTATCAATAATGACAGCTTTCCAGTATAATTGTTGACGAAGTTTATTATATATATATATATATATATATATATATATATATATATATATATATATATATATATATAAAATACTACCCACATAACATAAATACAATTTCCTATATTTCTGTTTGTTGGTAGTATTGTTCGGAGAAGTGGATGACTGGGAAGGAGAGATCGGCACAGTGTCCGGCGGGCCACACTGCGAGGCCACGTTGCCGCGGCCGCTGGTAGACTTGGCAACCACGCCCCCCTCCCCATCGCCCTCCCCCCCTCTCTATCTCTCCCCAAACATCGCCCGTCTTCGCGAGTGAGAGAGTGAGTGAGTGAGAGGCACGGCACTCTCACTATCTCTGTCGCGCTGCTGGCCGGCGAGAGTCCCGCGTCTCTCTGACGCACTATGGGTATCTTTGGTCGCATAATGGCCATCAGAGGAGGATATTTATCGCTGCCGCAGTGTCCTTCGGCCGAGAGAATAAACTGCTCTCGACAGCGCGGCCGGAACTCCAATCAAGGCGATAGGAAAAAAGGAGGACCCTTCGACCTGATGTTGGAACGTTGTCAACAAACGTTGCGTTTAATTGCCTATAAATTTCGGGTGCTCATTGACCACGTGTTTCTTTTTCTTTTTTTTTAAGGGGGCGACTTAAGCACGGTGTGTTACATCCAGTCAATTCTATTGCCGTTCAATGATTCCCAAAATTTTATTTCAGTAACAGTACAGAAATACTTCGAGTAGTCTGAAGAATCCGGTGAGAATAAATGTTGCGTATTTCCAATTTATTTATTTTTGTAACAATAATTGTAAGAAGCCTTGTCTGATTTGAAAGTAACCCTCTATTCCTACTAGGCCGATTTTGATAATTAGGGAACGCGTCCTTGATTCTGTTATGGTTGTTTATCAGATTTCGTGGCTTATCAGAAAGAATGTGGATTACATTTAGAAATATTCCAACCCTTTAAGTAAATGTAATTAGTCACCTTTTATGCATATACAATTTGAAAATAAAATTGTTATGAGGAATATTTCTTAACTACTAGTTATACTACATAAACATTTGAAAAGATAATTTGTAAATATTTGTGAAGTAACCTCAAAAACTGTAAACCTTCAAAATTTTCTAAATAAATTAATTTAGGCGGACTTTAATAACAATTTTAATTCCATCATAATTTTAATTTCCGACTTGCAATACGACTTAGTAGGACTACTAGTTGGATAGTCGACTCGACTCACGCTCCGACTTGCTATCCAACAAGCGATCCAACTTTAGTCCTTGTATGTTTTCAGGCCTGTGTATGTCGCTCACGAGCCGAAAATGTATCGAGTGCAGACCGAAGTTGCCTCAAGGCACTGATTAAGCTAAGTTGGACGACTTTGATTCGACTCCCCCGTTCACGCTCCAACTCCGTCACCAGTCGGATGTCGGATCTTCGTATCGTCCCTCTAGATGTACCGTCTCGTCCAACTAGACTCCCAACAATCCGACAAGCCCATTCACGATTTGACTAGTGGTCCGACTTCCAAAGTCGGACAACTAGTCGTACTGCAGGTCGGAGCGTGAATGGCCTGCTTAAAGCCCAAAGTAACAGCTGAGGTTACTCCGAAGAGAGCCCACATTATGCCGAAAATTCTCGATTTTTTTTAAGATTCTCGTTACTTATATTTAGCTCAACATATGTAGCTTTGTAAGGCGTAAAAAAGCATGGTACTTACGTATTAGCGTCAAGCAGGTTAAAGAGCCGGGTCTCAGGGAACTGGATCTACACCGTGTCAGATCTGGATCAAGGAGTCAAATCAGATTTCGCCAATATGGAGACGGGATTATCAACGATTTAGGTTAACTAGAGATTTGATATAACCTTTAGCTAGCGAAAACGCGTAGCACTTATATTAATAGCATAATTGCTATGCTTTTCCGCTCGCTACGCCCGCTCAAGATTATATCTAAACTCTAGTCAATCCAACTCGTTGATAATATAGATCAAGGATGGTTTTTCGCTGGATTATGGACTGATAAACAATTTGGCATAGCTTCGAAAAAGTAGCTTTCATCCTAGCTATTCTGATGTCGCTATCTCGCTCAGAAACTGAAATCGCGTAACAAAAAAAAAACAAAAAAACAATTGCGTGGGTAAATAAAGCACAAATGAATTGCGTCAAAAAGACAAAGGGAACAAGATGGTTACTATAGACACAATAGATGATATCTCTGATAGTGATTGACCAATAGAAATGCGTTATCCATGATCCAGATCTCTGAACGAGACCCGCCTCTTTAACTTGTTTTGACGCTAATACGTAAGTACCAAAAGCATCAACAACAATTGTTTCGAGAAAAAAACAAGACCTTTTTTATAGTTAACATTATTGGAGTTATCTCGGGGCTCAATAAATTAGCAAACAGTAGCACAAAACTGTAGTCTAGTAAAGAATTAATAATGAGAACTGAAGTATAAATATTATAGACAATTTGATTTATGGCTTCTTTATCCGAGATATGGGCGTGGCCCTTAATCTGTGAATGGCTATAGTATTCAAAGTCTCTTTATATTGCCTTGTACAGGGGGATTCACAGGAGTAACTATTGTGTAAAATATGTTCATTTAACAAATTTTTGTTAGGAAAGTATCGATTTTCCGCCGCGGTTTTGAGAAATGAATGGAAATAGATGCAGCGTTCGGTATACTAGCTCATCCCTCATTTTGTTTGGACGGTTAAACTTTCGAAGGCGAAACCATTTTGCGTATGCATATAGATGGAATCCAATCTTGTTCCACTCGGTGGTGTAGAGATAAAATTATTCTGACAGCCCTTGTCTGCTTATGTCATTCCCTTGTTTACATACTGGGGGGTCCTTAGAGTCTATTATATATCGGGCGACCTGATCCACAGTGTCTATATAATTTACAAGGATCGAATGCAAATTTTCGAAGGATATGATCTCGAGATTTTTTTTTTCTCGAAGAAACGTGACATTTGACGCCTTTGAACCTCGTGTTAGCGGCGCGAGGCAATCTGATTCCTGCACCAGCCATTATTAAGACGATTGCTTATCACGGAATATCGTGTTCCATCGTTCTTTTGTATCGTCAGCAGGCGAAACACGCCAAAGCATTGAGGCCTTATCGTGTTTGAAGAAGACAATTATTATCCAATTTTCGTTCAATAAATATATGTGATCGTGATGACTTAAAAAAAAATGTCCACTTGGGTGTCAAGGTGTCTGCGAGTTTTGCATATGGGACCCCGACACTAGGAATTTCTGATTTAAATTCAACCATGAAATAAACTAACTGGAAAATAGATTGTTGCTGAAATGGGCTATTTACTGAATAATTTCCATGGTTCATCAGGAATGGTTGGACAATTTGAAAACTATCAGCACTTCCTGGAAAGTCTATTTTAATGATTTTATTGTATTGTTTAAGTACCGGCCTATCTACAGCTTGCCGACATTCCTAGATATCCATTGTGGAGTTGGGAATTGTTCCGCCGAGCTTCAGAGGAAATACTCAAAATTCTACAAGCGGGACTCGAACCCACATCCCCGTAGGCAGGAATCAGATACGCTATCAACTAATTAGCAATATTACTTTTCTGTAGCAACCAATTATCTATACATATAATAAATTTCTAACGGATCGCTGTCTGTACATGGAAGATATATGGGGGAAAAAATTGGGGGCCTTTCTCAACACAATAGTACCCAAAACAATGATGCTTAGAATTTATGCCTGCATGTGTGCTGTTTATAAATATACAAAGATTAGAGAAAACCATTTTTTTCTTTTTATAAACAGCAATTATTTTATTTAATTTTTTTTATACAATGGTGTTTACTCAATGGAATAAAATAGTCATGAAAATAATAAATTAATTATTCTGTGATTAATCCCACATTCACTTTAAGTTTATAAATCTTAACCAAGTGATAACCTTTGCAAAGATAATTCTGGGAAAAAAGCCCTTTTTTCCTCGAATTTATAAGGCGTTCATATTTCCTGATGCCAGATATCCTTATGAGAAAACCAGTTTCTATATAGCATCATAATCTTTCCATCGTGGTCTCAAAATGGCTGCAATCTTAAAGCACCACCAAAAATACTCCAAGGCCTTCTTCAAATTTAGAGAGCTTAATGGATCCAACAAGTGGAGGAAATGAATTATAAATTAGGATCGATCTACTCAGTACAATCTATGAAATCTTAATAAATTATCCCAAGCTTACAAATTGTAAGCATTATTTTGATTATTTTCTTGGCTTTTAGCCAGCTATATATTGATTATCAAAATCAATATATAACTTTGATATCATATTTTATATATTTATTTGTATCTGGATATTTTTTGGTTTGTAATATTGTTATTTATTTGTTATTTTTTTAAATTACATAATTGTATGACAACAATTTGATGGCCTAGGCTGAGTTTATTTTAATTTGATAAATAAATAAATTAGGAAGTCTTATTTACAAATTGGCCATTAATTTATAATGCCAATGACATTTAGTTTTCACAGGCAAATTATCAATCTATATTAAAAAAAAAAAAAAACAACAAAAAAAGTTAGAATTACAACATAATATTAAGCATATTAATCTTGAGTTATTGTAATTATAACTTAGTAGTTTTCTTGTTTTTATTTTTTTTTTATAGATAATTGGCGTGAGTCAAAACGTCACAACAAAAAATAAAATATGATTTGAAGATCCCCAAGCTGGTGAAATTTATAAAAGTTATTTTTAATAATATTTCCAAGGTCATTTATTTTATTATGGACTTACAATTGGCTCTTCTTATTTTCCTTCACACAACAAAATAATTTTCATCAAATTCAAAGTGGATTTTTTTTTTTTATAATTTAGTGGAAAATGATTTACATTTTATTGAATAAGAAACATCTATTCATCGCAGAGATAAGGCTGTAAGTCGCTTTGATAAGGCTTGGGAAAAACAAACAAAAATGTGACATACGATCCATAAAACAAAGCAAATAATATCTTCAGCTAAGAGGTCCAAACAGAACAAAAAAAAACTCCTTTATGAATCTAAAGGGCTCTTGACGTAGGAAATGCAATATATAAGAGAAGCACATACGGGACTATAGAAGTGGTTTCTGTGTTCGCGATCCATCTGTTTGTTTTGGCTGCGGCTGCCAGGTTGACTTTAGCCTTTCCGAGTGCTGAAGTGGTTCTCGCTTTCTCTTGTCCTCCCAAAACCAGTAGGTGTTGAAGGAGTTCATTGAATCCATGTTAACACCAACCCTCTTAAGCCAACCTGCAAAGGTAACATAAATTGCGTGTAGGTGGCAGTCAAAATAGGAACACTCAACGGTTGGAGCTTATTAAAACATACAGCTTGGTTTGTTGATCCCATACTGCATTTCATACATTAAAATCCCCAAAGGTCTGATACAATTTTCGATATCTCTCATTTTAATAAAAAGTACGTTTATGATAAAATTTTAGTTCTTACAGTACGTTTTAATTTCATATTATCGAAATTAGTTCATAAAGGAACTCTTAATTGGAAACCTTTCTTTTTTATTCTTATAAAGTTTATCGAATTCATAAACTTTATAAATGAATACTTCTAAAATAGGCAAAGGCAACAAAAATACTGGATATTGAAAGTTGTTTGCCAATACCAGTTTATAATATATACAAGTATTTATATATATTAAATTATAATATTTCACTTAAACATTCACATTATGTATGTACAAGTAAAATACTAGAAAATAAATACATTTTTGTCCGTTGACCTTTTTTACTGGTTTTACTCATATTTCCAGTTGTTTTTACACCCAAACAGCCTATAACAATATATTGCTCTGTTGATTATGCAATAAAATATAATTTTTTTCTTGTCAATTAATAAAATTCCAAATTAAAATAATCGTCAATTTTTTAAAAATGACTATTCACGTTACTCATTATCGGATGCTTTTCAAAAACCAAAACTAAGTACTTCCTAATAGAACTTTGGCGACCCTTGAGTTATAATAACCACATCATAACAGAAGATCGAAATACAAAATTTGATAATCTAGAGAAAAATTAGTCACCGAACAGTCCTATTTTTATTATTAATTGATAAAGATATTTATTCCTTTATTGTCTTATAAATTAGAAAATATTTATTTAAACATTTTATTTCGGTTTTCTTATTCACTACTTTGTTCCTATTTTTTATGATATGTTTCTTTTTTTTGTTTTAGGTTTTAATGAGTTTCTTTGTTTATCTATGCTTTTTACTTTTCAAGTTAAACATATGTCATTTTATAGCGTGGTTAGAAAGAGCCGTTTTATTATCTTGTTCGTCGACTTTTTCTTCATATTTTGTTAAGCAATTGCGACGATTCTACAATATAAATTTATGTTTAAAGATTAATATAAAAAATATACAATGTTCGATCTAGTTGGTGAAAGTAACACACAATTAAATCACCAAGCTCCACATTTCTGTGATCTTACCGAAGCCCCCGTAAATATTATAATATGTTATCAAATTACTAGTAATATAAACATGTTAACATAGTTTTCCTAGGTGATTTTAGAGGAAACATGAGCCTCTTAAGAGTACACAATACATTAATTAGTATTATGATTAAATTTTAGCGTCCTTTTATTATTAACTCCGAATTTTAGGACGGGTTATGTATTGGTTACCACCCTTTTCTAGCCAGGATAGGGCTGACGCCTTTTCTTTTTTCTAAGGAAAAAGCCACCACCCCTAATGGGAATTGAACCCCCGACCCTATGGAGTTTTAAGTGCTCACGACTTAACGCTCAAGGCCACTGGGCCTCCAAAATATATTAGACAATTCCACAATATATTAGACAAATTATTTTCAACATTGATCAACAAGTTCAATGTTCAGATGTAAAAATAAATAAATACATTTCTATAATCTATGAGAAATTAATGGATAAAATTGATCAACTTATTATAATTTATCGGATTTTAAAAAAAAAAAACTGACCAAGATCTTGTTCCCCATAAGTCCGGCATATCTGTCGGTTTGTGTATTTTTCTTTATTAGTGCTAGCGAGCGTACATGTCCCATCCGCAGTCTTGTTAATATAACTTTGTCACGTCTTGTTATCTGTTCTCTTCAAAACCATCTTCCTTTAAGAGAAACTCTAAGCCTCGATTACTGACGACATCCTATAACTAAGGCTTATACCTAAAGCAATCTTGTCTGTTGCGCAATTGCGTCATCTCCGCTTGCGTAATTGTTGCAGACGCTTTTAGCATTCGTACGCAGAGGACGGTGCGTTCAACGGAAACCGGTTATCGATCTCGCAGTCCTTACAACGTCGCAAGCTCTATTATCTTATTCGCTTCACATAAATCTTATTAGGATTCAGGGCGTCTTCTACCTCCCCCCCCCACTATTTCTAAGAAATCACCTAACTAAATATATATTCTCGCGAAAAAAAAATAAATAAATGTGGATTGTGTTAGAAGTTTGAATAAATGAAATTATAAAGTTGCTTAAATTATTCAGCAACTTTTGTCTATTCACAAAAATAAAAATGTCACATAACAAAATTATAAATTAAAATAATTGTCCAGCTCTAAATCACATATCGTCACTCAAATCTCACAACCGCGTAAGGCAATTTTCCTAAGTTTTCAGGAGAGCAATAACACTGTAACTTGGTGTGTTGATCTGTAACTTGGAAAAATTCAATTCGCCAAAGATGCGATACATAAAACTAATAATAATAATAACTTGTAACTTATGAGAATTTCCGACTTAACCCCTTCAGTTCCCTCGTCCAGCCGGCTGGACATAACTTCTTTACTTTGTACTACACCACCTATGGCCGATAGATGTTTACTACCACTTTGGTTTGAAGCTTTATGTATTTGTCTTCCACTTGACATCTAATATAAAATGATTCCATTCAATTTTGAAAGGTTATGTGTAAAATCTTCTCTGTTCCACCACGGGCAGTCATGGATAAAAGTTATTGACTTTTCTTTACATATTTAGTCCAAATGGTTTCTTTTTAGTTAATAAAACTCCTCCGAATTTAATGTACATGATCTTTTTAAAGGTTGGAAGTTCAATTTTATCAATAAAGTTTGTAATAAGGTGTCTACGAATTTTTGAAAATCCATGTCCAGTATACTGTACCTGGTAAGTCAACCCTCATATTTGATGTAACAATATTTTTTATCTATTTTTCAAATATTTACTATTATATTTTGTTTTTATGTTGTCAGAATTGTTTTTTTGAGTACCATAATAATCAATAACTTTTTCTGCATGGTATGGGCTAGAAGGCGCCCAAACCATTCAAAAATATCATCTGTCCGTTCACATGATTTTCAAAAAATATATTATTAGTAGTTTTATGTTTTGTTTCTTTAAATAATCATATATTTATTTTTAAGACTAGACTGTAAATATTTCAATTTCATTAATTTTCATTAATTCTGTGCGCTGACAACCATTTCATGTCTAAAATTCTAATCTATTTTTACAATACCTTATGATATTGGAGCTTTTACAATAATATTTACTAATAATTTTTCAAATTTATTTTTTTCTGAATTAATTTATTTTAAATTGGTAATAAATTACTGCTTTAATTATATATTTTTTTAATATTTCGAAATTTTGAATTTAGGTTTTCATCCACAAATCGCATTACTTGAGAACCAATGTCCAGTATACTGGACATTACATAACTCATGTCAGGTAGACAATAAAATTCTGAAAAAAAATCAGGAATCTTCACAAGAGCAATACACAACTATGGCAGGAAAATAATTTTTTTTTATCAAGAAATAAAAATTCGGACCTGAAGGGGTTAAGACATATTTTCGGTAACATTTAAACGAAAAACCTTGTCTGAATGGCCTAAAATAGATGTGAGAGATCACGCGGTTACGTGGAAGTAATTGTCAATTTTAGCGCGTCCTATTGTTCTTTTTTTTTTTTTTTTTTTCTTTTTTTTTTGTAAATTATTACCATCATGTCCGGGAGATAATAAGGATTCTAAAGATACCAATAACTCAATTTCGCTAAAAATCGAACTTACGCGGTTGTGAAAGTTGAACGACGATATCACATTTACCTTTACGATTTATTTTTATTATTATGTATCTGTAAAAATAATATCGAAGGCTACTTAAATATTTGAATTTCTATATCGAATAGAAAGCTTTTAAACTGTTAAATCTTTTGACCAAAATTATTATTATTATTATTTATATTTATGCACCGCGTCATTTTTCAATAGAGGGCGCGACCAAACTATAAATAATAATGAATAAGTTATAATAATCACAGTTGAAGAATATAAATGTAATTTAGTCATCCCTAGTAATAGAAATGTAATTTTGTCATCCCTAGTAATAGAAATGTAATTTTGTCATCCCTAGTAATAGAAATGTAATTTTGTCATCCCTAGTAATAGAAATGTAATTTTGTCATCCCTAGTAATAGAAATGTAAATTTGTCATCCCTAGTAATAGAAATGTAAATTTTGTCATACCTAGTAATATAAATGTAATTTTGTCATCCCTAGTAATAGAAATGTAATTTTGTCATCCCTAGTAATAGAAATGTAATTTTGTCATCCCAAGTAATAGAAATGTAATTTTGTCATCCCTAGTAATAGAAATGTAATTTTGTCATCCCTAGTAATAGAAATGTAATTTTGTCATCCCTAGTAATAGAAATGTAAATTTGTCATCCCTAGTAATAGAAATGTAAATTTTGTCATACCTAGTAATATAAATGTAATTTTGTCATCCCTAGTAATAGAAATGTAATTTTGTCATCCCTAGTAATAGAAATGTAATTTTGTCATCCCAAGTAATAGAAATGTAATTTTGTCATCCCTAGTAATAGAAATGTAATTTTGTCATCCCTAGTAATAGAAATGTAATTTTGTCATCCCTAGTAATAGAAATGTAAATTTGTCATCCCTAGTAATAGAAATGTAATTTTGTCATCCCTAGTAATAGAAATGTAATTTTGTCATCCCTAGTAATAGAAATGTAATTTTGTCATCCCTAGTAATAGAAATGTAAATTTGTCATCCCTAGTAATAGAAATGTAAATTTTGTCATACCTAGTAATATAAATGTAATTTTGTCATCCCTAGTAATAGAAATGTAAATTTGTCATCCCTAGTAATAGAAATGTAAATTTTGTCATCCCTAGTAATAGAAATGTAATTTTGTCATCCCTAGTAATAGAAATGTAATTTTGTCATCCCTAGTAATAGAAATGTAAATTTGTCATCCCTAGTAATAGAAATGTAATTTTGTCATCCCTAGTAATATAAATGTAATTTTTTCATCCCTAGTAATAGAAATGTAAATTTTAATTAAAACACCAGAAAAGGACAAATATAGAACAATAATTTAAAATTACTCCCTTTAAGCAATTTCCCCTATTGAGATCGATCTATCAAAAACAAAATTTATTAATCTTTTGAATAGATGCGTTACATTTATTCTTTCGTAACCAGTTTCGAAAAAAATGAAAGAATATATCCAAAAATTGAAAGAAAAATCTATTTTTCTTGACAACAGTGTAATATATGGATTGAAAAATTGTTTCATTAGATTTTTTTAATGTAAAAAAGGAAACATGAGGATTTCTTTAGCGCTAATTTTTCTCAAAAACATTTCATTAAAATTGGTCCATTTTTAATCCAACGAGAAAGCGAAGAGACAAATTAGTAATAATTCAAAAAAGAGTTAACAATAATGGATAGCCGTTGCGAGTGCAAGGATGGAATATTTGGATCGTCGATGAGATATAAAGGTTGTTAAAAAATAATTCGGAAAAAAAAAATTACATTCTCCGAAATACTATAAAAACGAAAGATACATCTACGATTTAAATAAAACGGAACTATTGGACAATTGAGAAAAAAAATTGCTCGAGCACATTGGAAAACCGATTATTTCGAAATTGCTATCCGTGACTACATATTTGCAACGCCATCTTACAGGTCGCACCTTCTATGAAATAATAGCATTTAAGATAAACACAGATTATTCAACATGGCGTAGGAAATGTGAGATCGGGCTGAGAAATTCTCGCGGGGTCTTATTACATTAAACGCCAAACAAATGTTGCCAGAGCACTTTCATTTTGATTGTGAATTCCCCTAACTTCTAAAGAATAAAAGTGTTAAAAAATTATGATAATAAGCTACGACTCTCCACACTTAACCTTATCAACTAACGTGGCAGAGTGGCTAGCGTATCCGATGCCTAAGGAGCTGGGGTTCGAATCCCACCAGCATGTTGAGTTTTTTTTCTCTATGGTACCACTGAAAACGTCCCATTCTGCAACATGCATGTTTAAGGAAAATTTCCCGTTAAATAAATAACAATTTTTTTTTTTTTTTTTTTTTTTTTTTTTTAGAAAACTTTCAGATTCTCAAAAGTTGATAATAAATATAAAAAAAATCATACGTGCCTTACGAGAAAAATATCTCCAGGTGGTCATAAAAAAATTCTTGAATTTTTAGATGGTTTAAGATCTCCTTTATTTAGACGAAGCAATTAATGGAAGAATGCTTGAACCGCCCTACTCCTTCCATATTCCATACGACCCTTTCGTAATTTCGGATTCAAACCCTAGGGACAGAAGGGCATATTTTTTTTTTTTTTGTTTTGGAGGGTTTTAATTTTTCCTTTCCTCTTTTTTAACACTCTTTCATACGTAGGCGAGTTTAAAAAAAATGGCGTTTCACCCAAATTAAAAGTTTGAACCAGGAAACTTTTAGAATTCACCTCGAGCCCTTGGAGAGTTTACTTAACTATACTGTCGTCAGAATTATAAATTCCATCACCATTTTATGAGGGCAAATTAATAAGTTTGTCCTGTTTTTTTTTTTAGACAATTTTAACTTCAATATCTGGTAATAGAGGACCGGAGGTAAACTTAATGTAATTTTGTTTTTTAGAAAATTGAAGAAAATTAAATATATATATATACATATGTAATAAATATCTCAATAGAAACAAGATATTTTATTAAAAATGAATATCTTTATAAATAGCTAATTATAAATGTGGTGTGAATAATGTAAAGTGCCCATAACGAAAACAATTAATTTCTATGTATTTATCTGCATAACATAAGGATTTAATAAGGAAAATATTAATAACAGAAATTTGGAATGAGATTCTGTTTATTAAAAGTAAGAAGTATTGTATTTATTATTAATGAATTATTTATTTATATTTTTCCCTATTTTAAGAATTTCTTATTGTTTAATGAGGAAATGGTGCAAATACAGATGTTTCTTCTTCAATAATTTCCTTTCTCTTGTTTTATTATTGTATTTTTTGTATATATCCTGATTAATTCATATTAATTGGAATGCCTTATTGTTGATTCTCGATTCGCCCTTGATTTTTGTTTACTGTTTTGTTATTTGTTATATGAAAGAATCGCACTATGGTTTAAATCGATTTTTTGTGATGCTCTAAATAAAAATTACGAACAAACAAATATAACGGTAATATAATAATTAAGCTCTCTAAAATATTACATAATATTTCTGTAAAAAAAAATATTTTTACAAAAATGACAAACTATCATTTGTTAGTTATCGATATGTGATATTCTTGAATATTTTGAAATTAGTAGGTCTTGTTCAAATCGATTAACTTTGTATTTTTTTATTGAAAGGTTAAATTTTGTTCTTATATATCATTTCTGCAAACCGTAATATAGATATATATATATGTCGAGCTCCAGACCACCCGAAAAGCAGCCCGGGGTTTATGTATGCAATAAGGCCAGTGCAGTTTCACTCCATTTTTGGGCCTCCAAACAGCTACTCGTTCTGGCCGAGCCCTCTATCTCATGGGGCGGGAGTATTTTGCAAAAATTATATCCTTCGGATCACATTGGACGGCCATTTCTCTTGATTATTTTTTCATCTCTACTTGGATAACATGTCGATTTCCTCAGTCCAAAAGATCAAGGGAACTAAGTGATCACTTGAACTTTCAGAAATACCGCAAGGCCAATTTGATGAATTACTATGAAAGTAATACCACATGCACCATTTTTTTATATATGCTTTTTTTTTCGGTACGCCTACATACAGGCCATTACCGTCGGAATATCTGAAGGTTGTCATCCCTTCTAAACATCCATCAAATTACGAAGTTAGAAATTGTCAGGAATCGTTCGCGTGGTATCCTAATAAAACTACATTTTCTTATTAAAAAATGCATTTTTTATTAAGATTCCACACTATCGAACGCTGAATATATCCACCTTCGACATCCCAACGGTCAACAATCTTCTCTCAATCGAAAAAACTGCTTTAGATCCCATATGATTTGCACCATCCAAAGCACGGGGTGTACTCGGTCACCTTAAACTCCCGATGAACTTAAGATACCAAACAGCCTAATCAGATATTTACCTATTTATAATAAATAATTGAATATGTTGGTTATAACAAATAAAATATTAAAACATTTTATATTAATTGTAATGATTGTGTTACTGAGTAATGTGTTCAGCATATATTATACAATATGATTTTTTTTATTTTCCAAAAAAAATTGCTCATAAATAATCTAATACTCATTTATTTTTTTTGTTTTCTAGGTAAGTGTCAAAAGATCCTATCCTGTAATAGTTTGAACCGTAAAACCTCTGGGTAAGTATAGAAATATTATGGTTTACAAATTTTTATGCACAAACATATTACCAATCACAGAAAATATTAATGTTTTGACATAACTTCAGAAAAATCCAAATTGTGATTAATTTGGGGAGCCGAATCAAAATTTTCTTTCTTTAGTTTAGAAACGTATTTTTTTCCTGCACTATTTTAATTTGTCATTTGGACGAAAACTTTCATTTCTTACATATTTTTTTTTTTTTTTTTTTTTTTTTTTAAATTTACACTTTTATGCAGTCTTGGTAGTATAGAACACTGACAAGAAGAAATGATACAATAAAGGAGACGTAGCAGTTCTATCTGGAATTTGAATAGGTCATTCATAGCTGAAACATTCATTTTGTGAACAATAAAACGCATTTCGGCAGAATGTTTACTGAAAGAAATCGAACGACATGAACCAAATACTCTCCGATGGTGCCAAGGACAAAATTGGCAAACTATGACGTAAAACGTCTAGAGGTTTTTGCATAAGAATGTATATGTATATGTTCTTGTTAATGAATTGAATGTCATTCATTAATAAATTAACTTCACTATTTTCACTATACATCCATATTTTACTGAAACGCATTGATAAATAAACGAAATACATATGCTAACCAAAAATATATGTAAAGTATAGATTCAATGACACATTTTATGACGTGAAAGTGTTATGCTGTGAAAGTTTAGTATTTCAAACGCTTTATTACCGGGTTCTGAAAAACAGCTATTAAGAAATTTAAAAAAAACATATTTATATCCAAACTATTTCATTGCATTTTTCTGTGTTTTTATGGTACACCAACTACCAATGTTTATTAGTAATTATATAGGCCTTTGAAACTGTTCTTGTCTTACTTGTGTCAACTTTCTTACGAGTCCTATAAATTATGTATAAGTCATATCGTCGATACAAATGCAAAGTATCGAATGTCAAAAAACGCATTTTTCATTTTCAATTTTTCTGGTAGCTTTTGGACTGATGTACGTTATGGCAAACTCTCGAAAATTAAAGAAAAATAATTATCAATTACAGATAATTAAACTAACGAATGTGCTTTAAGTCTAATTAAAATATATCACAGGATAAAATATACATAAAGTCATCTATAGGGTAGTAACAACTTTTCACATTCGATACTTTGCATTTGTATCGACGATATATTCAATGAAATTAAATTTTAAGTTAATTATAAATAGATCTTTAGCATACAAAGGACTACAAATATTTTATATACATTTCTTTGTTAGAAACATTATCTTCGCTAAGAGCCGTATAAGGTGCCTAAAAGGCATATAAGGCGTCTAAAGGGCTTATAAGCCCCCTAAGTGGCACATAAGGCACTCAAGGGGAGTTTAAGGTGCCTAATGGAAATTTAAGGCGCCTTAAGGAGATTTAGGGTGCCTGAAGGCATTTAAGGCATCTATAGGTTATATAAGGCGTTTTAGAGGCGTATAAGGCGTCGAAACGGCATATAAAGAACCTAAAGGGCGTTTAAAGTGAATATAACGCATCTATGGGGCCTAAGGTTCATAAATGTGAAGGTATTCTTACTAATTTTAAGATTTAAATGTATTAAACAATTCTATAAAAAGTTTAATTTTTACATGTTTAATCTTTATAGATTTGGCAATTAATATAGTGGTACATTAGCATTATTACATGCATACTATCATAACTATACAATCTACAGTAACATTCGTGGAACATTTGTACGTCATGACATACAACATATCAAGAAGTTCTGCTGCAGACAATGAAGCAAATTAGTGACGAGATGAATAACTGGGGACGTTCATAACGATAAAACAAAACGTAAGGGAAGGTTCGCCTTCGTACAATCCGGCTACATTTTTAGTATAGTGAGTTTTTGGATTCTGAAGAGGCATCCAGTGTATGTGAAACATGTAACACAGAACAGAATAAATTACGACATTTTTTCTGCCATATGTTTTATATATTGCTTTTGTGTATATATTTCTATGTTTGTGTGTTTTTCTAGTGTAGAGTTGTTAAACTTGTTCGCACATGGAATTAATGAATAAATAATTACTTTTTGTGCTCTCAATGAATATTATATTTAAGAAAATTTATAAATCTTATCTTTGACTGTTTTTACATGAGCAATATGGTTCTAGTGCCTGAAAAGCATGGAGTACAATATCTTTGTTATCAATATTTTTTATGGATAAGAAGTTCATAGAACATATCGTCCCTACCATATCAAACTGTCAAATGTGAAAATCGGAGGAAAATAGAAACGAACATATGCTATCCATTGACGAAGAAATTTATTGCAAAATGGCCTTATTCGATACTTTATTTAAGGCATTTAATGCTATTCTAAAGGGGCTAGAGATGCGACAAGCCGTATCGTCCACAATCCAAGAGCAAAGTCTCAAATCTAAAAATGAGATACTTCATATTCAATAGTTTGACATGGCAGGCACATTTATCTAAAGGAAAAAAGTTAAGACATTTTTTTTTCTTATGGGGTTAATTTTAGAAGGGGGACCAAGTAGTTTAGGCAGGAGAAATAGACGGTATAGGTTATAAACAAAGAGAAAATACTCCACACTCCAAACCTATCTATAGGTTGAAATGAAGCAGGCTGCTTTATTGTTCTTTGTCTGTTCAACACGAATTTAGGCCGGCTAATTTTGGATCTAGCTTTATTTCAAAAATGTATACAGGAAAAAGCTGTAGTTTCATACAAAAGGGAATAGGAATAGATGGGGATTTCCAGAAAGGAAAGTTAGTTCGGTTTCGTCAGTGTCTAATTATACCAAGAGCACGTTTTACTTACATGGAAACATCCCCAAGTGTCCGGAGTTGATTGTTTTTTTGAAACTTTGTGCATTTATTAAACACGTGAAAATAATAGATACGTATTTTTTTTATATCGGCCCAATCGCACGTTTAAGGGGTGAAAGCACCCTTCCAGAGTACACTTCAAATATTCTAACAAGAGCGGTATACAGTGGTGGGGCTGCCGATGTGGTCGGCCATATCACCATTTTTTTTTCTGGTGATTATACATCGAAAAATAGTCGACATTATACATTTAGTTACACCAAAAATAATACCAGATTTAAAATCAGCACCCCAAGAAACTCCAATGAGGTAAATACCATCGAAAACAAAAAAATAATACTTTTTCTTTCTAATACCAAGAGATACCAAAGACTCTTCCTAGGGGTGCTGATTTTAAATCTGCTATTATTTTTGGTGTAGAAAAATGTATAAGGCTAGTTTGCGACAAACGTAAGCATATTTTTTAATTAATTTGACAACTTATAATTGAATGTTGAACGATAGTATTTGTTCTTTAATCTACTCTCTAAAACAAATTATTTGGTGAGAGAATCGTGTCGATAACGTTTTCTAAAATTGATATATAAAATAAAACATTTTCACCCTATTTTATTTTATTTCTAAGCTCCTAAGGCGTATTGGACGGAACGCTCGGACACGTGTCGACTATTTTTCGATGTAGAACAACCAGAACAAAATGGACCTAATCGGTGACCCCAACACTGTATCCTCCCCTTGTTAGAATTTTTGAAGTGTACTTTGGAAGTGTGGTTTTACTTCTTAAACGTGCGATTGGGCCGATATAAAAAAATACGTATCTATTATTTTCAGGTGTTTAATAAATGTACAAAGTTTGATCAAAATCAGTTCCGGACACTGGGGGATGTCCCCTTGTTAGAGCGTTTATTTAGATTTAACATGATAAATATCGAAGGCTATTAGTATCAAATATGTTTTGAGCATCGGCAACGTTGAAAATACAAATTGATAGTTACATCCACACAATCGATATCACTTTCATCCAATTATTTTCATCGATTTCACCAGTATGTCCACGTATTTTTTTGTGGGCAGCTTTCAACAAAAATGGGGGTGTCAGACTATTTTTTCTGTCCATTCTCTGTGGTTTTCTCGTTCCTTGTATACACCTTGCGCGACTTTCACATGAGTTTACTTTAAGGAGTACTTCTTTTCCGCAGGCGTGTCGAATCTCTTGGAAAAAGGAGGGGAGACGAGTTCGACGAAAAATACTTTTAAAAAAAAGAAAAAAAGAAGAAAATAAGAACGGAACTAATCCCTGGAAAGCTGCTCGAGAAGGCAACAAAGAGACAATGGACTCCCAGCCTCCTTTCTCTTGATAATTTTCTTCCGAGCCTATGTTGTTTATAATAATATTTTCTTTTGGTGAAAGTTATTATATTTTCTATGAACAAAAAAAAATCATGACTTTATCTAGTATTATACATTTTGATGATCTTAGTGTGTGATCACCTATTGAACGTAATACCTACAATAAATAGAAACAATTGAAGGGCGTGCAGTAATAAGGAGGCAGCTCATTATTTTACACTTTTGGTAAATAAATAAAAAAAAAAAATTAATTTCGTTTAGAGTCTTCTGCTCAAATTCAGGAACATAAATATGCTTTAGGTCCACCCGAAAAACCTATGTAATGTACTGTATAACATACAGTCTTCTTTTTCGTACATTGCTACCGTGCCTTTATAAGATGGCTCCTTACTTTCTTGTAACGTTTTTTCCCATTTTATTCATCGCTAAAGCATATTTATGCTAAAAACGTTTTAAAATTAAGTAACTTGATATTTTTTTCCATTTTGTTTTTCTTATCATAACATAGCCACCTACTTATAAAAGTAAGTCCATAAGGACTCGATCCTACGTTTTTTAGTTTTGGTAGAGTCAGGTTTAACGATTTGGTGCTGTCTCCGTTTTGAGCTATGTTCTATAAAAAAACCCTACATTTGCGACATTATCAACTAAAATCAACAAAAGTTTCTTAAAATAAAATTACTAATCAAGTTAGCTGGCAATAATATAAGTAACTGAATACAATTTGTTTTAATTTTTTGCAATGGTTCTTTGCACTTTTTGGTCAATTAAGCTAAAAAAAAATATCCATTATTATTCTAGCATTATTTACATTTGCTAAATTTATATATATATATATATATATATATATATATATATATATATATATATATATATATAGGTTAAAAGATGCTTTTAGTGTAATGAATAGAGTTTTTAGCTTGACTGTTGAATTAACCCTTTTTAATTGGCGAGTTAATTGAGTTGAGTTAATTGGGAGCTTTAGGAAGTCAGTTGGCCGGAGATGGTTATTAACACATTCTGCTCTGCTAGCAGTTGGCTCAAAACATTTTATTTATGGCATAGCAAACTTCCAGTGAATATATGTACTACTGGACATTTAGGTTACTTTAACGAAATACTTTTACTTATCCTTATACAATTGAATGCTTTAAGGTAATGCCATTTTAGTGTTTTGTTGTCAATATGTTGGCCTTCATTGGCGATTTGGGCTTGAGATTAAATTAAAATATAACAACAGGTTACAACATCTGTCGATCGACACAGTCGCTTTTCGCTATATCGTCGATACAAAACCAAACTAACGAATATGAAAATCACCACTTTTCAGAGTGGAAAAATGTTTATTCATAACTTTTTTTTGGACAGTCAAATATTCAGCAGATTTGACCTTTTGATAGTGGAATACTTTCCCTTTAATAGAGTGAAGTCAGATTGAAGAATTTGCCGTAAATAAGTCCAACAGAAATTATTAAAGATGGACAATGAAAGATGCATTTTTTCATATTCGTTAGTTTGCATTTGTATCGACGATATTAGAACCATTTTCGCTCAAAAATATCGCTTTGATTTTAGATTTATTTTCAGATGAGTGTATAAATTTGTATAAACATATATATGTTTAGGTATATATTATGGTGGCGGGGGGGAAGTTAGGTCAGTGATAGAGCACTCAAAGCCTGGATGACCTGAGTTCAAAACTTTAGCGCACACTAAAGGTTAATCTATGGATTGGATTAGGGATCCCAGAGTATACTTAGGCACACCCACGCTTTAATTAATTTAGTGGATACTTTCAAACGGCCGGAGCATAGTATTGTCCAAACTATTTTCCTAGCGGATAGAATTAGATACCTCTACAGTATATCCTCCTTTGCAGTCTTGTTGCTTGTTACGGGACTCATTTAAGGTATATTTTAACTATTATTACTGTACAGGATTGTGTAACCTTGAGGCGACCGTACACGTTTACGACAAATCTTAAGGCACAGTTTGGCCTAAAGCTTTGGACTGAAAGTGTATAGTATAAACACGTTAATTTAATAAACCTCAAGGCAGGGACTGCACAGTCCAGTTATAGTAGACCCACTGCATGTGAAGCAAATATCCTCTTGTCCACAAACGTCAGGACTGGCTAACACAGTTCTGGACTTTACAATTAATCTATTGGTGTATCATTGTACATCGATGGTCTGCACAGCTCAACTTTGGACTGTCGCTCTGTTGTTTGTACTGCACAGTCCGAATCTTGAGATATTCCTCACCTTGTATGGGAACCCGTTTAATGTTTTCAACACTAGAATTTTTAAGATATTCGTTTATTTTATCCCAAAATGGGAGATCCTATTTATATTTCATGCAACCTCGCGTTGAATTAAAAGCATCCTTAGGAGTAAAATGGATGCAGAGTATATAGCTGCATAGGCCTCCAAATGCAATTTGTCGAGAAGATGGAAGGGTTGAGTAGAAGGATAGGTGTTTGGAGAGGAAGGGATCCCATGATAGCATTTACATTTTTATAAGGCTCTCACGAGGTTAGGCCACCGCCTTTTTCACATTTAAATTTTCATGGATCAGATGTGTTTCGGTCACTTGTTGCTCTTGTATTCACCACATCCTATACAACTCGGTGGGAAAAAACCTTACAACCACTCAGAACCAACTTGGGATTTGACTGGGTTTCTTCTAGGTCGTTTACGTTAGCCTCTTTTGCTGATAATTTCCCCGTACCAGAATGTCATATTGGCGAACAAACTCTCTGTTTAGCATCTTTGTTAATGTGTGAAGTATATTTCCAACATTTACCAACTCAGTCCATTATATATAAATGCTAACCTACAGGTTAACACAGGTGTCAATGAAGTTACTTTGATTTTGAAAATGTCACTTGGGAAGTACATAAATGCCAGTTATTCCCGCTTATTATGAGTTTAATTTCCGCCAAACGTTCCCACCAGTCACGTGACATATAAAATCACTAGCGTCATTCCTCATCATGGGCGTATATTGGGAATAATTTGGGGGGGGAGACCATTTCCGGTGTATGGAATGCTAACAATTTTGAACTAATAGTTTTAGCCAACTAAAACGCTACTACACCCAAAATGAAATAGTTTAATGAACTAACTGATCTCATTTAATTTATTTTTAAGGGTTTCATGAAACATTTTTACCGATCAAATCAAAATTTCGGGAGGGCCGCAGTCCTCTTCGGCCCCCTTATATTCGCCCATGTTCCTCGAAATTTCGAGACCCCAACCAAATGATACATACAAGGCAACAACGAGATCTTCTTTATCATTCATTTAGAGTATCCCCTCGCAAATTATTTGATCTACAAATGAACTTCTGGTTGGACTTAATCATGAAACAACAGACCATGAAGACTTATCTGCTGCATCGTGTCGGGAACACCTAGGGAACTGGCCGATAGGAAAATAGGTTTTAGGAAATGGAGATTTTATGGCGTTAACCATATACTCCCTGTCCACCTAGCAGGAAGATAAGTGGTCTTGAGTTCCAGCTGGAGAAACAGCCTAGTAGAATTTTGTTTTTTTTTTAAATAGCTGCGGACGTTCAAACACCACCGGACTTCTCAGAAGGCTCAACATGTGAAATGGCACGTCTGTAGGTCTAGCATGATGGCGCTTGATTGGCTAGTTAAATAGTTTCATCTCATAGTCTTAATTTAAAAGAAAAACAACGAAGAATTTTGTTAACAAAATTTTACCCTGTATAACATAATTATAATGGCAGCAATAATTATATATTTACATTTGTGCGAGTAACCATGCATTAATGATTTAATGCCATAATTATGCAGATTGACCTTAAATGTACATTATTCTGCTCTTTGTTCGTAGCATTTCAAATAAACTTTCTTTAATAATTCTACGATTATCTCAAAGGATGTCCATACACGGTGAGGAATATCTTAAGATTATGACTGCGCAATAACTGGGCTACTATACCTGGACTGTGCAGTCCCGGCTTTGAGGTTTATTAACTAATCGTTTGTGTGCTAGTCCCGTTCAGTCCAAACTGTGCAGTCCCGGCCTTGAGATATGACCTGAACGTGTTGGCCACCTTAATTGAACCCTCTTACCCGTGGAGTTTACTTTCATGACTTTTGCTCCTGCCAATGCTTGGTAACAACTAGACGCTGTTCCATTTACGAGACAAGATAAAGAAATAACATCTCACGACAGAGCTTACAGCTGATGAAAAACAACTTGTATACAAGCGTTAAATCACAAACAGCTGGCCACAAGATCTGATACACAATCCAGAACTTCGTCCAAGAATAGCAAATGCCCCAACGCCATAAATAATACCACCACGCCTCCGAGAATATACCGTTCCGAAGTGGAAATCCGAGCAGAGTTCTTCGCGTTTTCCTTTGCCGCCCGTATATTTTCTCGCTGATTGGATGGTTGTACGGTGAAGAATTTGCATATCAGCTACAATCCGGTCGCTCTTATCTTCCTGTGGCTTATTGATTTTTCTAAATTGCCGAATCCCTGTCTGCCGTGATTGCCTTCGACCACGCTACGAGTAATTTACTCGGCCATTATTTCAATTAAGTAATAAATTCCACGTATTTTTTCTTATTTCCATTTAGTTTATGTCTTTAATCAATTATTCCAATTAACCCGCGGCCTAACTGACAGTAACAGAACTCAATCAGCCATTCCTAACCTTGATTGGTCGAAATGCAACAAAATTGATATTATTTTAATATATTGTCTTAAACTGTTTCGCTGGGAATCACATGTGTCTGTTGTGATGCGTCTTCTATCTCCAGCGGTTTTTTCACTCCTTGCAATATTTTGCCAGTTTCCTCTCAGGCTTCTTCTGGCTGTCATTCATCCTTTCTCTATTTTAATGTAGTTTGTTATTTTAGTGCAAGGAAAATAGGTAATTCTTGCAAAGGTTTTCAGAAACATAGATCATTGTTGAGACAAGATCGTCGGCCGTTGACATTGCGAAGTGAGATATTATTGGGGTTCGGTACTAAAGAGACATTATTGACGTTTCGGTCTGAGCCTTCATCCTTGAGATTGAACATTCAGCAGCAATTTCGGATATTTTTATAAATATTTATATTTAGTGTCGTCCCCTGGAAACTTCGCACCCATGGGGATGGGACAAGTTTCGGAATTTAAAATTCATGTTTAATTTAATTTCGTAATTGTTAAGAATTCAGTGGAGAGAATTTCAGCGAAGCGGCAAAAACGTCCCATTATCAATGATAACGCTATCTATATCCTCAGGACTCAGCGAAGTCACCTTTTCTGCTAAATAGCAATTAATAGCCATAATAAAATTCCTGCTGCATTAAGAAAAAAAATCTTTGGAAAATACCCTGATCTAACCAAGAGAGAGGATGAACACTTGGTAAGGAAAATATTCATGGATTTAAGAAAAGAATCGGTATATTCTATATCGAAATTTTATTCCTTTTGATATTTAAAATTATCAATTACTTCATTATTGTTTGCATAATATTAGATATTAAACTATATAGGATAATTACCTTATTGTTACAAATGAATGAATTTATTTTATTCCAAAGTTCCGATAACGAAACCACACTCAACAATATCTGTAAATAACCTACATGCACTTGAAATAAAGTCTCTAAAAATTGCGTTGTAATTTAAAATTTTTAGTAATCTAAAATGTACTATATATTATGATAAAATGTTATATATTATTTATTATTATTATATTACAATTATTAATTAAGCAGTTGAAGAATGGTGTTAATGGCCCTAGCAGTGTCGAAACACAAAAAAAATACATTTTTTTTCAAAACTATTCTTCATGCTAAAGGACTGTTTTTCCCGTTGCATTATTATTATGTATATATATAAAATAATTTTTGAAGGTGGTTGTTATTGTTGACTAGTAGACTGGGTTCATGACGATATGAAGATGATTTTTAAAAATACTTTCAAGAACAAAGAGCTAAAAAAAAAAAAAAAAGATAAAAAAAAAGAGTCAAGAATTAAAATCTCTATAATACTTATTTTTAAATGTTGACAAATTGTTATTTATCGTGTCTTCTTTCCGTAATGAATATGCACGATAATGACTATTTGGACTAAGAGCAATGTCATTTTTTTGTGATAAGAACGGGGGGGGGGAGGTTGAAATTCTTTGGCGAAAATTTCCACTTCAACGATAAGACTATCTAATTTCTGCAGAGCCCAGTGAAAGCCCCGTTTTCCTCGGAATGGGAATTTATGCATTGGGTTTTTATGTAAATCTATATAGCCGGAATTGCTGAAATAGTTTGGTGAAAAAAATTTACATATCTCAAGCTAGTTCTTATCTTACGGGTTGCGGTAGCCAGTTTTACTGCTCGCTCCTTCCTGAGTTTCTTACCAATTAAGGTATCTCTTACTGCCGGTCCAAGATTACTTTTATCTATCTTTGGTTTCCATTTATAAATATTTAAACAACATTTCGCCTGTTAAACGTATTTCTACGAATGTTATTCGGCGTCTGTTCGATTTTCTTTTAAGGGCAGACGGTTTTATCTTGTGGCATTCTTCTTGGTAGCCATTTGATAAGGATTGATAAGGAAGATTTAATTTACTTTGTAAATCCTTTGGCGTTTATTGGCATACGTTTTTGTAAACACATGTTGAACATGTATTATGCCAGACAGGACGATAAACACTGTCAGTGATTTTCAGATCATTATTTTTCTGTATAATATGTGGTATATACTAATCTGTACAAAAAAAAAAATAAATAAAATAAACTAAAATTGTACGATGCAAACCTATTCTACAGCCTTATAAGGCAATAACATTGTCTGGTTTAAATTATTAAGCCATAAGACCTGTATTGTTATTGTGACATTTACTGCTTGGGTTATAAGCACCTAGTTATTAAGCACCACTAGGTTATTAAGCACTGATTTTACTTGTTTTGTACATTTCCTTCCACCACCACATGTATCCTTTAGCAAAGTAGTGATTTGCCTATACTGGGCATAATTGTTTTTGTATTGCAAAGAAACTCGGCATTCTTTATGGTAATGTCAATAAAAAAATGTTTTGAAAAAATAAACTAAATCGGTTCATAATTAGGGGCAGAGGAGGCGTTAATTTGTACTATTTTGAATTGAATTCACGCGCCAAAACATTGGTTGGAAAAGCTACCACCATGAGCGCCTCTGTTTTGTTATGATTTTATATGGGTTCAGACTTCTACCACTAGGGGCGCTCAATCTCTTTCCTGCTTTATTATTTATCTTCAGTTATCTTCTTACATGGGTCAGTTTTGTTATTTACGAAGATCAATAGACGGAAATTTTTTTCTTTTTTATATTTATTATGTAGTTTAGTCCCACGTATACACAAAATTATGGAAGGAAACTAATTACAAAATTAATAATTGAAAAAGTTGTTCATTACAAATGTAAAAGAGAACTACTCATGTTTTTATTTTATTTATATAAATTATTTTAAGCAAATTATTTAGATATACAGGCTATAATACCCAAAATCTGATGAAAGTGCTTAGTTATGCATTTCCTACGTGACAAACGTTTTATTTATTAGCTCCTTGACTACATGGGTTTAAAGGATCTGCTTTCGTAATTATCGCCAAAGAGACTGCTTTCTTCACTATATATTTATTTTTACGTTAACCAATTTGAATGCCACTTTTCAGAATTCATTGTATGTACATTCTAGATCAATTTAAATTTTCTTTACAAAAATAGGCTATTCTTGTACTGTTATTTAAAAAACTAGTCCACAATTACCGTGCTGTTTCTTTACAGTTGACCAAATTTGACAACTTTTTTTCTCGTTTAGACTAGCTTAAAAAAATGCTATCTATTTAAAAAATAGAAAAAAACAACATATTTTATCATAATAGGAGACTAGACTATTAACCACGTCCTTGTACTATGCGAACGCGAGGCCGCAACTACAAAGCAGCATTGTAGCCCCATTGTACACCAAGAGAATAGGCGAGCGTCCTCTCCTCGCTCAATTCCAGACTTGTTCTCATACAAATAAGATAATTCTCACGGAAATAACACCGTTTTGCCACTCCAATACCTCAAGCTTGCTCCTCTGAATATTCGATACTAATATAGAATTTACTCAAATTTAACTTGTTGCCATTGTAATGTTCTATTATTATGATTGTAACTAATAATCTTTTTTAGAGACATTGGAACTGCCAATCTGAAGTGTAAATTGCTACTTTTTGGAGGCGAGTTTGGCATATGGGTTGAGCACATGATTCGTGTGCATATAGCTGAAATTGTAAGTGCTCCTGAAGAGACGCCAAGTGTAAGTGAAACATGAAGAGCAAAGAATAGGATTTTTAAAGAATGAATAAACAAAAACTACTTCGTTATGAGATTTTGTCTTTTAAGAATAAAATATAAATACATTTTGTTGATTATACAAATTAAAGATAAAATTATAACTATACGTAGTTTTACATCTATATATATATAAAAATCACGTGTCTGTCTGTTTATCTGTTTTCTGTTTTTTTTATTTATTTGTTTGTTTGTTCCTTATACAAATCTACTCCGTTTGACCGATATTAACCAAATTTGGCACACAGGTTGGTCTTGATACGAGAAATCTCCTAGGCTAGGTCAAAATAGTCAAATTTCAAAATTTGGTCAAAAGGTCAAAAGTTTTGTTCAAGAAAAATTGGCTACACCGAACCATTCAGATTGTGACGGCCATTTTGAATCGACAACTACTGGCCTCTGTCGGTTGTTAGATGAAGTTCTGTTGTGCTGGCCTCTGCCGGGTATCATTATGAACTAAAACAAATTCACATCGTTTGACCGATTTTCGTAACTGGCTATAGACAAGTAGATCTTGATACGGGGAGAGTCATAGACAGAAAGTAGGTTTAGCATGGCACACTGGGTAGCAGCTAGTAGAATATAAAAATTCATAAACAGTTCAAGATAAAAAAATAAATAAATAAGAACAAAAATGGGAAGCTATAAAATAAAACGAATCAGAAATAAATGCATAAACAAAAGAGAGAAAAAAATCACTTAAAAAAAGGAAATAAAATAATTAATTTTGTTTAGAGCCTGCTGCTCAAATTCAGAGGACGAGTTCTTTTGTTCCTTGAGATCGGTAGGGATCATTTGGGATTGATATCGTTCATGTTGTCGGGATATGAATAGTCTGTTTGTGGGTCAGAAGGTCCCAACAATAAATAAATATCAGCAGTATTCACCACATAATATATTTGGAAATAATTTAATCTTCTTGAATAAATAAAATAATAAAACTTAATTACAGTCTATAAATAAATAATTGTTTCGTTTAGAGCCTTCTATTTAAATTCAGGAACATAAATATGCTTTAGGTCCACCCGACAAACCTATGTAATGTACTGTATAGCGCATGCGCGAACGCCAGCGGACACTTTCTTAGGACACTTGTTTGTAAGGCTTTTTTGTAAAGTTTTTTTGCTAATGCATATTTATGCTAAAAAAAATAGATAGCTAATCTGGTCCTGCACTGGCAGTAAATTCTTAAAAAGCGTCTACTTGGGAGCATTGGAGGAATACGAAGAGGCGGGCTTTAAAGACAAGTAAGGAAAGAGGTAGAGAGTTCCAGAAGGAGGAGGCTCAGGAGATGAAGGAACGGTCGAAGAAGACTGTTTTATGAGGGGGAGGATAGAGATCGGAGGGACGGGAACGGGTACCACAGGAGTGGACAGAGGATTTAAACTGAAGGAGGTTGTAGAATTAGAAAAGGGGATGTGGTAGAAATGGTTTGGTAAAAGAAGGAACCTAGGAAGTATTGTCGTTGTTTAGAATAGTGTGTATGAAAAAATGTTGATCTTCCACCTCATAAAAATGCAACAACAAAGTATTAAATAAACATATATCTGCTATAACTTATATTTTCTAAAGGAAAAATCAAAATTAAGTTTTCAGGCAATAATAAACAACAAATTCGTTTGCCCTAATGAAAGCTAATAATAAACGGACACTGAAATTATGATACTTGGACATTAATTCAGAGTAATTACTTACATTAATATTAGCTCTAAATGCGCTTATGTATTTATTTTTACCATACCTTATTAGTGCAATGGCGCGATCTACCGGAATCATGAAGGAAATACAGCCCCTCATTACTATGCTTGCCCTGAAATTACCCTGATAATAGCTTTACCTTCTAATGAGGTAGTTATCCTACTGGGACTAACCACACTATCACTCCTGGGACAACAATGTAACACAGGATTTAACCAATAGTTCTAACTAGAACTACAAACTGCTTAAATCGGAATAGGCTGATTTAATTTGACTGTTTTTTTTTTTGTTTAACTTGTAGGATATTGCTTATTAATGTGTCATATTGAAGAAAGACGTGTTCGCCTTTTCAGCGTCATAAATAAAGACATTATGAATATTTTTCATTCTTCAGAGGGAAAATGTTTGATAATTTGTGTGTAAATCGTTTTGAAAAAAAGCGAATTTCGAATGGCTTAGTAAATGAGTCGTTTTTGGTTCTGTGGGGTGTATTAGAGCAAAATGTTCAGTAAACTGAAATTTTTTTTCGTTACAAAAAAAAATGTCAACTGTTTTATTTTATTTATTTTTGTAGGGAATAAAATTATATATAGAATGTTTACAATTTTTAAAGTATTTACATAATTAAATGAGGCCAAAAACTGTAAATTAATTAATTTTTGCCATTGAGGCAACATCATTTATAAAATAATAAAATTTTTAAAATCCATATTGCATCTTTTGCCTGTCACAATAATTGCATCTACCATCTTACTAGTGGTATTCCGTAATAATTAAATTATGTCAATTTTTTTTTACACGATAGGCAAAAAATAATTAAATAAATGATCTCAATAGTAGTACGTAATAAGTGTATTTTTATTAAATAAATATATAGACTATTAATAATACCTAAACTTTCTATATAATTGATATATCATCGTCCAGACATACACACACACACACACACATATATATATATATATATATATATATATATATATATATATATATATATATATATATATATATATATATATATATATATAATTATTCTTGTAGATGACCCAAAATATTTCTCAATACTTTTTTGTTCTGTGAGGCTTAGGGTCGGAAACGTAGCAATTTTTTGTATTACGCCACTTTATTTTGCATGCCCTACATGTTTCATGCTTTATTTCATTCGCACGAAACATGTAGGGTCTTCATCAGGGGCACTTCTACAACAAAATACATTTTTGTGCATCCCAATATTAAATATTTTAAAAATATAACAATATTTTATACGTCCTAATCTTAAAATAACCTTAAAAAACTTCCTAAGTCCTACCTTGTTAAGAACAAAGAAGTATTAGGAATATATATATATATATATATATATATATATATATATATATATATATATAGCTAATTCCATCCCTCCGGAATCTCTCTCTAGCTGTGTCCTGGTTATTAGGAGTGTCATAGTTAACCCAACTCCTATAGGTCTGATCAGACTTCCTGTGATATATATATATATCGCGGGATATACAAAAGGACTTTGTGGGCACTAAAAGACAGTAAAAAGTTAATAAACAAAATCCAAAAATAACAATAACTCCTCCTCTAGATGCTTATACCACAAACCCCATAAAGCTGACCGTCATTATTAAATCATCCAAAACAATCGGTGCTTTGTGATGTTTCTCGTTTATCCATCCATGAAATCCCATCCAAGAAATAGTAAGGTAAAGCTTGGAGGGATATATCCGATTGGCTTAGTTTGGTAGGAGAGGACTGCTACCTGGCCTCTGCAATTCCAATTGGACTCCCATACCATCCGGAGAACCATCCAATACAACTCTCTCCAAACCCTCGAATCTCCAGGGCGCACTGACCATTTTCCTTTACAGCTCTCGTAAAACCTACCGGGACTCCAACTCCCCCTCATCAGATATGTATAAAATGACTGCACTTTTTTTTTCTGGCTTGTTCTATATGGTACTATTACTTTCTACCTCCAGTTTTTCATTTCTATACATTTATAATCGTTTACAAGAAATGAATTTATTGTTGTTTCTTTCTTTGTATGCCATAAACTATTTTAGTGAAATTATTATTCCCAAGTACATTTAAAACTATCTCAGCAACTGGGTCATAGATAACTACACATAATACTTTGTTTGAAGCATGAAGAGAGGGGGAAAACAGCTGTAAAAGACTTTTATGGAGGGAAATTATATTGGTACCTATTTAAAGAATTATTAAGCAAATTTTGTAAATGAAATAATTTTAATAAATTTAGAAGACAACACAAATGATGGAGTAACAATAGCCATACAAAATAAAGTTGATCCTGCTGAAAATAGACGGGTATGAATAATCAGTAAATATCATGAATTATGATTCGAAATATTTACTGGTTATTGAGCAAATAATCAAATCGTCGTTTGATTAATGAAGAGACAAACAACGCTATGTTTTAATCAGCTATGTAAAATTAACCATTCATTTTAGCACTTTCCTATATATAGTTGCGATTAAGGTTGCACTCATGAAAGAATTTTTGAAGAAGTTTTATACATCTCTATCAATCCTAATATGTATATAAGCATATATATATATATATATATATATATATATGTATATATATATGTGTGTGTGCGTGTGTGTGTGTGTTGTAAAAAATAAAATAACTCGGTACATTAAGTACGCACTCTCTACAATTAAGATATTTTTAGTCCTTATGATCATGTCATAGAACAAAAAAAAACAGTCGATAGATAGAGTAAATAATCATAACAACCTAACAAAACACAAGTACAGTAATTTAATTTCAGAAGGAGGAATGTTGCTAGGAAATAGGATAGATAAGAGATAAGGTAGTTATGGTTACGAGGAGAGCCTATAAACTATAATTGAGATCAGCTGGTAACCTTAGACGAGCCAATTAAGGAGAGATAATCTGTCTCTATTTGGATAGAGAATCCTCAAGATGTTCCTCAATCCGACCTGGATATTCTCTCCTCAACTCCTAGGAATTCAATAATATTTTGCAACAACACTTTCATAATAGATTATTTTTTAAGGAAGGATATAATATATTACTTAAGGCAGGCACATTGATCGTCAAAGATAAACTTTCACTTTAAGACAACCAATACATGTATACATGGAATAGTAGGTATTATAATACTGGCAGAAATGAAAATATTATATCTTCTCTTCCTTAAGAGCATAAGAGTGTATTTTCCACCCATAAGCAGAGCTGGGTTAGATATTGTGTTTTCTTTTGTGTTTATTTTAAAATAATTAAGACCCTCGAAGTAAAACAATTTATAGATATTACAAACATTATAGTCTTCCGTTATTGACCGTGTCACAAACTTCTTTACCGACGTTTCGCTAATCATGCCAGCTTCCTCAGGGCTCAGTCTGAGAATAGAGGTGTTCTTCTGCTTCACAGGTATAAATATCAGAAAAATCGGTGATAGCAGAATATTTTTACAACACCAATGATGTTATCTGGTTATTATAAAGTAAGCATTCTGGCTAGAATAGAAAATTTCAAAGAACGCGTAATTAATATTAATAATAGTAAAACAGCCAGAAAATTTCAAGAAAGAAGATGGGTACAAGCTTAGTAAATTATGGCATCCGGTGGTTATACTTAGGGAAAAAAGAAGGAATAAAATTCAGCCCATTAACGGTCTAGATGGACCCCACCAAATAGAATCGAGCAAGACTGGAATCGACCAATCAGAGACATGGAGAAGCTGACTCCAGTGAACCAAAAGAACATTTTCAACCTCAGGCTAAGCCCTGAGGAGGACTAAGCAGTGAGACCAGTGAAACGTTGGTAAAGAATTTTGTGAAACTGTCAATACCAGAAGACTATAATGCTCGTAATGACTTGGACCGTAGAAGACAACGAGTTTAATTTGAAGAAAGCCAAAATGTCTATTATTATTTTAAAAGGACTCCAAACTTGTAGATGTGTTTCCAAAATAAAACCCTTGCCTTTTTACTCATTTGGTAAGTAGAAAAATCCTTTTTAGGCGGCTGTATGTTGAGGAGGAGTTATGAACCTTAATATTACCTTACATCTGGCTTGTTTCAGGTAATGGAATTTTTAATAAAATCCCATCCGGCCGAGTCCACTTTCCTCCGTGGATCTTGGTATTTTTTGAAAGGTTGGCTGCATATTAAGCCCAGACCAAGCATATTATTACCGACTTAGATTTCGTGCTTAACTTCCTACGGTCTATACTTTATCAGATTATTAAAGCCTCCCAAATAAAGTAAAATTTCAACTCTTAATAGATTCTCTCTCCTACAAAAAATAACACCCAACTCGATAGTATTTCAGACTAGTGAAGATTATATTAAGTCAAGGAATATTTGGGATCCGGCTAAAAATTACAAAAATATTTTGGGAAAAATGTATATTTTGGACGTTTTGGCATGCTCTTTGGCAGTCTTCTTTAGGGAAAAAATAGTTTTTTTCGTTTTGACTTCTCGCCACCTCGATAGCTATACATTATATTAAGTCAAGGAATATTTGGGAACCGGAAATTAAAGTGTCGCCTTCCACTATTCTTTATTTATATCATATTTTAATGAAATTAAAAAAAAAAAAAATAAAAAAAAAATACCTCTCCCATCGTTTTGAAGCGAAAATTATTTTGTGCGTAAATTAAACTTAACGGATCACGCCTTAAATCCAACTTTAAAAAAAAAAAACTTAACGGATCATATTTGTTGACGGTAGAGCGCAAACAGACAAATCAGAGTCCTAGTCTGCTGGGTTCCTAGCCCAACCCTTGCAATAATGCTCTTCTGGCAGAGGTCAGACCAATGTACGACAGGAACACTTACTTGCCTCTCTTCGTTCAATATTTACCTGTTTTAGGGCTGGCGGGAAAGGGTTTATACATTTTTGAAAGGGTCGGGGAAAGGGCGGACACACTACCTCCTATTCTTGGCGAAACTTCTAGCCGGACGCGAAACGAGTAACTAGGTTGTACTTTATCAATTAGCGAAACGGCTCTTGAGCAAGGAGTCTGATTATTCAATATTGTAATTTAATTTATTAGTATTGGTTTTCGTGATAATTTTTATTTAAGAAGTGGAAAGGTCTTGAAATCGCAGAGAATTCTCCTAACCTCCTCAAATTTGCTAAAGATAGGGTGGAACTGGACACACTCTTAGAAAACTTGATGGGGCAATCGAAAAAAACGCTTTTCAGTGGAACCGGATTTAAGAAAAAGAGGATGGACAGACGTGGCATAAATCAGTGGAAAAGATCCTGCGCCGGTAGGAGAAACATTACAGAAGCAAGAATTTGATCCCATATAATTTTGTCGGGGCTTGACCAGAAACCATATGAAGATGAACAGAGATCGAAAAGTGGGCTATATAAAAACAAAAATTAAACCTTGGTGCCCCGATGATGCATTCGAAGAAACCTACAAACAATATCGACTATTCCTATCTCATAGACGTAGATCAAGGAGACGCCGGTCGTTTGAATTCGCATATATATATATATATATATATATATATATATATATATATATATATATATATATATATATGCGGCATTCGTAAAGATTCTTGAACCTTATGAAGAGAAGACTTTAGGACTAATAAAATGTAGGGCTTGGTGAAGGCCTTGTGCAACCCCCAACAAAAGTAAATTGAAAAGTCCTTTCTCGCTCTAGGACTGAAGAAATAAAAATAATAGAGTCTTTCAAGCATTCGATCATGCGATTGCCGAGAGAATTTTACCTTTTGTTCAGGGAAGACAAAAATAAAAATGAGACGACTCTCGGTCTTTGTGGCCGAGCCGAGATAAGAAGAAACGTGATGCGATAAGAAAAGGCTGATAAGAAAATACTGATAAGACACCTGATAAAGAGGGCAGTGGAAGGACAGAGCCAGGTTTAGCGCAGGGGCATCCAGGGATCAGGCAGAGGGGAATGCAAGGTCATTGTGCCCCTCTTGTCGACCTTGGCCGAACCATACTGCTCTGGTCTTGCATGGCGCAGCTCTCTGCGCAGACGGGCGGTGCACTGTGAAAATATCTTTTCCCGCGCTTTTCGAATAGACTATACTGAAAAAAACTTGTTCAAGTTTACACCACGTTATTGAGGAATCTTAAACATAATGATAAAATAATATTAAAAAACCCTAGCTCTTATGGGTTTTTAAACAAGCTTAGTCAAAAATCCATTTAGTTTTGTTGGACTTGACCAAAATATCGCACCACAGCTACACATTTACATTTTGGTCTTGGACTCTGGCGCTGGTAAAGGCCCACTACTATTGCACTGATTTAGGTTATTTTCATAACACTTATTACCGGGGGGCGGTAAAAATTACGTCCGGTAAATTAATAATTTGGTTTCAGAATCCCTACTCCTAATTGGCCGATATTGTTTAAATACAGAAGACATCTTTCTTATTTATTATGAATATTACAACGATGATTATTTTATGAAATGGGAACTGATGGTTTTTTTTTATATGTATCGGCAATTTTGTTGTTTTTTTTTTCTTGCCTAAAATATCGATAAGTGCAATCAAACCATTAATGTGTAGAAAGGTTTTTAAAAAAAAAATAAACTTCATAACTCCAAAACAACTCAAGTTAATTATTCCCTTAGCCCTTTGTATCTTCATTCCGAATGCTGATTCAAGGACAAACCCTTGCCGCAATTACACTTTAGATAAAATTGGTCCCTTAAAAGGGGCGTTTGAGATTTAGTATTGTCGATTATCCGCAGATTTAATTGCTCTGCTGAAGTGCAACTTTTGAACTTACTGCGATCTCCTTAACATTCAATGGATGCTCTTTTACTTAACAAGGTCTTATCTTTTGTACCCTTCAGCTCTTTTCTTTTTTCTGTCAAGAAGTTTGGGATCTGAAAATTTTGATAGGATCTGAAAACTACTCACGCTTTAGTCTTAGGGCTGTCAGAAGTATGAAAGCTGAATTTGTTAGAAACGGTCTTGAAATTCTTATAGCCACTGGAGCCATCATGTTTTTGCTGTTTACCTGTTAAAAAAGGAAGAGAACCTTATATTTGTTTTTTAGATTAATTCCAGCGTTTTTATTTCTACTATTTTATTTATGAATGGACTCCCAAAAATATATAGGTCTTCCAAGTAAAGATAAATAAGTGTTATAGATACTATGCGCCAATTTGCTTCATTATTATTGGAATGGTAAGGTTTAATTGAGCGTAACTACATGTGGGGATGGACCGTGGTGATGTTGACAAATCAATCAATCCAATATTGTGGTTAACCTAGCAACCAGCCTATTGCACAGGTAGCTAGCCAATCAGGTCGATAGTTAGGTCCCTCTGATAACTGATATTTCATTTATTACTACTGTAATCATTTCTAGCAGCTGTATGCGTTTGTAGAGAAATATTCTTACTCACAAGGAATGTGTTATTATAGCGTGTTTCCTGGTAATGTCTATCAATGGTGTACTGGAACGATTAGAACAGAAACTCTTAATATGTTTTAATATATGGGACGAAAATTCAACACTCCCGAAAATAAAGCTTTCTTTGACTAAGGTGGCTCGTTAGGATAACGGTCTAAGTATATTTGTTGCAAATTACACAACCTGATTGGGGGAAACATCTGTTTTGTTTGAAAGTTACATGTAGTTTCGGTCCGACAAAATACTACGGAAGTGCAATATTACTTATTATATTAACCCCTTCCCTACAAAGGTAGGCACACGATGAAGGGTTCTCTGGTCGAGATACTCGCACCCAGCCTTGGGCACCTGAAAATGCTAAATATGAGCTCTGGACTGCTGGGCAAGTCATTGGTACGTCTTTCCAACGACTTCCGCAGACCGGTCCACAGTTCCCAGCCGTTCCTTGACTGCTGGAGCCGTAAACGGTAGAGAAAGGATTAAAAAGATAATACTACTTTTGTTAAACTTACAGCAGTTTTGCTGCAAGTAAATAAAAATAACGGCCGGAACGTACCTCTTCCTCTATTTTAATAAAAAAAAAAGAAACACATTGTAATTAACGCTAATAATAACGTTAATAATTAAATATTAACGAATGATAAATTCGCCGTTACTATTTAGCGATATTGGCTCGTGATAGATTATTTTGCCTCACGGTTTTATTAATTCATTGTATTAGATTAAAAGTATACCCTCCTCCAGGACCGAATATCCTGGCTAACGAACTTCTTCAATATATATATATATATATATATATATATATATATATATATATATATATATATACACACACATAATAGCTATTTTTGTTATCAAAAATTCTATCACGGGTCTAACCTCATTCCTTCGGAATATGCTAGAAAGAAAAGTTTGGGTTATGCAAGAGTCATTTTGATTCATCTGTCGTTTATCAAAATTTATATTTCCTCATTCGTAATTAGAGCGTTTTCCCGCATCCATAGGAAATTATTTACATCACAATGCCATCCCGGACGTCCGGCATTCAGACGATGGCATCCAAAAACCCTTGCAGCGTTCCTGGCATCCATTCGACGAATCAGCAATGAATTTAGTACAGTGAACTCGCCGAACACAAAGAGATGCTTCATAGAGACTGGATGACGCCATCTGCATTCTAAGCGGCATCTTATTGACTTAGCTGCAGGCTATGTTGGATCGTATTGACACCTTCTAGGGACTGTTTCGACTGTCAGCATTTTGATCTCGGCTTCATAAAGGAATCTATTTGACCGATTTATAAGTATATACTAAATCGCCTGTCTCTTCATTGAACTTTAGCTCAATATGTAAACTAAGAAAAGCCTCAATTCAAATTTATTGTAGTTATGAATTATTTTCATGTTTTATTATTACATGTGAGGTTAGCTCAGTGGTAGAGCACTAGACTAATATGCTGGAGGACCTGAGTTTAAATCCCGAGCAAGCACTAAAGATTTGTATCTTCTAGTGTCTTCGTTCTCGGGTTGGATTCGGGCTCCCTGACCGGCCCTAGGCAACCCAGCCTTTAATTAATTAATTAATGGGTACCTTGGCGCTAATGACCCTAGCATTGGAAGCAGCAAATGGGAACATCAGGCGGCAGGAGCATAGCAATGACCACACAGTATCTGCCCCTCAGGGCCCTCGTCACCCGTTATGGGACTGATTTTTTCTTAAATAAGAAATAAATAAAAATAAAATAGATGAAAAAAAATTAAAACAAAAAAATAGAAATACAAAAATTTCAAAATTATTAAAAATTAATAAATGAAGAGTTAAATAAGAATAAAAAAGAAATAATTCAAATTAATGATTTTAAATTTGATATTTACTTTTATTTTGGTAAAACTTCTCAATAATTTCAATAGACTGATAGACAAGTTGCAAATCTGCATGGAATCTTAACATATACACAAAAGTTTTATGAAATCTTCAGAATATATTACAGTTTTAATTAAAGATATATGTAAATACAATGAAATTAATTTACAGGTCTTGTTATAGTTGTTGTTAGTAAGTTAGTTGTAAATTTTTATGTTACTCCAAAAAAATCTACCCGAATTGAGTCCGGTCCAATTGTCCGGTTATGACAAATGTTGGCACACAAATCCTAAATCTAAAACGATATGTAAAGTTCGTTAACCAACAAAATCCACCTACTGGAAGGCCGCGCAAATTGTACAAATTTCATTCCGTTTTTTCTTTAAAAGGAATTCAGGTACACTTTACCCCAACAGGCGTTAATAGGTATTTTAACCAAAAATGACGTTCAATGTGATATCATTAACCAATTTCGAGAAAATAGGAAGGTGCTAGGCTTTTGGTTTGGCGAACTTGAGAAGGGTTGTCTTAAAAATTGGTTCAGGTTCTTCACAGCAATTCACAAAAGCTCTAGTTCGTTTTCAGTGGTGAATTTAGGTCACTGTGTTAATTTTCATAGCATAACTACCAGATAGCTCCGATGTTCCCTGGGAAGAGTTCCCACAATTTTCGACTGAATTACCCCATATCCAGCTGGGAGATCTCACTCCATGACATCATCACCATTAACGCGGTGTAATACGAACTGCAAGCGGAAACGGCGTAGGTTGCCTTGAGTAGTGTAATTCTATCTCAGCTCATATATGTACATGTACTCAAGAAGTTAATTTCTGACAAGTAATTACTCCCTTCTGTCAAACTTACGAAATAAATTACCAATCTCTTTTAAAAAGTTACATTCTGGCAGTACGATGTAATCATGATGATGGTCCGAGGTAACTGATAAGAAGCGATGATAAATGTCAAAAAACCGGCTTTTGATATATGTATATATATACATACCTCGTCCAATTCATACTTATTCCTCAATAACTAACAATGGGTTGACATTGTCTCTTTTAACAATAATTGTTTATCCCAACCAGATGTCACTAGTGTTAAACACTCAAATTTCAGAGGTTTGGACAGTCATTTTTGTTCCGAAGTACAGATATATATATATATATATATATATATATATATATATATATATATATATATATATATATCTTAATACGTTTTTGTTCTTTGAGGCTTAGAGTCGGAAAAGTAGCAATTCTTTGTGTTACACCTCTTTATTTTGCATGCCCTACGTGTTTCGTGCTTTATTTCATTCGCACCTCTTCAGGGGCACTTCTTGCTAAGAAGTCCTCTCGTCCAATGCACCTTCTACGGAGGCAGAGGTAATACCTCTGGTAACAGAAAGAAGTGATGTATCACAAAGAATTGCTACTTTTCCGACTCTAAGCCTCAAAGAACAAAAACGTATTAAGAAATATTTTGGGTAATCTACAAGAATATATATATATATATATATATATATATATATATATATATATATATATATATATATATATGAAAGGTTTGAAGGTGCCTATTAAAGGCTGCCTGCGCGAAGAGACCCCGACTCCGTCCCTCAAACGACTGCACTCGGCCAAAACGTCTTTATTTAGAGTCTGACTTTCGAACTGGGGTCCGCAATGAATGTTTATTTAAATGTCCGTATGTACAAACTCTACCTTCCGCAAAAATAATGCTGCATGTTCTTCAGCTTGCAATTTGAGGTGGCTGAATAAAGTGAAATAGCTTTATGGAGATCTTCTCGAAGCATCATGAAGCATACCGACTTTATTTCTAGGGAGCATACAATAACTACTTTTAAAAGGCATACCCTATCTATTTCTAGGAGGCATACCCCAACTATTTCTAAAAGGCATACCCTATCTATTTCTAGGAAGCATACCCCAACTATTTCTGAAAGGCATACCCTATCTATTTCTAGGAGGCATACGCCAACTATTTCTAAAAGGCATACGCTATCAATTTCTAGGAAGCATACTCCAACGATTTCTAAAAGGCATACCCTATCTATTTCTAGGAGGCATACCCCAACTATTTCTAAAAGGCATACCCTATGAAATTCTAGGAGGCATACCCCAACGATTTCTAAAAGGCATACCGTATCTATTTCTAGGAAGCATACCCCAAAGATTTCTAAAAGGCTTATCCACTATTTCTAGGAGCATATCCTTTCCATTTCTAGGGGATAGAGCCCCTCCATTTCTGTTTCCTTCAAGTGCGTCAAAAACTACTTTTTTCATTCCCTTTTCTATCAGAAAAAGGGGTTATGATCCGTGAAGCTTCATTTCCTTTCCCTGCCGCTTGACGATTTTCTGACATTCGTTTTGCGATAGTTTTTATAAATGGTTGTCATCTCTTTTGTACACGTTTTCTTGATAACTCAAATTTATTTTCCTTATTTTAAATATATACTATTCCTTGCCGTGGTTCAGAACATAGTACTTTGAACTCAGGAGAACATTAAACTCACGAGTACGAAGCCTGAGGGTTAAGGCTGCACCTACATCGGACCTGTATTTATCCTGATCCGATTTCGTTTGACCGAGAATAGCCGACAGCGGTCGAAGAGAGTGGCTACATTGGTCCCGACCCGATCCGAAATGAAACGAGTGATTAATTTAAGAAATACCACCTAATAAGCATAGGAAACTTCGATTAGGTTGAATATTGCAGGTAGGAGAAGCATTGGTATTCACATTTTAAAATTATTTATAAGAAAGGTAGCGAGAAGCTTATAAGTATTGGAAGGTTATAAGCATTGGACGGTTATAAACATCTTTCCACGTAATTAAATAAACAAGGGAAACAAAGAGTTGACAAAGTTGTTCTAAATTTTATTAGCTTTCATTAAAAAAAAAAAAAAAAAAAATACATTGAAATCGATGTAGAGGCTGTAGACCTTTTTGAAACACAATATGTGGTTTGGTGACATTTTCCTTCGTCGGTCCGAAATCGGTCTAGAAACAAACAAGTTTGAACGGCCGAGGATCGGGGGCCATCGGATCGGATCGGGTCGGGTGGGGACCAATTTAGGCACCTACATTGAGATGCATGTGTTTGTTTTTCTTTTAACAGTCGGGTTCTATCTGATCGGATCGGATCGGGTCCAATCGGGGGGGATGTGTTCATTGAAATCGGGCTCTATCTGAAAGACCCGTTAATCAATTTAATATATGCGACAACTTTATCAATTAAGGAAACTCAATCATGTCTTCAAAAATGTGCGCTGAGCACCTCATTAAATTATTTTATCACAATATTTCTCGAGTATTCCTTTAAAAAAAAATACTGGCAAAGTTGTCTGGTTATGGTATACATTTAATATTTACCTAAACCTTTCTCAGAACTACGTTTGTGAGAGCAATCGTATGCAAAAGATTTGCACGAACAGGATTCAGCCTTGCAACAATATTACTTGCACAACCATGAGTCATCCATAGAAACCACATATGTGAGATCGAGTTATCGGCAGACAATAAAAACCACAATTGCACAATGCAATACTCCCAGGCGCCAGACAAGCTCTTAAAGATCCTCATAAGGCGTATGAATTAATAACGACACTTCAAAAATGTTTATAATTAACCCTAATATTTATATAGTTCTTAATTGATATTTTCTACAAAGTTAAAATTAACCTTCAACAATATCAAATTACGAGAGACTAAGCCTTGTGGAATGCAAGGCGATGAGAAGTCGTGCTTACTGGACTATGTATCGGACACTTGCATTCATTCCCATTTGATGGTGAAACAGGACAAATGTAATTGTACAATTTTTAACACTAAAAATTAAATACATGCTTAAAAATTGAAGGGAAAGTGACGTAAACGAGTTACATTTTGACTTACACGAATTGCTTACTTATGAAAGTACACGCATAAATCCACATCCTAAAATATTTGTAAATTAAAAATAAGTTTCTACTTTTTTAAAAAATCCTTATTGCGTTTGGCATTACTTTTTAGGTAATAAAATAATGAAATACATATCGTCCTTATCATGTCAAACTATCCAATATAAAAATCGGTAGGTACTTTACAAGAGTGCAAGATAAAGCTTTCATGCTGATTCCAAAATCAGAGCCTTTACAAAAGGACAATTTTACATATTTTTTCTACGTATAGTGTTAATAATTTTAAGATGAAATTATGAACAAACTATTTACTCCTTTTTAATTACTCGAAAATCATATTCGTGAATTCCCATCTTAATTCTAATCAGTGATTTTTCTTGGATCGCCGCTTCAATTTGTTATGTTATTTTCGATAGTTTGCTGATTCCGATAGACTAACTGGGCACATAAATATTTACACTTTCAAACTAACGAATGTCTTCTAATCAAAGTAATGAGTATGCCATTTTCGTTAGTTTGCGAAGTCAGTTTTTTGTCTCAAAAGTATGACGATAGGAGCGAACTAGTGAACGAACTTATTTGATACATTGACGAAGTAATATATTGAAAAATGCTCATACGTCGATACTTTTTTTTAAGAAATTTCCGGCAATTCTAAAGAGGCTAGAGAAAATTTACTACAAGCCGTATCGTCCACAATGCAAGAGTAAAATACCAAATCTGAAAAATGAGATTTTTTATATTCGATAGTTTGACATGGTAGGGACGATATGTTTCGTATTTTATTTATATGTTTTTGTGCTGAATATTTAGGTTTGTTCGCCCATCGGTATAAAGAGAAAATCGCCTTGCTGAGTAATCAGAACTAATAAAAAATTAATTATGTCTTTATTATTATTATGATTAGAGAACTGGGCATCGCAATAAATTATGAAAAATCCTAGCGGAGATTAAGTCATTGGCACAAAATTCATATTTCGCCACATTTAAATGAAGCGTTCAGAGAAATGTCAAATCTTGTGCTATTTTTTTTTTTTTTTTTTTTTTTTTTTTTAACGGCGCATCTACATCTTGGCCATTAGCGCCGGGCTATCTACAGGTCTTGTGCTATTACTATTGAAATTATATGGAACAGATATATATTTTTCCTTGGATGATGAAACACGAGAATTATGTTGAATCGTGAAGGTATGAAATGTCAGGGGTATCTGGCAAGTCTGGTATCCACAACACAATGGACTAACAGCTGTTGCTTCACCATCACAAAGGTGTCGCTTTCATTACTAGTTTTAGAATGGGATTTGACATTTCACTAGACTATTCAATTTTGGCGTTGGATTACTGTCTTAATAAAAACAGCAATTTTCCTTATTCTTTTTTTTTAAAGGAAAATCAACCACCCCTAGTGGCAATCAAACCTAGATACGAAGTACTCAGGCCTTAAAATTCACAGTCACTGGGCTAAAATGTTACGAAGTTAATTCCTTCCTAGGAAGCTGAGACCCACTTTAACACCGCTAAACTCAAAGAAGTCATGTATCCCCTAAGAAAAGTGTAAAACGTAGTCTTAAATTTCAATTACACGAAGCTCACATATGTTTGTGTAAAACGTTTTTTATTAGAAGGAAAAATGTATATAAAAAGGAAATAATTTTAGCTGCCCAATTAAATTGGATTCACAACTTGTTTGTCATCCATTGGGAAAAAGGGTCAATTTGCAGGCTGAAGATGGAAGGAGTTCGGAACAAGAAATAGAGAATAAACAAGACGAATACGAAGGAATGCTACGGTGATAGAAGAGAAGGAACTGATAGAATTGAAAATATAGTGAAGTCTATAAGAAAACAGTGTGAATGGATGATAAGCACTCAGTGGCCATAGTTGTGATTGGCGATTATGGCTACTGTCTCCACTAATATTGACCCAGCTAATGCTGGCAGATGATATTTTGAAACTCCAAGTCTTTCAAGGAAGATGGCTGTGTTTTTCGAATCTTCTCTTGATCCCAACCACAGTCCCTTCACAATATACGTCCCCTTCTAAAATTTGTCTTGAATTGGAACAGAAAAACTCCCCTTAAATACACTAACGTTCGTATATAAACAGGTATCCAGTTTCGTTTATAGGAAGAAAAATTACATAATAATTCTTTGAGTGGGGGTAATCAATCTTTGGAGTACTTTATTCTTCAAGAACAAGTAAGAGAATTAAAACTTTGCCTCAAGTATGTTTTTATTTTATTTTTGCACCTACTTTTTCTACTGAGGTTTGTTGGCTTAAATGTGTATTCTGTTTTCTGTAGATTTGTTCGTTTCCCAGAGCGGATACTCACACAATCTCTGGCGGAAGGCGAGCATCCTGTGTGACTTCAATCCCCGACAATGTATAGTCATTACAGCCATGCTTTCAGAGGGTTTTCAATAGAATTAACATTCAAATAATAAATTACACTCAGGAAAAGCCGGTTCAACTAGAAAAATGTTAGTCCTCCCACATGAAGCCCTTTTTATATATATACATATATATATATATATATATATATATATATATATATATATATATATATGTGTGTGCTGAATTAGATTCCTAGGTACCGCAACAATGTCCGGAATTTAGTGTCGCCTACAACATTTTTTTAAAGGTTTTACCTCTAACACAACATGTTAAGAAGCCATGGGCATATATAAGGGGGGCTGAAGGGGCTGCACCCCCAAATTTTGATTAAATCGGTAATAATGTGTCATAAAAACCTTAAAAATAAATTATATAAGATCACTTAGTCCAGAAAAAGAATTTTCGGGTGGAATCGATTTTTAGTAGCTACCTATTCCGAGTTCGAAATTATTTCCTATATACGCCCATGCGAGAATCTACCGGATTTGCCATTTTAGCAGGATTTTTTTTAGCTCCAGCGCCCCCAGAGAGCATTTCATGTTGATAGGAAGTTTTTTGATCAGAATCAAATTTCTTATAAGTTCATTATTATAGTAACCTTGCACACTAATTTTTGGCCACCCTGCATTTATATGTATATATATATATATATATATACATATATATATATATATATATATATATATATATATATACTTTATTTTATTTAGACCTTACCTTTATCCCGATCTCGTCCTTGTTCATGATTAGATTTTCCAAGTGAAGTTCTTCGTTCCTCCTTTTATCTGCTTTGAAGTTCTTTATTATGTAATCTTCAGTATTTCTAATCAATTAAATATTTTCCATTTTTTGGATTCATGTGGCATAGGTCTTTAAAAATAGTACTTAGTTTTGTTTTTTTGCATCCTTATTTATTTTATATTAGTTTTGTAAAATAGAGTAATACCCATCGTTTTGTCTAGGGATTGTATATAGAAGTATGCATATAATGCGCTTAGCTTGAAGGTGTAATTTATATGGTTCAAGCGTGGTTTGTTTAGATACAGAAAATATTTACAAATTAATTTACAAAACGAAACTAATAAAACGCCTGTTTTCCACCTGGAACGTTTCATATTGGTCAAATATTGATACCCACTTGTATATAATTCCTGTACGATGAGGTTTTCCTGTATAAGATCCACAATAACCTCCAGCAGATAGTACTAATTAAAAGTAATTAAATTTTTAATGACCTGGTTACGGACATTCTTTAAATGAGATTTTTTCTACATTAATTTAGCAAAAGTGAGAAATCTTCCTCGAAAGAGGATTTTTCTCCCCACGCATTTTTTTTTTTTTATTAATTACCTAATTTCTTTATTTATTTTTTTTTTTATTTTATTTTTTTTTTTTATTTATTTTTTTTTTTTACTGCGCATCTACAACTCTGGCCATTAGCGCCGGGCTATCTATAGGTTGCCGCCCTTTTATAATGCCAACAGCACGTGGTCGGTCACCCATTCAGGTACTAACCACGCCCGACGTTGCATAACTTCGGTGATCTACGGGAACCGGTGTATTCAACGTGGCTATGGCCGTTGGCTAATTTCTTTATTAAACAGAAAAAGAATTAAACTAAAAAAGAGGGTTTTTTTTTACTCTTGGGGACTTCAGATTAGTTTTTTTTCGGCAATAATAGAACAACAAGTAATTTATCCTTTTTTTTTTTTTCATTATACTTTTTTTTTGTCAATTAAGTGTATGTCCAACCTGTTTACTTTTTTAGATCTAATTCGTCGGTTGTCCTCCTACGGAGAATTAGTACGACTCCCAAGGTCCGAGCTGGCAATCCCATTTCCCCCTTGCTTCCATCCCGTCACCCTCCCTGCGATAATTTAGCTATTCCTACGGCAAACCCTCAGGGAATTATTACCTCGGGGTGTGGGAGCAATTTGTATGCCCTGAAGTTCCAGTCCCTTCCGCCTCCTCCTGTTCCATCTTCCCCAGGAATGGTTATAGTGCCAGAACGGAGGATCAGCAAAATGTTAAAGGTCTTCGTGAAAATATGTTTGCAGGAGTGGGTCTGTTTCCATATATAAATATTTAGTTCGTTCTTTAAAAAAAGTGTTAAGTTTTAATGTTTAAACGTTACGGCTTGAATTGTTCCCCATCATTACGGGCAATTTATTACCAACATATTCTCGTATTATAGACACATCATCCTGATGACGGTATATTATATAGGTTATTAGAAAAATATAAGTCTTTCTCATCAGTATTTTTTTTTTTTTTAAACCTAGACCTAACCCTTATTTTTCTATCGTAACTTATTTTTCATTTTATGTCGTAACAAAAATGTTAATCAAACATAGAATAGTTGGGATTCGGCTTAATAAAACCTCAATACGATTTTTGTATAAAATCTATATTAGTATATCCCTGAATATAGATTTTTTACAAAAATCGTATTGAGGTTTTTTTAGCCGAATCCCAAGTATTCCATGTTTGCTTATCACCTCGACGGCTAACTATTTTATCTTCATGAAAAATGTTAATCTTGATTATTTTTTTTATTTTCAGGTAAGAAACATCTTACATACCTTCAAAATAAATCAATGTAAGTATATCATTAATTACATGCATGTAACAATTAACACAAAAACATCTTACATACCTTCAAAATAAATCAATGTAAGTATATCGTTAATTACATGCATGTAACAATTAACACAAAAACATCTTACATACCTTCAAAATAAATCAATGTAAGTATATCGTTAATTACATGCTTGTAACAATTAACACAAAAAAATCATCAACAAAAAAAATAATCAAGCGATTACATTTTATATTTTGACGTCTAAAATCTTCCTAGAGTATCTTTTTTGCTTCCGACTATTGTACGGCTTCGGATATCAAGTTCAGCACTTACATCCTCCCGAAGTTTCTACTTCCCTCCACTCTATGTCTTCTTCGGAGAATATTCTCTTCCATTCTTCCTTCCGTGCTAAATAAAACAAAATTATAACTTGCAGATTCATTACGAAAATGATTGTCTGCTGGTTTTAAGGCCTGAAACAAGCAAAAAATTGCGATAATGATAGAAAAAGAATAATGAATATAACGCAGAAAGAGATCCTGCATTTATTTTTTTGTCCGATAAACTTTCTTTTATTTAATCTATAGATTTTTCTCGAGCAATGTTTCATCGTTAACTCACAAAACATAGTAACAATAAAAGCAAAAAATATTGAAACCTGTTATTTGATAACATTATAAATACATTTGAAACACCTACTTATTATTAAAGGGTCATCTGTATAATTTGTTTTTATAAACAAATTTGGTTTTATAAGGCAACAACTTATTGTAATGCATATTTCATTATTAAAATTAATTATTACCTTAAAAAAATGAGTTAGAACAACATTCAAGCAATATTTTTTTTTTAGCGATTCAAACAAGTGGTTCTATTTAAATTTGTTGAATGTAATAAATAGAAAAAAAAAAAAATATAGAACTGAGTATTTATATAAATCACTTTCCATTATAAATTTAATGTGTATCCAAAATACTAATATGTAATTTGATTTTCCTTAAAAAAAAAACTCACTATTTAAAACTCCGGAGTTAAGATACAAATGATATATGAACATTTTCAAAATCAGTATTTTTTTTTTATGTTTAAAGCGTTTCAACTATTAGGCTATTATCACCAGGCAATCTACAGGTTGCCACCCTTTTATATTACCAACAGCACGTAATCGGTACCCATTCAGCTACTGGCGACGCCCGACGTTGCTTAACTTCGGTGATCTATGGGAACCAGTGCATTCTACGTGGCTATGGCCGTTAGCCAAAATCAGTAATGTTTCCCGAAAGGTCATAATTGACAGTTTAGTACGGAAACTGTGATATCGAATAATAATGAGGTAGTTGTTTCTCAACTAAACTAAAATTTCCTTTGAATGTTTAGTCTAAGAAGAATGCGTAACGCCTCAAATATTCGTTTTGTGGCGTTTCTATTTATGGTATTATTCATATGTGTTTTAAGATTCCATAATTTATTCTATCTAAGATTACATTATTGAGGGCACGTTTTGAAATATTATTATTACCTTTTATCAATGACTAATGCTATAATTTTAGTAATGGCAAACGCGCCAAATCCAACCTAACCAATTTGCATCCTTATCAAAATTGGTAATTTGACCGTTATCTTTGCCGGGCCTGACGCGTCCCATTTTCTCTTTGGGCTTCCTTTAGGTTAATAAAGGTAATTTTTCAAAATAATGTCCGATAATATTTCCCGTTTAATGGCGTCATTTTAAATATATTCCGCCAAGAGAGAGGCCAATATCTTAATGTAATATCTTAATAGGCCCAATAAATAAACATTGAGAACTGCTGAGCAAGCGCATTAACTCTCCCCTGACGTTGGATATGGGCTCTGTGGTCATGAGTTATGTGGATGACACTTGGAGGACACGTGGGATATGGATAATAATTCTTTTCTGATTTTTTCTTCTTTCTTTTTGGAATGGGCATGAGTTACTTTTATTACTCCTGAAATAACTTTTAAATCCAGCTTGGAATTTGCATCCGCTTTTTGCCCGGTGCTTTACCACTTTCGCTACCGGGCTTCACATCGCCGCAAGATAAGTTAAATAGAGACCTATTTAGGTTGTAATTAGTTAATTGTATATGGTAATTTTTTTTTCAAAACTTCAAGTTATATAAACATTTTACTACAACATAAAACAGTTTGTTCAAACATTCTCTAATTTGTTAATCGACTGAAAAATACACTGCACGGTATATTCAGTTGGCGACTTAATTTTGAAATCTCTTAACTTGCCTTGCTGTGATGTGAAACCCGGTAGCATAATTGGTAAAGCGCCGTGCAAAGCCCCATATATATATATATATATATATATATATATATATATATATATATGTATATATATATATATGGGGATACAGGTTCAAAACCCGAGCGTTCTATCGTCAGGGGGTTGGATTTGGGGTCCCAGACCTTCCCTAGGCTCACTCACCCTTTAAATAACTCATTAATAGGTACATAAAAAGGGGAAAATCAAGCGGCCGCAGCAATGTACTGACCACACTATCTAAACAGTGTGCCGTATGGTCAAGAATCAGATACCTCTACAGTATCTGCCCTTTTAGGCCCTTAGTGGCCTGATACGGAACTGATATTTTTTTATTATATATATATATATATATATATATATATATATATATATATATATATATAAATATATAAATATATATATATATATATATATATTTATATATATATATATATATATATATATATATATATATTTATGAGAAAAGTATTGGAGTGGGAGGGGTAAGAAGGAGAGCGTGACGTAGATAGAAGTGTAAATGGTTGTAGGTTGAAGCTGAGTTCCAACACGGAGGTGGTTTGCTTGATGGTACTTAGGCGAAACCCGCTCAGCCGGAACAATTAGACAACACGGTGAAATGTCTCTTCTTTACTCCTCGTCTCCTCCTCTCAGACTTACCTCACACTTTTAAAGCCTCTTATTTAGACTTGCTCTCTGTGTGGAATGCTTTTAAACGGTGGAATTCCGCAATGTAACGCCTTTAATACACCATAAGATGTCGGGGTAATGATGAGGCTATTAGTAGTCTTCTCGTTGTATGATATTCTGCTAAATCGTTGAGTTTCTTAATTAAAAAAAAAAGAAAGTCCGTCACACAAGAGCTGCATTATAAAAACATTCCTCATAAGATGGGTAGTGTAAACTCCATTTCTATAAAATCTGCTATAACTAAACTATATAAATACAGAATGAAAAAAAAAGTTACACTACGGTCTTTTTCGTTCATGACCCAATCTCTAATTTAATTGAGAGGCCCAGAAGTCAAGGGGTCTAAGTGACATTTTTGAACAAAATGAGTTAGATGCAGGAATGGGTAGTGAACACCGTAATCATGTGGATGTTTAAAAGATCGAACTGATTTTCTTGATAGTTGCTGCCAGATTCTTGATAGCTTATGTTCTCTTAAGTATTGTCACTTTTGTAATATTAAGTCCAAAAGGAAATTAAGGGGTCTATGTGCGGATTCTCCAATTCTTTTGGTTTTTTACCATAAACCGGATGATGTACCTATTATGTTGCTAGGGACCTGAGGATTCGTCTATTATGATCGGAAGTGTAAAAAGTTCGTCTCGCAGGACTGCATCATCTTAGCACGGTTCCGTTCATATCCCTAGTCTAATTTGGAAAGATTAAAATAGAAGCAGTTATTATTTTGGTTCCACCAGTCTTTTTTTTTAATTAATTATTATAATGGCGTGTCAACCCTTAAGGTCACTAACGCCATTCCTGTGAGTAGTAAAGTCTTGAAAGGTCATGATTTACAATCTTACCTGGAAGGGTCGGCTACAGTAGAAACGGACCCGCTAGTGACAAGGTCTTGGAATCTTGGAAATCTATATTTCTAACAATAAATTGTTTTTGTTATTTTACTTAACCAGTTTTATTGTCAAATACATTATCCAACTATAAGCAATTAAAATATAACAAGAAATAAAACAGACAAAAAGAACCATTGGAATAAACGAAATCAATTAATTTAAAGCTTTAAGCACTTTTTTCTCCGATTGACATCGCCTAATTAAAACTTTCTTCAAAACCTTTTTTGTAGAGAATTTAGTAAGCTTCCGAATGGTAATCTTCCGTTTCACAAGATTGTCAACGGTTTTCGAGATACTAACGAAATTATACAAAGTTACCAAAACTTTTTTTGTCTGTTAATAAAATATTTTATTCTAACCCTTCCTTTACTCTAAACGTAACAAAAATTTCAACGTATTAGTGTTGATGAAACTCGAACATGTAGAAAATGTTTCAACTGTATCCCATAATTCTAAGTACCAAAATCAAAGACAAAGAACCCTCCCTAGGAAGGACGCTAGGCAGTTGAAAAGCTATTTATGGGGATATATCTTGGAAATCCATATCTCTAACATTAAAATGTTTTTCTTATTTTTCTTAACCTGTTTTATTTTTAAAAAAAATAAAGGAATAAAAAACAGACCAAAAGCCAAAAGAACAGTTCGAATAAGCGAAATCAATTACTTTAAAGTTTTAAGCTCTTATTTCTCCGATTGACATCGCCTAATCAAAACTTTCATTAGAACCTTTTTTTTAGAGCATTTAAGAAGCTTTCTAATGGTATTCTTCCGTTTACCAAGATTCTCAACCTTTTTCGAGATATTAAGGAAAGTAAACAAAGTTATTAAAACTTTTTATGTCTGTTAATAAAATATTTTATTCTAACCCTTCCGTAACTCCAAACGTAACATAACTTTCAACATATTAGTTTTAATTAAAGTAGAACATGCAGATAATGTTTCAACTGAATCCCGTGATTCTAAGTACCCAAACCAAAAACGGTATTCAAAACATATTTTTCCAATTTTCTCAAAAACGGTTAAAGCTATCGCCTTGAAAATGGTTTCATTCGTTTTCCTAGCCGAAGAAGCCTATAAAAAGAGTACGTACAAGCTTATGAACTCAAAAACTTAAGCGTTACGATTTTTTTGCGCGAATTTCGCCCCAAACGCCATCTTCCAGTAGGCGAATTTTGCTGGTTAACGAACTTGACCTTTCAAATTGGATGACGGATTTTTCTGCCAAATTTCATCACAATCGGACCATTAGGGAAGCCAGAAATGAGCGAACAGACAAATATATATATATATATATATATATATATATATATATATATATATATACAAATTTGAACCACCGTTATTTTCGGTCTCTAGGGGTTCTGAAACGCGAAATTTTCTAGTCGGCACTTTCGGATTGTTTCATTGTATCAACCTTATAAGCAGGGTTCCTCCCTATGGGGGAGGGAGGAACCGCGCTAAAATGTAGTTTTCGCAATTACCAAATGTTCAACTTTGACTCCTACAATGAGTTAGTACAGACGCGTACTAAAGCAGGCTACACAAGATTCAGGTAGGCCTGTCAGTTAGACCTGAACAGTCCGACTGAAAGTGTGTATATATATATATATATATATATATATATATATACATTCTTTCTGAATTTCCTGAAAATTATATTTTGGAAACGCTACATCGCATACATGTCCCCCAAAATAATTCCTTAGCAGTAAGTTACTCGTATTAATACAGTAATATCTTCTCCTGGCTTTTTCCTGTTAGAAATTGCAAATAAAACTGAATAAACTGAAATATGACATTTAAATGTTTGATTGTCAGAATTCAACCATTCTGAGACATTAAAGATATTCTCTGAGTAAGAAACCATTATCGATGGACTGAGAGGACCTCTGAAGATGATTTGGTTTATGTAGAGAATGTGCTGATACACTAGTCCCCTTCTACAGTAATCAAATCCAGCTGTTGTCAAGAGACAGGCAAGTTGTCAAGAGTTCTCGACAATCTGACAGTGTCTCCCCCCCCCCCTTGACAGGATTCTCCCTAAACTCCCATCCAAGACTAGTACAATTATAAATTAGGTGATTTCAGTTCCGGGTTTGAGTTCTGTCATCTTGGCCCTCGAATCGCAATGAGTTCCGAAATATTTAAAGTTAATTTCGCGGAATTTCATCGTTATGAGCGTTTGGCTTTGTGACAAGTGGGTAAAAATAATAAAGAAATAAAAAAAAAAATAGTGAGTATTCTTGCCAGATATACGGTCCAAGTGTATTCAATATGTTAATAACCAGGGCGGTTTTAATTCCACCAATATTTTCTTAAATCAAAAGTATAAATGGAAGGAATATTTGGATTACATTCAAAAATCGCAATTAAGGTGGTCCTATCTTTACCTTTTCGGCTTTCGGCTGATTTCTCATTAGTTTTTTAAATATTTAACTAAAATACTGGGTTATTTTTGGGACAAGAGTTTTCAATGATGTAAAAAGATGTTTTTTTTTTTTTTTTTATATAAACGCTATAAACATATGAGATATTTCTTATATTAAAGCTTTTGATAGTTCTTCTAGTTTTGAAAATGACTTAAAGCCGAAAAGTGATTGAAAATCTGAAAAAATAAGAATTTGGTTGAGTTACCTGATCAAATAAATGTGTTTAAAGATATTATTTGTATTGGCTTAAATGCTTCCTTTAATTTATTTATTTAATTTCTTTCTTTATTTTTTTTTTACGGCGCTTCAACATCTAGGCTATTTTCCCAACGAGCCGTGAGATGAGAAAATGCCTGCCGCTGGTGGGAATCGAACCTATCATCTCCCGCTTATGAATCTAAGGCCCTTCCAACTAGACCACAGGAGACCCCTACTTCCTTTAATAATCACATATCAAACGCATGGGCATAACATTTTTTAAATGGGCTAAAAAGTCGATTTTTCGAGTGAGTTCCAAGAGCCGACTGAAGTCGCAATGACTGATTTGAAGGTGAGTACTTTTTTAAGGCGTGCTCCCACTGTTTCCTTTTAAATTTATTTGCTACTAGAACAGATCTTATCGGTTGTAAGAGCCTAATTTACAAATATGAATATTACGTAGAAGAAAGAGAAACTCTAAAGCAGGCTACATACGATCAGGCAGGCCTGTCAGTTAGATCTGAACAGTCCGCCGAAATGTCGGTCGCCTGAACGGGTACATATTCCGACCGCCTGAACAGTCTTAACTGTCAGACCGGTCGGAATAGATACACGTTCAGGAGACCGGCTTTCAGGCGGACTGTTCAGGTCTAACTGACAGGCCTGTCAGAATCGTGTGTAGTCTGCTTAAAGGAGAAGTCAAGTATAAAGTCACTCACTTAAAAATTCCGCATAATAACATATTGACTCGAACTCTTTGTAAAAAGTATTACCGAATTTTGTGAAAGAGTTATTCAATAAAGCGTGCGTTTTATCTTGGAATTTGTGCCGTGCCTATCCGAAATTCGGTAATTAGAATGGAAGGCATGCCACCTTGCGTGCAGCAGGCCAGTCATGATAAGCCTCGACTTATTTTGATCTAATTCAATCTACCAGCCTTCTGCAAAATTCTACAACCTGGGGGGGGGATGCGGCAATGTCAAGAAGTTCATGGAATTAAGATGTAATTCATAAAAGTTTTATTATTCAACTGAATATCCAATCCTAACACAAATTATACTTCCAGGATATAACCAACCCAAACCTCATTCATCGTAAAAGGTTCAGAAACTAACTATGGGCACATAAAATAATATATATTTATATACATAGAAAGAGAGAGAGAGTAAAATATGAAAGGTTTTTAATCAGACAAAAGGAAATTCATCAAATTAGCTGCATCACCACTTAAGAGTGAACCAATAAAATTACCGTCACGCAGGAGCTGCATAACTATGCACATTCCTGATAAGGTTTGTTGATTCTAATTATTCAGGGTAAATTCCTGAATAATTTGTTTAAAATATATATATATATATATATATATATATATATATATATGTGTGTGTGTGTGTGTGTGTGTGTGTGTGTGTGTGTGTGTGATGAGTCGACTCAAATATTAACTTTTTAATTAAGTTTGTTCCAAAGTAAACCCCAACTTTTATTGAAGTTTTTTTTTCATCAAATGTTCTTCATCTTGGTTGGGGGTCGTCTCTATGGAGTTTCATTGCAAGAAGGTAAAAAAAGAAACGGACGGTACGTGCAAATTAACAATTTTTGTCCGAAGTAAACCCCTTTTTAAATGGACCGATTTTTCAATATCGGATTCTTCAAAATTTTCTGTTATTTTGATGTTAATTAGAATTCCTCGTGGAATTACACAAATATTGTGTTAACTATCGAGCAGACATATAAAGACATTTTAACGGAAGTAACTTCCGGTTCTTCCGGACAGGATTGAAGAACAAGGAAAAAGCTAAAACATGGGAAAACAACGTAATGTTGTAAAAAAAATATATATATATATAAAAAAAAAGACAGGAGATTAACTAACAAGAATGTTGTAACATTTCTGTTTTATAGTTTTCAAAAAGGAAAACAAACTACAAAACATGCTGTATAAGTAAGATAACGCATCCAAAATGCGGTGTTTCCATAGTTCAACAATACCCAACATCTGTAGGCTCCCTTCCAGTAGAAAAGCCACCATCAGATTTATTTCGTGTAGAAAATGAAGAGAAAAACAGACATACTTAGAAATAATTTGAATTAAGAACGCTATCAGAGAGAATAAATATTTGAGATTCGAAGACAACCATATTTATGTAAATGTATTTATGTAAGTGAACCCTTCTCAAGTTTCAGTCTTGCTCTGCCTTCTCTTTATTCTGCATCTTCTTTATTATACTCTAGACCGAATGGTGTTAATCCTATTTTCAATAGAGCAATCGGAAAATAAATCTAAGATTCTCTCCAATTAATTGAGCAGTCTATAAAGATATTATTTATTCTATTAATTAAATTTTCCCAATCAAGGAAAAGAAAACAGTTATTTAATAAAAACAAAAAAAAAACAACAGCATGGCTATTCTTTTCCCCTTTCCATTATATTTGATTATATTCCAAGAAATTAAGCTTCGGAATCTATTATATCTGGAGAGTGGAGGTCTTTTGACAAATCGCACAACTGCTGATTTGTTGGAGCTCTGTAAATTGTCTGGCTATCATGGATAATTCGAGGCAACAGGCTTTTCCAGGCTTTATTTACTGTGCTTTTTGTTACAGAATGCCAAGAATCAGCAGCCATTAAAATCACTTCCTTAATAGATATTTCCTTTAATTTTTGAACTAACCCTTCCTCTTCTGCTAATAGAATTTTAGACAAAAGTTTCTTTTTGCAGTATCGTTTGAAGGCCGAAATTACTCCTTGGTCCATAGGCTGGATTATTGATGTGACATTTGCAGGGAAAAACATCGATTTGCCACCCCCCCCCCCCCCCCCCCCCTCAGGCTTGACGCCTCGGTTAATTGGGATCTCGGTTGACCGGACCTCGGTTAATCGGAACCCTACTGTTATATATATATATATATATATATATATATATATATATATATATATATATATATATATATATAAACGGTATCTAGTACCATGAAGATTTTTTTTTTTTTTTTTTTTTTTTTTTTTTTTTCGGCGCATCTACATCTAAGTCATTAGCGCCGACAACCAGGGTGCGGCGAGGAATTTTCCCAGCGATCCCTGAGATGAGAAAATTCCTGCCGGAGGTGGGAATCGAACCCACCATCTCCCGCTTATGAATCCAGCGGGATAGCCACTAGACCACGGGAGACCCACCATGAAGATTTAAAGACATTTTTGAGAAATGTTTAGGTTAACCTCAATAGTTACATTCCTACGAAAAGTGCTAAAAATATAGTGCTTAATATTAGCCCTTGGTGGATTCCTCATTCCATCCGAATTTCTAAAAGCCAGTATCCTGGCAGAGTTTAATGTCAACCCGAATTAAGGATAAACCTGAACCAATAGCAATTACAGGTCTTGTTTAGTCCTTCCCTTTACTGCCTTCCTTACTTTTTTAATGGCAACGAGAATAAATTACCAGCGGATCGGCAAGGAATAATTGAAACTTTATATTTTCATTTTATTGTTGCTGCTCTAAATATTCTTGTAATTACAAAAGAAATATTATTTTCATATCTTTCTTTAAGGTTTTCCTGTCGACGCTGAGTACGTTTTTATGTTCCCGAGTTATTTTAATAACCTTCGTTTTATTTTTCTTACTTTATCTATTTCTTTCTTTCTTTTCCCATTAAAAATAATTGTTTTGATCTTATGACTTCTATTCCGAAGATTTTAACCATAGAAAAGGAAGATTGAACTAATTAATTTCTTATTTTATTATTCATAATTTGACTTAGTTCTTTTTATTCCTCAAATAATAATCTAATAAAACGTAAACTACGCTTGTACTTTTAAACAAAATGTGTCTTTTGAACAATTATAGGAGAGGAGCCTTTAAAATATCATGGTCTGGGGTTCAAAACTCGTTGATTTTCAGTTGATATGTTTAAACAAATCAATTTTCAGTTAATATATTGTTTTTAAACTTACTCCAAAATCGCTTTAATATAGAAAGCACACTTTTTTTTTTTTTTTATCCTCGCAGGGGTTATTTACAGGTTTCCTTCCTTTTATAATATATATGGTCACCCATCCAAGTAGTAACCATGCTCGACGTTTCTTAATTTTGGTATCAACAGAAACCGGTATGTTCAACGTTTTATCGTCTATTTTTAAATGTCATTTCATTATCTAGAATTTTATTTTCGTATGACCAGCAACAAATTACGCAAAATAAGAAAAACCTTTTGGCTAACTACAATCCTTCCACAATATCTTTGATTTCATAAATTATAGAAATGTTTTTCTTTGGGTCTGTTTAAATCACGTTTTAAAAAAAATCTAAGCTACATCAGCGGATAAATTAAAATAGCTCTCCCAATAGCAGGATAGTTAGATTGCTGGGCAGCCACGCAGAAAATGCTGATTTGAAGTCCAATTCAAGCTATTTAATTAAATTAACTAAAGGCTGGGTTGGCCTAGGGACGGTCAGGGAGGCCGAATTCAACCCATGAACGAAGACACTTGAAGAAAAAATCTTAAGTGCTTGCTCGGGATTTGAACTCAGGTCCTCTAGCATAGGAGTCCAGTGCTCTACCACTGAGCTAACCTCGCCCCCATAAAGCAGAAAAAGGCACCTAATATTTATTTTTTGGGCATGTCAACTGGCCTATAACATAGGGTTCGCTATGTTTCTATTGCGTGCCTCACGATTTTTTACGTTCAGTTATCTTCGGGAGAAACAGATCTTGGAAATTCTGGTGTTCATTCGGCAAACCATTGCCGTCATCTCTTTTTTCTCTCCCATCTTTCTCCCAAGTATTTGTTTTAAAGGTTTTGATACTTTTTTCAACCAAATCACTCTCTCAATTTAGACATTAATTGAGGACGTTTCGATAACTCCGTGGCTTCCTGCCCGAATTAAGTGCTACTCCAGTCTGTCGAAACTCAATTCAGCGCCTAGTTTGCAAATAAATGACCCCGTCGGTTTGAGTACCATCAACAAGTAATGGAGCGAGTGAGTGAGTGGGGTAAGTAGAGTTGTAAAGAGGCAGGTAGTTTGAGGGATTAATGAGACTTGGGTAGCGGGCCACCTGGGCTTCTGGGTAATGAGGGTGACACCGCCACAAAGCCACGGCTGTAATGATCTGGGCGGTGGGGGTGGTCACATTCTACCGTCCCCGGGGACTCTCGCTAAAGGGAGGCGGAGATTTTAAAATAATTATTTCGGCGACTTGAGACCCTTCTGCTCTCAAGCCGCTCCCTCTGCTTTGTCGCTTAGTTAAAGTCCTTTTGTTGTGTCTCCTCGGCACTTCACGAAGAAGGCCCTCAAAAAACGAGGAAAAAATGCGGAAAAAATTTACGTAAAAAAAGAAAGACGAGGAGGATAAAGGACGCCTTAAGATCAAATTTCTACCTCTTTTAAACCTATAATTGTCACAGTCAAAAGATAAAATTACAATTAGGACAGCATAGGCTGTGTGCAAAATAGCATCTGGTTGATGAAGTTCTTTTAAGAATGATTAGGCGACAAGGTATACAATACTTTTTCTAATGTAAAGCACAATGGAGTCATCAATTTTGGTCTGACAATAACCCTTCCAGCATGTTACTATAATTACTATTTTGAACTAATGTGATTTGGGGTTAACTATATCGATTCTATGGCATTTTGCGTCTGCAGAAGTTAACTGCTTCTGGAACTGCAGACATTAACGGACCACCACTTTCGTATCTGCAGGCGTTAAGAGATCTTATGTTATAGAACTGCAGACTTTAAGAAACCAGAACTTGTGGCCCTGCTGATAGGTTTTTTTTTTTTTTTTTTTTTTTTTTTTTTTAATAATACGTTTATTTAACTTCTGTACATTTTAAAGTACATTAATTAAGTTTGCTCACAATTTAAATCATAGTATATACAGAATTGATTAATAAAACTGACAAAATAATTTAAAAAAAAAAAGTATATATATAAAAAAAATAGTAATAATAAATTTAAAAAAAATAAAATATATATATATATATATATATATATATATATATATATATATATATGAACATCAAATAGAAATAACTAAATAAAAACAAACCTGCTGATAGTAAGAGTAAACATCTTGTGGATCTCCATTCGTTAAGAGACAACAACGAATTTGTGGACCTGCAGACATAAAAAATCAACGTCTTTTGGGGATATTGACTTTATAGAACAGAATTTGTGGACCTACGGACATTAAGAATCAACATCTTTTGGAGATTCAGATGTCACGAGACCAGACTTTGTGGACCTGCAGACATGAAGAATCAACATCTTTTGGAGATTCAGATGTCATGAGACCAGAATTTGTGGACCTGCTGACATAAAAAATCAACATCTTTTGAAGATTCAGACGTTAAGAGACCACCACTTGTGTGTCGGCAGACGTCAGGAGATCTCACCTTATAGACCTTAAGGCTTTAAGAGATCAGAAGTTGTGAATCTGCAGACATTAAGACGCAGCAACTTGTGGATCTGTAGAAGTTAAGAGAACACAGATTAAGGGTCTGCAGACTTCGGAGACCAAAACTTGAGGTCCATCGGACATTACGAGTCAACATGTTGGTGCTCATGAGACGTTAACGGACCACAACTTAAGCGTCTGTTATTTTCTTTTATTTGTTTATTTATATAATATTTTATATTTTCTATGATTAGTTTATGTTTTTCCCCCATAATGCTTGCAGTTGTAGATTGTTTTACATGTTGCGTGGGAAGCAACCACATTTAGTTGGGCAAGTAAGCTTTATTCTCAAAAATAAAATATTTCTCTGTCTCTGTTCACTGTAAATATTGGCTTCTTTATGATCCTTGACCTATGACAACCTCAAATTGTTGCCTACCTCTCTGTTTTCTAAAAGTGCTTTTATTTATTGCTGCAATCATTGGAAAGCTTATGTACGCCCTGAGTATTCTGAGTAGAACCTTGAAGAAAATATAATTATTAAAATAGCAATTAATAAAAATCTAGATAGGTACTTTCACTGGATAATAAATCCGTTGACTATTATAATGATTTATGGAAGCAAGTGCAAAGAGCTTTGGGACGACCTGTTGTGCAAAACCGGTCTTTTCTCCCCCGCCTTAACCAGTTGCTCGCTCCTACCGCCCCCCCCCCCCCGCCTTCGTTCCCACACACTCCAACCCCTTACAATCGAGATTTACATGCATAATTAATCGATATCTGCATATTTCTAGGCTCCGAGTCTCTGTGCGGCTCTTCTGACGGCGTCTGTGCCATGAGTCATTACGGCCCGATCGTAAAATAGCGAAACGCATGATGTTCCTGAGGGAGATAAGTACTTACAGGGATAATTCGAAAGCTGAATATTTATTGGGTTTTAATGAGGCGTGATTTGAGATCGAAGGAGTTTATTGCAGTTTGCAGAGAAAAATAACAGAAAAACCCCCGAGGAAGAGAAACTTGCATCTATCAAACCCTTTAAGGTTACCATTAAAAATACTTATCATCTAATCGAGGAACGTGAAACTGAGGTCCCTCTTAAGCCTTAAAATAGTCGTTCTTGTTAAGAGTTTGCTTAAATGTGCTGGGCCGTCTAGTATATGAAAAAGTTCATGGTTACACTTTGATCACATCCTTTATTTACAATGAGGTGTAGATAGCGTCGAGATGGTCAGCAGTCAGGGAATAACTGGGATTCGGCTAGGAAAACATAGAAATCGGTATTAAGGACGTTTTGGCTACTCTTAGGTAGCCTTCGTCTGCTAAAAGGCAAAACACAGAGAGACAAAAACTTCTCTCTACAGAACGAAACACTTAAATAACAACAATATAAATTCCAAAACCTAAAAACCAGGCATTTATCCTTTCTGTGCATGTTCTTTTTTACGTCAGGGTGTCCATCCATTAACACCATTTCTCCTTTTTCTGTCATAAAACCTCTTTGATCTGTTCCGACCTCCCACCGTCCCCTTCTTGGTGTTTACTTACATATACCTTGGAAGAATCCAGCATCTTTCTATATTTTCCAAGGTTACTTAACAGTTAACATTGGCCTTTCTCCACCCTTAGTTATTATTAAAGATTAAAAATATTATTATTAAGGCATTTTCTGTTTGAGTTTGGTTTTATGTCTTATTTTCCATTTTAGTGCATTCCAAAGCAATTGAGGCTGCACGCATGACTGAATTTTTGAGAAATCATGATTCCCACCTAATACAGTCCGGACATGATAACCGTTACAACTTCTATATACTTTTTTTGATGTATTTCAAGTATATCTTTAAGAAATTGTATTTACTTTTATTTAGCGTGTACTATTCATACGGGAATATATTTAAATATATATATATATATATATATACATATTTATATATATATATATATATATATATATATATATATATATATATATATATTATGTGCCTATTAAGTAGTAAAAGAAAAAAATAATATTTTTGAAACACTACGTGATAATAAGCCTCATACGTTACAGCATGTTCATAAAAAAATCCTCACTGGTATATTAGTAAAAGTATTAAAACCAACTTTTTTTAGGTTTGTAAATGTTAATTTAGCATCTAAATTAACTCCAAGAAATTTTTCTGATCTTGGTCATGGTAAATTTAGGTCGTTGACATTTAGAAAATATAATTCAAGAACAAAAATGAAAAATCTCTTTAAAGGGTAACAATATGCTTTCAGCTTTTATTACAGCCTCTATAATACAGAAATACAATTTTTGAAGAGAACAAACAAATAATTAATTACATTCTAATTTATTTGGGCAATTAGCTTTATGTTTTCATAATGATCAATGTCCCCCAGGCGGCCCTTTGTAAAAATTCATGTCAAAGCTTTTTTTTAATTTGTCTGTTGATATTGTTGCCTTAACACAAAGTGTTTCCTGAATAATATTTTCATTTATATTAAATATTTTGGATGGTCTAATTATGATTAACTTTTACTTAAAGAGTAATTTATGCTTTATCAATACCGAATCTGTATTAAATTGATGTATGTGTTATTGTGTAAAGGTATATTATATGTTAGATCAAACACTATACGTCGCTCTTGTATGTTTGATGTGAATTGTCAATACATTTTACAGAATGTCCAACTCAGAAACTGTGTCATTCCATAATCTCAGAATACAAAAATTAAATATTTCGTTTAGATACTTTGTGCAACATTTAAAATCCTAATCCTATGACATCTGGATAAAAAATGAAAATCTTAGGCGCCACAATGCACAGGAAACTGACTAGAGTATCATGGTTACCTACGGATTGCGTAAGCGGAATCTATGTCATAGGCACGTTTCCTTCCTATAGAGAGAAGGATGTAATGCACTAAAATCAGGCTTGTTATTTAAGCGGAGAAAACAGTGCTTAACATTTCATAGAAGGTGGTTTCTATCCTGTGAGTGTGTCTATCGTTATTTTTCATACTCTTTTGGGGGGTTAGTTTTATTTAAAACTAGCTGTTACCCGGCGTGCCATGCTACACCTACTTTCTGCATATAGAAAAGCCTAAATAAATTAGAAACCAAATAAGTATTATTAAAATCAAATAACACGAATCTGTAACTGTTTCGAACCCGTGACCTCCCAACTGGGAGTCCTAGACGACTTTGACCTAACCTATAACACCCCCCCCCCCGTATCAAGACATACATGTATGCCAAGTTTGGTAAAAATCGGTCTAACAGTGTGGATTTTTATTTAAAAAAAAAAAAAAAAAAATCACATACAGACAGCAGCTGGTAGACGTTTTTGACCTGGCCTATGACACTCCCCTGATCAAGACCAACCTGTGTGCCCAGTTTGATCAAAATCTGTCTAACGGTGTGGGTTTGTATAAAGAACAAACATACAGACAGACAGATGGTAGCCGTTTTGACCTAGCCTATGGCAATCGCCGTATCAAGACCTACGATTATTCCAAGTTTGGTCAAAATCGGACGAACGGTGTGGATTTGTATAAGGGACAAACATACAGACAGACAGCTGGTAGACGTTTTTGACTTAGCCTACGACACCCCTCAGATTAAGATCCACATGTGTACCGAGTTTAGTCAAAATCGGTCAAACGGTGTGGACTTGTATAAGGAAAAAACAAACAGACAAACAGACAGACACGTGATTTTTTTATATATAGATGTGTTTAGGAGTTAATTTGTCTTGTAACTATTTATAGAAAAAATAGAAGTGTTTCTTGTTTGTTTGTTTTATATGCAATTTGTTTAAGTCGGGTTTATTATTTAATGTTAATCCTGTTATATTGCCTTTATTCTTACTTTGAAAAATGAATCGTTTTTAAAATGAAATTGTTTTTCAGTTTGATTCCCTTGCTGCTCTTTTTATCACTTTCCCAAGGAATAACTATTGGCATTGCAATCATGCAAGGAGTTTTGAAACATTTCTTGAAATCTTTATTAATCCTTCTTACTAGATACTGAAAAGACCGTTAAATTGTTTAGAATTATCGAATATGGAATCACCGTTAAAATGTTTATATATAAACGATTTAACACGATATTGATCACAATAGTTGTTCCATCGCCACGAAACTTGGGATAAAGCATTCCCAGGACAAACAATTAGACGGTTTCGTTATCAAGCAAAATCGGCCAATTTGGGGCTTACTCCGTACACAAATTATTAATGTTCCCCTTACAGTCGAAATTTGTATTATATATCACCAAAATTGAAAAAATAATAATGGAATCAGCTGTTCGCTGTTTGTGTGAAGAGCAAAAATATTTATGTTGTTTTTGTTTTGTTGTTTCGTTTTTTCCTGTTGAATATTTATGTATTTAATTCGCTTGAAGAGCTTCGCAACAGGGGTGATCTGCTCAAAGAAAATTAATAATAAAAATAATAAGGAAAAACTTTCAAATTTACATTCATAATTAACATTGATTGGTCATATTTATAAAAAAAAGAAATATATACATTTATTATGTATACAAAACAAAATAAGTAGCAAATAATAAGTAATAAAATAATGGTATGATTGAAATCATAATAAAAATTTATAAAATAGTAAGTAGGATCAAACCTAAAGAAAACAAAGACACAAAAATATAGGCAAATTGCTCTAAAATTATTTTGAGATCAGAAATTTTGTCTTTGATTTTAATTGTGCGTTACTTGTAATACAGTTATATTTCGTTATATGCATTCGTGGTGATTAAGTATGTGAGTATGGTATCAATATATGGGCTCCTATCTGCTAACAGCTCGCTAAGGTCATGAGGTGCCTGTAGGTTGTTTCTTTTCATGCAGTCTGTTGAATAGATAGGTGGAATTGAATTCTCTATCTGTTTGATTTTTCTGTTCCCGTTCTTTGACACAAATGTTTCACGCTATTTTATTATTTCATGGCAATTGATCCAACGGCGAGTTATTTCGTAGCTTGCTGTAAGTTTCCGCTGGCAATATTGGCAGTCCTACCATATTTCTTCTCGACAAAAGACCTTGGTCCGGCATATCAAGAAGTATCACAAAGACGCGTAATTCAATATTAATGTTCCTCCTGCCTACAATACCTCAAGACCAGTCGGACGGGATGTAGTGACCAGGTGGGGGTGTGCACAGCTGACCAGGTACTCCTCATTACCATAACACCTGGTTCACCTCAGTCCGAACACCGTCTCATAGTTCACTCGAACAATTAGCATATATCCTAACTTGGTTTAATTTCTAACCTATAATATACATGTACAAGACAAATATACGTACGTTATTCTCACGCTTATGTTATATATGGTTATACCTAATATGTAGAATTAAATTTATTTGACTAAGTCCTTTTTAGAAGGATGTCAGAATATCTTGAAGAAGTTATAGAATATATGAGTCGCCCAAAACGAGATACAACCGTTCCACCATACGTTAATCTTTCCTTGCGTTGAACGTGGCTCAAGTCGTCAAAAAAAAGCAGCACTACACATACGAATTTAATAAACAACCCGCCTTACATGTTTCGAGGCACCAATCCCGCATATTCAGGGGCCATTTTAACCTACAAAAAAAAAAGAAGCTTTTTTTGCGTCCATGTACTTATACTTTCTGACTTAAAATAGGTCAGGAACAGGACAAGCTTGCAGGGTATCTATAAAAATTCATAATTGATGCCCATAATTAAAAAAATAATCTATATATGTTTGAGTAGATAATATCATATAAAAAAAAAAAACAGAAAGTAAACTGAAATTAACAATGTATTCGGCAAAGGTCATATTCATTACAAACGTTTGATTTAAAGCCCTATGTACAATTTAAATTCAGAATTAAAACAATCAATTTTTTAAGTAGCCTTCCCCAAAAGTATTTTTGCTCATTTGTCGTTCTTTTTATATATATTTCTACATCATTTTATTTTTATTGCAGGGCAGATTTTTCCACATCCATTATATAATATGTAGGTATATAATATTTTACAAACATTAATTTATTATTAATGCCATTTTTTTAAATAAAACAATAAAAAATAAATTTGTAAGAATTAACTTAATTATACTAAATAGTTTCTAAACCATATAAATAATAAAGGGGCCACGTTTTTTTTTCTCTCCCATGATAAATTGTTGATACTATTTTATTTAAAATATGGAAATATTTATTAAATAATTCTGTTGGCCTAACTGCCCAGAACTTAATTTTGGGCTTCTTGTTACACAATATTAATACCGCCGTAACCCAAATTATAATTATTGCAGGGGAAAAACAGTAAGTAAATTATGCAAAAAAATGAAACTATAGACATAATAATGATTAAAAAAAATAAAATACTACTTTTAAAATATATATGTAAAACAAGTTAAAGAATAAATAAATTTAAACAACAACCAATTTAAAAAATTGAAGCGCATTCTTCTGTTCTAAATTGGGCTCTGAAATATTGCAATGGACTGAAAAAATTATAAAAAAAAAAAAAAAATCGTACACATGTTTAAAGGTACATTAATGCCTATATGAATAATGGCCGACATGAGAAAGGTGTTGTGTAGAAAGAACCGTACCGGTATACAGCATTCAAAGAGCTCAGCTACGTCACGAAAGGTCGTCTTTCTTTGTTATGTTCTCGGGAGCTTTTTTTCATTTTGTTTCTTCTATTCCTCTTTCATATCTCTTCTTTTTTTCTTCTCTCTTTATTTTTCTTCAATCCCCACTCCCCTCCTTACTTCAATAGACTTTTATTTTTTACTGATTGGCTTGGACTTCAAGACGTAGATTAAAATATCAACAATGAACTTCGTATAAGGTTCAATATCGTTTCCCGCTTTGGACGTTAAGAATTTTTTTGAAGAAGTAACATGTAACATAGTACATCACCTGGGTCTTCTATCGCAGACATATTTCTAGTTGAGATTAAAGCGGCCAGAACAAACTAATTAGTTTTAAAAACTATTAAGTAAGGTTGGTTTTGGTAGTGTGATTTCTTGGCAGTAAAGTGACCAATTACAAAAGTACCAAGAAAAGCTGGACGGAACAAAAGATAAGACCATATTAAGTAAAAGAGCAAGCCATTGTGCCCTTAAGGAGTTGGTAGAAAGTTGAAAAGTTGCACTCCACCATAGCAATTAAAACTGCGGATAATCGGCAATACTAAATCTCAAACGCCCCTTTTAAGGGACCAATTTTATCTAAAGTGTAATTGCTGCAAGGGGTTGTCCTTGAATCAGCATTCGGAATGAAGATACAAAGGGCTAAGGGAATAATTAACATGAGTTTTTTTGGGGGTATGAAGTTTATTTTTTTTTTTTAAATCAAAGCACACTTTTAAGGCCATTTTAACTTTTCAATTGTACTAGAGAATTTTAAATATGTAATCTTTAAGGTTGGATACCACTCTAAAATGTAGTCCCATGTTAACTTAACTTTTAGTAATAGCTCCTAAGTAAAAATAACCACTTCCTTGGGGGGAATCGAATCCCATTTTTTTTTTTTTTTAACTAAAAAGTCAGTTTTTTTTTAATATATTTATTCTGAGTTTATAACAATACATAAAATAAATTTCCAGTAAATCATTAAAATATTACATTAACATAAATGTACATGAGGTGGGATGTTGCACAGTTGAAGTAACCACTAGCCGGATAAGATAAAAGTAGTAAAGAAGAAATGAAGCACTGATTTTTATTTAATTCCCATTTGACATTTTCATGATCAAAATTATTACTCTTCAGAGGAAAATCACTGGTTTTCGTTATTTATTTTTTTCTTGACAAATGGATTATAATATTTCGACGTTTCTTGTCAGCACATACAGATTTTTTCATCGAATAAACTTCGGGAGCGGGGTTTCTCTATATTAGGAGGAAGGTAACTGGCAAAAAGCTATAAGGTATTCCTAATCATTTTTTTATTTTTAATTTATTTATTCTTGTTTCTGCAAACCTGAAAATTCATTGAATATACCTACTTACCCGTGGATTTATAGAGAAATTCGCCTTAGTACGCTTCCAGGCTAATATGCTGAAAAATGCAAATTGATCATTGAAAGTTCAAAAATACAAGAGAAGCAGCTTTTGTTTAAGATTTCTGTAATGTTTTATCCTTGAGACGGGATGGTTTTAATTACAAATTTTTTAGAGGGGTAATTACTTTACAAGAGTTTGTAGTCATTATTTCTCCAACCCTTCAGTCCTTTTTTGCCTTATTTTATTTTTTTAAATATATTTCATGATTAATTATGCCAGTTTTTAATTTATTATTCTTTGAGCTAATGAATTTGCATGTTCATGTATACATATGAGTACTTATACATATTTATGTATTGTTCAGTATTATGTAATAAAAAAAGTTTTATTGTTCCCTCAAAGCTAGGCGAACAGAGTTTAATATGAGTCTTGTAGAAAGTAGAAAATACTTTTAAAGTAAAAAGAAGTTTGATTTTTTTTGTAAAGCTTCTACTAAGACACTTTGAGTATATTTTGCCTCCTAAAGCCCTTGGCTTAGAACATAAGCCTCTCGTTTCATTGTGAAATCTTCTTTGTGTTCCGGATGATAACTGAACACTGCGGTAACGATTTAGGCCCTCGACGTCCATTACTCTCAATAGATAAAGTACTTTTTTTTTTATAGTTTTCTATCCTTTCGGTACATTCTTAACTTATAAAGATGTATATTTTACCCATTCTTTCTCTCTATCCTTTTCCTTCCCACCTTATCATGGGCCTGTTCCGTTCTAGATCATTTTCTTCCCATTCTCCTTATAAATTATCTTCACGAGCTAAGAGTTTGTCACTGATCACCAAGCTCGCTTAGTGATCAGTGACAAGTACTCATTCGCACGTTGGTGTTTAAGTAAAGTCATCACTAATGAGAAATCGGATCAGGGAGGGAGCTTCTTCGCCATGCTGTGTTGAAAAAAAGTTTTTAGGCACTACTCAAACCTTGTTTAATCGACAGTTACAGTAGAAATCTAAAAATAATTCCAAAAAGAAAACCGGTTGTGGCCCAGCTGTTAACAGAACAGCTAACCAATGATCACAAGGAGTAAAACTTAAATATAACAAGCTGTATTTATTTCCATTACTGTATACATATATTTTTATCTTTATATTGTATATCATTCATATTTGGATTTCTTTTATATTCTTGTACATTATCTATCATTTATTTCTGCAAAACTTTATACATTTTATTAGTTCTTAGTATTATTATATTAGTATAGTTTTGGTCTTCTTTTGTATTTTATTGTCTTACCTTCAATCGCTTTAATTATAAATTGTTATGTTTTGTTAATAACTAATCTTCTCATGTTACATAAATATAGAACATACATGTAGTATTTCTAAAATGGCACATGTAGAAAATATATTCCCACATCACAGGGTTACTGTAATGTGGAAAAAAGAAAAAGAAAAAAAAAAAAAAAAAAAAGAAAGGAGTACAACAGTTTTATCAGAAAGATATCCGACCATCTTAACGTTTTGATTGAGAACGTTGTCCCTGATCCGCAACGAAGTGGCACTGATATGCGAGGAACAAAACCAACCAACAAAAAAATTAGAAGTAACCAGCCAATTTCGGTACACTAAGTGGTAAGGAACTACTTGCACACTGTTGACCGCTACAGTACTTGTAGGACCTGGGCCTCTGGCACCATCCTGCTCCATTCCACGCGGTTTGCTGCTAGGTTCCTCCAATTTCGGATCCCTAGCGTCCGCAAGTCCTCCTCCAGGTCATCAAGCCACCTCCGTCTTGGTCTGCCTCTCTTTCTTTTTCTCCCAGGTGCGCCATTCAGCATCAATTTAGGTAGCCTACAAGGCTCCATTCTCTCAACGTGCCACAACCACCGTAGTCTAACTTTCTTGATGACATAGAGAACGTCAGGCTCGCCATTCAGTTCTGTTAGTTCGGCATTACTTCAGAGCTGTGCTGCTCTTATGGATTCGAAAATCTATCTCAGAACTCTTCTTTCCAAGACCAGCCTTATCTACTACTAACTACTTAGAAAAACCGTTGCGGGCAGCTAATTAGCCGATTAGTAAATAGAAGCGCTACTTGCACTTGCTGCGTTTACTAATATTTGTCAATAAGCACCTTGCTTAAAACTGGATCAGGTGTTTGGGTGAGATGCAATGCTTGGCCTCATCTCTTAATTCATAAGCATAAAATAAAAACAGGATCATTTGTGGAAGTATGTTCTAAATTTAATAAGTTGCTATATACCTGAACAACACAAGATAATTTATTCTTTCTTTTTTTCAGGTGAGGATGTTTTTCGAAGAGTAACTTACGCCAACTAAGTAAGTACATGAGCTTAATGTTAAGAAACATTGAATAATTGACTAGGGTAGGTAGGACTCAGAATAGACTTATTTGGATTTATTAATGAGTTATGGACAAAACATTCTAAAGTCTTTATAGTTGTACAATTCCTTTTTAATTTCCTAACGTTCAGGCCCTGATTTTCTTCCTCCGGAAATAAAGCAATGCGAAAAATCAAGATTTGTTTTTAAAACGAGAAGGATCGTCCGATGCAAATTCCATTGTGTAGACGAATAAAAGAGCGCCTGAAGAATGGCGGAGCCTAGACGATATGCTTAGCGAATAAGTGTTAATGCGGCAGAGCATTGAACTCGTCCTTTCATTTGTACAATGTGGTGGTGTACAATGGCTGAAGACTGATCAGCTGGTCCATTGAGAGGAGATCGTCGACCGTTGCGAAGAGAAATATTCTCGGGGTATGGTCGTGTGTTATCAAATTACAACTTTATATTTATAAGAAAATTAGTTTTATTTCATGCCTTTACAGGGCTGTAACAACGATGAAATCGGTTAATAATCTACTATATATTTGTCAAATACCACTCACTCACTCACTCACTCACTCACTCACTCACTCACCTATCATCGCCCAGCCCAAACCACTCGACAGAAAAATTTGAAATTTTGCATGGACACTCCCTATAGAACGTAGACACCCGCTAAGAAAGGATTTTTTGATATTCGAATTTTTAAGTATTTCTAGAGGGGTTTAAAGTTTGAGTTGGTTAGAGCAGGCAAGCCAAGGCAGCATGCGTTGCTAGGACGATAACAGAACAGCTGTTACCGTACATTATCTATTTCATAGTATTACTTATAATTGAGGTTAATTTCAACTATAATGGCAGTCCTTGAATTACTGGGGTATGGAATACTATCAACTTGGAATAGTTTTAGGCGAATAAAACGCTATTACAACTAAAATGAAATCGTCGCTACAAATGCAAAGTATCGAATGTGAAAATCACCACTTTTCAGAGTGGAAAAGCGTTTATTCATAACTTTTTTTTGGACAGTCAAATATTCGGCAGATTTGACCTTTTGATAGTGGAATACTTTCCCTTTAATAGAGTGAAGTCAGATTCAAGAATTTGCCGTACATAAGTCCAGGAGAAATTAGTAAAGATTGACAATGAAAGATGCATTTTTTCAGATTCGATACTTTGCATTTGTATCGACGAAATGATCTTTGGAATGAAAAAGGAATGGATCAAACCAATTGTGCTTATAAAAGAAATTATCTTATTTAATTTATTTTTAAGGTTTTTAAGACACATTTTTACCATCAAATTTCGGGGGGGGCTGCACATCCCTCAGTTCTCCTTATATACGCCCACGCTGGTAACCTATAGATAATGGGTTATCTATACGTTATCTGTTTTTTGATACTGGTGCGGAGCATCCCAATGTCAAGAAACATTATACTTTGATTACTTATAAACTGATTACTAACTTATTGTATGACGGAACTGTGCTATAATAAACTCCACAAAATTAAGTAGGAGTGTTAATTTTGATGATACATCATTTAACGCAATAAAATAACTACTTATCTGCCGTGACGAAGCACGGGCATTCAGCTAGTAATTTATATAGAGAAATAATAAAAGAAAAAAACATTATACATAATGAAGCTAAATACATTTGGTAATTGTGTTATAGTTAGGGTTTCAATTAAAGGCATATGCATACTGATTTAAAACATAACATATGGTTAACATAAAAATATGTACGTAATCGTACTAAATTAATAAATACTGTGATCAGTTGGTAGTTGTTACCCTGAACAGAACTATACATGGGCAAGAAAAGTGACACAAGTCCAAAAAAAATCATTATGCGTTTTATTTCAGAAATATGTTCGTTTGTGTTTTGCCTTGCAACAGAAAAAGTGACATAAAGGTATCTCAGTGGGTGGCCGCAAGATTTTTCCATAGCTCAGATGGTGAACGGTGGAAGCAGGAACAGTGGAAAAAGTAGTTTTATTTTAAATTTTTGATGATTCTGACGGTTCCTATCATTTGTATTACGGTTTATTGATGCTCTAAAATCCGTGTTTTCGGTTGTAAAACAATTTTAAAAAACTTGTTTTGACTATCCAGTAATATTTTATGTTTCTGAGTTGTGTCACTTTTCTTTCCCATGAGCGATATTTCGCAGGCTGTTGTATGAATGGATTGCTGTAAAGCTCTTTGTTCACTTAGATTTAATAATAAGGTTGCTAATCATAAATTAGAGAAATTAAAGAAATTGTGAATTTTTCTAGCAACGCACAGTGAAGCCAAACGACTTTTCGTGTTTCAAGAAAGGCTACAGCCTCCAAATCTTCACCGATTTCAATGAATTGTTTTTTAAATGAAAGCTAATGAAATGTATAACAACTCGGTCTGGCCAGATATTTTTTCCTGTGTTTATTAAACTAAGTGCAAAAATAATTCACAAACTTTAACATTTGAACATAAAACAATATTTTATTTTTCATCTCACATAATATCAGCACTGATATTATTGAAATTGAACATTCAAAACTTAATTAGACTTGGAAAAAATCAGACTGATATCTTCAAAACGTGAATTTATTTTAATTCAATAAAGAGATTAAATGAAATAAAATGATTTTTGAATGATTTGAAAATAGATTTTGATTTCTTCCACGTCAAATCAGGATTTGAATGTTTAATTACAACGATATCAGTGCTGATATATGATGATATATATTATTTTATGTTCAATTGTAAAAGATCGTGAATTATTTACACGTCATTTAATAAACAGGGGAAACAAAAAACAAAACTGTCCTGACGAAGTTATAAATATTATTAGCTTTCATTAAAAAATATAAATAAAAAATAAATAAATAAATAAATAATAATAATGCATTGAAATCGGTTTAGATTTGGAGGCTGTAGCCTTTTTTGAAACAAGATATATCGTTTGGCCCCACTGTGCAACGCCTCACATATTACTGCGTGAAAGTCACCTTCTATACTCAAATCATGAGCATTTATAAAAGGGGGCTAAGTAAGTGTCATAAAAATCTTAAAAATAAATTAAATAAGATCAATTAGTTCAGAAATTTTTGGGGGCGTTTTAGTTGGCTTACTATTCCAAGTTCTAGATTGTTAGTATTCCATACCCCCGAAATGCTTGGAGCCCCCCCCCTCTCCGAAATTATTTCCTATATACATGACATGACTCCAATTTGACGGAGATTTAATGTACTAATGCTCAGGTCCTGATATTCTCGCTCCGGAAGTGACGAAAAGCAAATAGCCGAGTTTTGTTCTTCTTGCGGAAAGGAGAAAAAAAAAAAAAAAAGAGAGAAAATAACGGGGCGAGTTTATTCGCCCCGGGGGACTATATAAACCCTTGCTAAAATTGCAAGGAAAAATATTGAAGACAAGCAGAGCCCACAGCGGCACAGCTGACAATTAGTAGAGGAAGAGAACTAAGCCTGATTGAGTTCCCCTTTTAGTGAAAAACAATTCCCCCCCTCCCAAACCCCCCATGCTGTCTTAAGCCTTATATTTTTTTCTCCTCTTTTTTTCATTATTTTTTTTTCTATCTTTCCTCCAATTTTTTATTTGTGTTCATTATTACGTGACAATTATCAGGTTTAATCCGTCTTTCTGCTCTTACTTTTTTTTTTTTTTTTTTTTTTTTTTTTTTTTTTTTTTTTTTTTTTTTTTTTTTTTTTTTATATTTTCGCCGTATCAATGTAGCCTCTTAGAGTTGATTATCCTTTTCACGTTCTAGTTATTATCATTTCCTTAGCCTCTCTTTAACGTAATTAATCTCCTTCTTTCTATAGAAAATGTAGTTAATAATGTTCAAAACACGAATGAAATTTTAAAATAAACATTTCATCAACTCTTCACTGATCCTACTGACTAGATACCCGAAAATGACTATCAAATATATACATATAATGCGTTTATTTATGCTGTTCTTGAATGACGGACTATTTCAGATTGGTTTCTGGCTGGGGTCGAAAATAATTGTTAACTTCTTTTTAAAAGGTATTTTTTAAACTTAAACTTTTATTTTCATTTTGAAAAAGTAAAAGCTTGAAAGTTTTTGGGCCTAAACTTTTTTTTATTGTTATTTTTATACGTTCAAAGTAATTTTTATTAAAATACTTAATATGGAGAAGTTTAAGGGATAAATTTATTTTAGGTTTATTTTTTGTTTTGTATCAAAAAATATATATTTATTATTTTATTTTATTTTTATTTATTTCATTTTGCCTCTATCCTTTTGGATCATTTAAATTTTAAAGTCCATTATTATTAACTATGAATTTTGGGACGGGTTACCACCCTATTCTAGCCAGGATAGGGCTGATGCCCTTTCTTTTCTCTAAAGAAAAGCCACCACCCCATACTAGGAATCGAACCCACGACCTTTGGCACGGAGTGTTAAGTGCTCACGCTTTAACTCTCACGGCCACCAGGCCTCCAAAATATATATTTAAGTAAATAAACAAAAATTAATTTAAAAAAAAGAACCTTTCACATATTTTGAAGGATTAATTCAATTTTAACAATAGTATATCCTGAATGTTTGGGGATATCTATAATTATTTAATGTATAAAGGATCTTTCGAAACTTATTTGAGTGGCTGTGGGGGGTGTAGGATAGGTTAATATAGGTATGAGTGGGTATTTTCTTTCCTCCCAGTATTCCAGGTATTGTAAACCAACGAAACACTAAAATCCTTCATTTGAATACTTAAAACGTTCATTTCACATTAAAAAAATAAAATAATTACATAAACTTAACTTAAATTTTAAATTATTTTAAAAAGAAATAACTGTTTCGATCCCTGGCTTCTGCATGAACAAGCACATTTAGGCACTGATAGCAGTCACATTACTTTTCTGTTGTAACCCTTAAGTGTAGCGGATGAATTAATTTTGTTGTTTTCCCATGGGATTGTACACCACTTGATCGATGGTACGCGCAATGACTAGCAGCTTTAGGCTTTTTACCCGTCGGATGGCTACGTGCTCCCGATCATGGCTGACCAGGGCTTACCATGATCGGGGGAGTGAGTAATGAAAATGAAGCTGACCGGAGTCCCGTCACGTCTTTCAGACGGTAAACAAGCTCCGGCTAAGATTGATGAACAATTAGACTCAGAAGAAAAGCTAGATGGAAAATCTTATTAGAGGATAGTAGCGTAGGAACGTTTTCGGAATAGACAATACACCGTTGCGGAGGGTTTTGAATCGCCAGGAAACAGTGTTCGAAGGTGAAATTAGCGTTGGCGTAAAATTCTTTGGAAAGTAAAGTGTTATTACGGATAGGAAAAAAATAAATTTCCCAATCCTGGTTTCTGAATACTTTATAAGTATGACTTTATCTTATTGTGGTGACTGTCTTATCGCCAAAGTACGATAACAAGGCAGATATTTCTTGTAATCTTGGTAAAACTTGCTCTCTCTATCACCCCAATTTTTACAGTTGTAGTGTCGAAATCAACCAGTCGCCAAACTCTATCTAAGCGTGATTTTATTCAGATCCTTGGGGTAATTTGGAAATCTTAGTATAGAGTCGTATAATATTTATTTGGCATTCAATGTGACAATACCAACAATTCAGAAACTTCAAGCAACTTTGTTTCCGGAAAAATTTGCTTGAATCTTTATAGCCAAAAATGTATTAGGCTTTCACAGTGTCGCCTTCAAGCTTTTATGATTTCCCAACCCTTTTGGATAACGATCTGCAGATAGTTAGCCAATGAGCTGATAGGATGTCAAATATTGGGATTTGGCTCAGAGAAAACGTCAGATTTTCAGAGAATGCCATGTTCTTTGGCAGCCTTCTTCAGCTAAAAAATAAATACATATGCACAGTCACAAAAAAGGATAATCAAAACAGTAAGCGAAATTTTATAGCATGACAATAGGTTGAAAGGGTCTCCCCGTGTTCCTGTGGCTAACAACTTGGATTCTAGTGCGGTGATGCTGGATCGAGTCCCGCGTTCTTGCATTTCAGGACCGTTAAAATGATTCCATGGTGCACCATAGATGTGCAGCCTGGCGCTAAAGGTCTAGACGCAGAAGCGCCGGAAAAAAATAGGTTATAAAACAGTTGCATGTGCGTATTAAGTAAACAAAGTTTTTAAATACAAATTAAGTTCTTTAATACAATATCTACTCCAAACCTAACCAACATTTACATAACTTTGTGCGGTGGTATAACCTTTCCCTCTCTCTCCTTCTTTCTATCTACCTCTCACCTCATTGGCTCTGATCTTAACCAGACTGAAGCTTGGTTGGTGAATATGAGTTGGATGTGAAGGCTGTAAGTGAAGGCTCTGTGATGCGCCTTCACTTACTCGTGACTCCCTCTCTTCAGGCGAGGTCAACCTCTCGCTTTGTAGTTGCTTTTTAACTTCGGGGCGATGACGTCTTACTCACTATATGCGCCCCACGTCTCGTCAAGATGCGCCCAGTCCTAGACTAAGTTCGTTGTTCGGTGCGGTAGGGATTCAGGCGACTGTGGTCGTTGTTCATGTTTGTTTAAAAAATATTTATTTCTGATACTTCCTCTTATCCAAACGGAATTCAAATTTGTACATGTTAGTCTGGATGAATTCAAAACTTCCTAAAACTCTTTCAACTCAATCCGCTGTCTTGGTTGTAGTGTTGTTGTCTAAGTTTGTAGAGTGAGTTCTGACAAAAATATAGGGTTTCGATCGTCGACATTTTTTGTAAGTACATAATGATTACATAATTACTACGACTTAATTAGCGGATTTTCCTCCCTAAACAGATTCAAAAAGTTGTTTATGATAATAAAAATTGATCAAGAAAATTAGCTGGGTTTATGTTCCAACGATTCCTGTAAATCCCATGGTAAATCAAAGTTGCAGAATGCATCATTTGCACTAGTGTACAATATTGCGCAATTGCAACGCGGATCGAATTGCCTCTTGCCGAATTCGCTTTCGTGTCTCGAATTGCGCCTTATGCAACGCTTAATCGCGCCCGAAGGCCTCATCCGAAACCAAACCGCAGCTCCGGACCTGGGCAAAACGATTGCTGTGAAATCGTCTATCCTTCTGCGGGTGAACGCCCGATGTCATGGCTGCAGTCAAGGTCTTGCAATGGAGGTTGCAAGAATTCGGGCGATGCAATGCTCTATTGCCTCCTATTAGTGCTACAAACGTGACGCTATGAAAAGCCCCCTTCAGAAACAACCTTACAATCCCCCACCTTGAGATTGTTTCATGATTAGATCGCAGTCCGGGGTACAATTACCCCCAGGATTGTGTAATAAGTCTATTACTAGAAATACGCCATTATACAAGCCGAATGCGAAACAAATCCTTCCTTCTATATTCAACAAACAAAGACCCAAATTGAACTGAAAGGGCGTGCGAATTACCAGATTCCATTTAGTTATGTTTTGCGCAATAATTAATAAATTAAGGTCAGATAGAGAAAAATTGTGGTGTGCTAAAGATTTGGTGTTCTAACGGTAAATACACCAATTCTAAAATGCGTTTTACATACCAAGCTCAAAAATGTCCTTGCTTCATTAAGGATGTTATGGTAACCAGTAGCCCTGCATTCAATCCACGCAAATTGACAATTTACATAATTGGTCATATCAGTGAGTGTATGTATGTATATATATATATATATATACATGGGGCAGAGATGCCTATGAATCAAGGTTCCGCTAAATTGTCCCCCTTTTCAGGTACTCATTAATAAATTAATTAAGGACCGGTTGTGCCTAGGGATGGTCTAGCACCCCGAATCCAACCCACGGACGAAGACACTAGAAGATAAAATCGTTTGTGCGCTCGAATTTTGAACTCAGGTCTCCATTATATTAGTCAACCACTAATAATGGTGAAGACCAAATTATATATTTGTGGCTTTAGGATGCGGCCTACTAGTACAATAGACATCTGCTGTGTAAGTAAAATTTCCTGAAATGATTTGGTTTGTTTGAAATTTCTTTGGCGGGCCTCAAGATTATTTTCGTTCCGTTGTCTTCTCAGATACTCGCAGAGATTCTCGGAAAATCTGAAATTTTTGTTTAGTTCGAAAAATTGTATTATAAAATTTCATCTTTGGTTTTAATAATCATCTAAATTTAGAAGCAGCATAACTAAGCACGTTCTTTTTAAAAAGTGGATAGTGTACGCTGCCTAAATACCTACATAATTTGTTTCAAATGACTAAATAATTTGCAAAAAACATGACAGAGTTTGTTCATTTGTATTTTTAATAAATAGCTGACACAATTATTAATTTTTAATTGATTTTTTCTCAGAGTAAACCACAACTTCTATTGCACCGAAATTTTGGTTTATTTTTTACAATGCATGTTCCTTATTGATATGGCATCATGAGTTTCGTTGAAAAGAAGTAAGAATACGGCCGGTAGGGGCATTTTATAATTTAGTTCCGTAGTAAACCCCCTCCTAATAGGCCAAAAGAGTTTAGTTTAACAACACATTTTTTTTTTTTTCTTTAGATTTCCACGAGGTATTTCACGTTTGTTGCAATATAACAAACATTTTGGCTTTTAGGAACATAATTCTAATCTAGGTCTAAAGTAAACCCGATCTTTCCCTGATTTTGCAGGTTAAGGAACTCGACAACTTACCATTTGGTTCCCGTAGCAAATGATTCCTGTAGACCAAGTTTCTTGGCAAAACAAATTCGGCCGATATCTTGTTAACAGACATACACACACACGCACACACACACACATATATATATATATCAAAAAGTCTGCCGAGTGCCATATTTATAGCAATATGCTTTCGGAATGCGGTGAAAGGAAAATAATGTTGACAAATTGAATATCTAAAGCAACCATTACACATCTTTTGTAATTCTGTTTGAGCGTGAATTATTCATTAAATCCTACCGGGGGAAGTATAAGAAACAGTTAAACCTAACTGTAAGCAACTCCAATCCAAACAAGGAAATATATCATTTAATCAGAATGCAATTTAAAGTTGGGGACAGCATTGAGGGGGCTCAGGGCAGGGGAGGGAGGGGGCGAGGCGCCTCGGGCACTTCAATTAGGCACGCCTCGACTATTAAAGCTCTCAACCCTTACTATATCCGGCGAAATGATCTCCCGCCAAAACCGGTGTGCTGATAAGGGGGCTCTTATTAGAAGAATGCTTGGACTTCGGTAGAATTCTTTTGCTAGGCGATTTGGGACGCGGTGCTTAGTCCTGTGGTTAGGTTCATCGATAGCGCCAAGAAAGGGAAATTCCAAAATCAAACCTTAAATATTAGTCCATGTATTTTTACATGGTTGAAAATTATGAATAAATAAACTAAAAAAAAAAAAAAAAAAAAAAAAAAAAAAAAAAAAAAAAAAAAAAAAAACAATTAGCCCAGGGCGCATCTGTAAAAACCTATCTATACTCCTATGTTAAGAGGAAGCACATTATTGTTTGCGGAAATCTTTTAGGAACAACTCAAATAACAATAATTTTTGTATTTGTAAATTAAAAAAATTCCCGATCATATTTTTTATAACACCAAAAGTATTCAAACTAGAGATTTTTCCATGGCGTCAATATTCGTCTCTGGTGTTAGAGGATTCAAATAGGTCATATTAGGTAAAAAATAAAAGGTGTAACTAAAAAATTGTCAATTTATAAGCCATGTTTCGTGGAGTAAATACATACATTATGACCGCTATCGTATGTATATATATAGACATAAACATATGAATATAGCAATTTTAATGTGTGCCATTTCCGCTATCTACTTGGCAGGCTCGATGATTTTTTTTTATTTATTTATTTTTTTTTTTTGTGGGAGCTTAACGGGGCATATTGGGCTATTAACCTTTTACACGCCGGTCTGTATATAGATTGCCGCCCTTTTATAATGTCAAAAGCTTGTGGTCTGTCACCCATTCAGGTACTGGCCACGGCCGACGTTGCTTAATTTCGGAGATCAACGGGAACCTGTACATTCAACGTGGCTGTAGCAGTTGGCTTGATGAAGTAGGTATTGAATATTTTTACAGAAGTTGTTTCATAAGTGCAACAACAATAGCTACATTCTTTCTTGAAGTGCTAAAAGTGATTCAGTCGACAATGAAACCCAAAAAATTTGAATTATTAAAATATAGTCGAACAAAAATAAATCCCCAAAGGTCTTGGGAGGTATTTGATAAATTGCATTAAAGTTCCAAAGCTGGAGCACGATATACAGGCTCTGCGTGCAGACTGCACTTGAGCGTCGTGCATAAGAACGGCACGCTCATAATTAATTGGTCCCGATGCATTTCTCCGATGAGACTACTTATCTATGCGCTCAGGCTGCGTTTAATCTTTACGGAATCGGCTAATCCTTTTGCAGGTAGCGCTTGCAATGGCTTTACTACCTGTTCTGAACGGGTTCCGACAACAGGACACCTAATTTCAACAGATAAGCCATAAATTCGATGAGTTCCATGTAAGAAAGGTGATTTCCATGTACGGAAGGTCAGTTCCATGTACCCACATACGAGCAATGTTATTCCAATGAAACGCAGGTACTGTGGAAACTAAAAGCACTTTCTCAATTTCCGCAATATCCTTTCAACGACCTGTGAAGATGAAAAATTAAAAATTGTTCTTACAGTCCATGCAACGAATGCTTCGAAACAGCTATAGGTGAAAATGTTTGACTTCGTAATTTTGTTTGGGCTTGATAGGTGGTGAACACATCAAAAGTCCTCGCCCGTAGCCTTTGTGCCGGCATAAAATAGTAAAGTAATATATATATATATATATATATATATATATATATATATATATATATATATATATATATATTTAATCGTTTATTGGTTCTAAGTTACAAACTCATAACCATTATGAAAAGTAATATATATTCTTGAAGGTAATGTAATGATTTTCAACCCTATAAACAGTATTTCTTTTTGGGTTCATCGTTGAAGAGATATCCTGTCAAAAAGAGAAAAACGTGTGTTTTTCCTAAAATTACAGACATTCAATAGCGGATATTTCGAAAAATAAAGATATCTCGAAAAACTTTATTGAGATGAACTTGTAACAAATTTAATCAGCTTTCATTTGTTATAGAATGGTCATGTCCCTAGGACGCAGGGTTTCCGAGGTATAAGTGAAAACCCGAAAAATGGGACCTTCTAAACCCCCCTCCCCCCGGCACAAAGGCTACAGGTGAGGACTTTTGATGTGTTCACCTCCTGTCCAGCCCAAACAAAGTTACGAACTCAAAAATTTTGTTCCAAAAATTTCCATCTATAACTCTTAGTTACCTGGACTATTAGAGAAGAACGTCAGAATATGCTAGAAGGGTCCAGGATTTGTTTCCATTTATCGCAATAAGATTCCATGAATCCACCCCTATTGTTTTTTTTTGTTTTGTTTTTTGCCGTATCAAATTCTGGACTATTAACGCCGGGTTATCTACAGGCAGCCACCTGTACGCGGTTATCCCCATCGGTCACCCATCCAAGTACTGGCCCTGCCGACGATGCTTAACTTCGTTAATTTAAGGAAACCGGTGTATTTAACGCGGCTATAGCCGTGGACACCCCATTCTAATGTTACGATTTCTTATATTAAAAATGAATGCTTTCTGGTTTTTTTGTTTTGTTTTTTTATTGGAATTGAGGGTGCATTCAACCGCGGGAGGTCATGGGCACCCAACAAAAGGAAGGTACTTCCTAAATTAAATGGAAAATTAAGAATTGAATTGAAAGCATTAATTTAAAAATTAAATCTAAAAGCCTCCCACCCACTCCGCGGAACGGGCACCAACCGAGCCCAGAACCACCGCGACACCGCCGCACTTCTCTCTTTCTAAAAATGCTTCATGAGGGGAAACTTAACCATGCAAGGCTCTACTGGGAGTTGTGCTCGCCCCCTTCCCCGGGAGGGCGTCCACAATCTCCAGAGCCCGGGACTGTGACAGTCCAGAGAGTACAGCGATGTCACGGCAGGACCGAACCCAGCGGAACCCAGGCCACGGATAGGGAGAGAAGCTACACCTCACCGAAGAAAGATTGCAAATATTGCTGTTTCACATTTACAAAACTAAGTTATTCATGAATAATTTAGGGTATGTTGGGGTCAATTGAGCATTCTATGTACTAATTTCCTTAGTTGTTTTATTTAAACTAATTAAAAATAATAAAAAATAAATAATTAAGACAAGAGAAAAAAAAATGGTGAGGTGAGAAGAACGATCCGAAGTAGAGGAGCAGAGAACAGCCCGAGGACCCAGCACTAGCTCCCTCTTGGAATCTATGATGAGACTCTTACAGGCATGAGTCGTGGGATGTGCTGGGTTTACATAGCATGGCTTCCTTAGTACCCACCACATCCCACCATGGCTGGGAACGTTCTGGTCTAGAGGCCGATGCTGCTTTCTGTTTTATTGCCCGAAATTTTACCATAAAATGGGCCTTTGCGTTGCGCAATGCATGTAAAAACATAAGTCAGTAGTTTCATCTTACAGATTGTAACATCCTTCACCATTTTTCTTTTAAATTAAGCTGTGCAATAATACCAAAAAACGACTAATAAATAATAATAAAAATGCGTCATGCAGGAGTTGCATTACTAAGCACTGAAATTGCGTTCATCTGCATTTCTGAAGAATTTGGTTAAAATAGTCTATATAAATGCAGAATGCTCTTGTGAATTTGTAACAAAAGAAGCTTGTGGATGTTCCCTCCACCTCTCGACGCTTATTTCCTCTATACGGGAGAATTATGGCCCAGAAAACCCATCGAATAGTATAAAATGTAGTTGGGATTTTCTTATGAATTGTTCTCGATTATTGTGTTCGACTAGAAGGAATGGGAACAGCCATGATCGATAATGTTTCGTGACTGGGAGTAACGGCACGCCAAGCCGCATTAATAGTTGCACGGGTCGATTCTGGTGCTGTCTCCGTGCGGCTCCGCCTAGAAACGCTACGGTTAGAAAACCCAATCATAATCAAGAGTCAAGCTTTATTATGAAAACTGACAATATAACTATGAATTATATATTAGGAATATACAGAAAAAAAAATTGTATGACATTGTACATGCCTGAAAATCATCCTCAAAAGATCAAGAAACGAAGGAGTCGTCCGTCTGCGGATTGGATATCCAAGGCTAAATCTCTAAAATTTCCTATCAAAAGAACAACCTCCCAAAAACTCTAAGTGTAACAATACCAATAAAATTGAACCCAAATTCATGAAGTGCCCTGTTTACAAACATTGCTCAATAAGTATAATATGCCGCCTGATACAGCTAAAGCCCTAATAGATGACTCCAACAGGCAAAAATATACTGTGTGACATTAACCATTCGGGCTTCAGAAGGATCTTGTGTTTATTCGCTACCAGCTGACATAACCGAATAAAGAAACATAATTGAAGCAGCTTTTACAGCAATTATTCCATAGAGACTATCAACGTTTGGGAAAAACTCGGCAATAGACTTGTCGTGTGACGAACGCTGCACACATTGAACACTTGTAAGATTTTAGGTAAAACTGTTAAGCAGGCTGCACACGGTCAGGCAGGCCTGTCAGTTACGCCTGAAGACCGGTCGCCTGACCGTGATATATTTTCCGGCCGGTCTGTCAGTTAAGACTGTTCAGGCGGCCGAAATATATACACGTTCAGGCGACCGGCTTTCATGCAGACTGTTCAGGTCTAACTGACAGGCCTGCCTGAATCGTGTGTAGCCTGCTTTAGAGTTTCTGTTTCTTCTATGTAACATTAATATTTGTAAATTGGGCTCTGACAACCGACATGATCTGTTTTAGTACCAAATAAATTTAACTATTAAAAAAGAACCGGAGCGAGCGCGCCTTAAAAACTTCTCATCTTCAAATCAGCATTGCGACTTCAATCGGCTTCTAGAACTCATTCGAAAAACCGATTTAACTCATTTAACATATTTTCTACCAAACGCTCTAGCATTTCATATGTTAAGGCAGCATTTAAGCCAATAACAAAAATTATTAAAAAAAAAAAAAAATAATAAAAAATACAAGGTAGTATACCCATTAAACGCATTTGTTTGATCAGATAACTCAACCAAATTCTTATTTTTTCATATTTTCAATCACTTTTCGGCTTTAAGACATTTTCAAAACTAGTAGAACTATCTCATATTAGAAATAGCCCATATGTAATAACGTTTTTATAAAAGAAAAACTTCTCCCTTTTTTTTTTACATCATTAAAAACCCTTGTCCTAAAATTAACCCGGTATTTAGTTAAATATCATGAAAACTAATGAGAAATCAGCCGAAAGCCGAACAGTTAAACTAAGATAGGACCACCTTAATTGCGATTTTTGAGTGTAATCCAAATATTCCTTCCATTTATACTTTTGATTTAAGAAAATATTGGTGGAATTAAAACCGCCCTGGTTATTAAAATATTGAATACACTTGGACCGTATATCTGGCAAGAATACTCACTATTTTTTTTTTTTATTTCTTTATTATTTTTACCCACTTGTCACAAAGCCAAACGCTCATAACGATGAAATTCCGCGAAATTAACTTTAAATATTTCGGAACTCATTGCGATTCGAGGGCCAAGATGACAGAACTCAAACCCGGAACTGAAATCACCTAATTTATAATTGGACTAGTCTTGGATGGGAGTTTAGGGAGAATCCTGTCAGGGGGGGGGAGACTCTGTCAGATTGTCGAGAACTCTTGACAACTTGCCTGTCTCTTGACAACGGCTGGATTTGATTACTGTAGAAGGGGACTAGTGTATCAGCACATTCTCTACATAAACCAAATCATCTTCAGAGGTCCTCTCAGTCCATCGATAATGGTTTCTTACTCAGAGAGTATCTTTAATGTCTCAGAATGGTTGAATTCTGACAATCAAACTTTTAAATGTCATATTTCAGTTTATTCAGTTAAATTTGCAATTTCCAACAGGAAAAAGCCAGGAAAAGATATTTCTGTATTAATACGAGTAACTTATTAATAAGGAATTATTTTGGGGGGCATGTATGCGATGTAGCGTTTCCAAAATATAATTTTCAGGAAATTGAGAAAGAATGTAAATATTCAAGCTGCACGCACACATGACAGACTATTTGAAAAATTCCTTCAATCTTCAATGATGCCTACAAGATAATGATCAACATTTATATTACACATAAAATTTCAACTTTTTTTACAAACCAAGGCATACAATAATTACAATACAAGAATAACGGGAGATTGCCTCAACCAACAAAAAAATGGGCTCTAAATCTTAAATTTAGGCCAAAACATTAAACATATAATTTTGGCCGCAATTTGGGCTGTATTGTTCGAATTCTAACAAAATATAAATGCATCGTATACATTGGCCGTAATTTTTGTTTTTCTGCAACGAAACTAAGCTATATGATTTTCCGAACCAATGGGTAATTTGTGAACTGAAACCAGCAAAATTTGAATTGAAAGTTGGGAAATTTAACTTCATCACATTTTTCTCTGATATCTGAGTCCCCTGTTTACAATAAATACATAAGAGGAACTTTTTAGATGATTCCGTGCTGAGAGACTTGCTACAGTTTCGAATCTATGATAACAGCTAAGTAAATGAAACAATTTTGTATGGTGCTAATGACCTTAGCAGTAGAATGCAGCTATGTAATGCTGAAATTTCTTTTTCACACGAAATTCCATCAAAAATCTCATGACAGGATTTAACCAACCAATTTGAGGTAAATGCAATAGAAACTTTTATAGGAATGCAGAAGACAACACAAACTAAATATCTCATACAACACGACTGAGAGTAGCCAGTATATAAACACAATATTCTCTTACTTACAGAACACTCAACAGTACAATCTCATTTGAAGATATCTGCTGAGTAACCAGTATCTTTCAGGCGTATTGCAGACATTTGAAATCTCTGTGTATGGAAATCGGGGATTCAAATTCTTTATCACAATGGTTCATTACACAGTACAGGGACCATCCTGAAGGATTAAAATGACCATAGAAGGGAAACAATAATAATAATAATAATAACAACAATTGCGTTAAAGTGCTAATGACCTCGGCAGTAGATGCACCAAAAAAAAATAGCGTTAAATTTCCATTTAAGATTTTTTTAAAATTTTAAATAATATGTGTACTCTTGGTGATACACACCTTTAAGATGTGTGACAATGACTCACGTGGGTAGATGCAGTATATACCAAATAAATAATAAGAAAATAAACACCTTTATGATTACATATTCTTGTTTTTTTTTTTGTTTTTTTTATACAAATTAGAGCCCTTAATTTGATCATATTTCGCGGTGACTATGAGTTTCGTTTAGAAGACTAACGAGCTAGAAGCTCAGTCTTCAAATCCACACAAATAAATATATATATATATATATATATATATATATATATATATATATATATATATATATATTTAAATTATTTATCTTGTTTATTTATGTTTCGTGTCTAATAGCGATTTGGCACATGAAGCAAATAACTCATTGATGTATTAGTAGGAGGTTTTTTTAGTCCGCTAGCCTCCCACGGTCAAGATTTCAAAGATAAATTTAGTAAAATCCTAAGAAAAAAATTGACGGCTCAATTTAAAAACGTATAAACTTGTATTTAGTAGATTTATTGTTCCACGACGGTGGTGATTAACTCTTAGGGGCGACAGAATAAAATAGCCTTCAAATATTACTCCGTTCGTCATTAAGAAACACAAGACTAACAAAAAACACAAAACAAAATTGTGATAAGTAGTAATAAAATAAAATATTACATATTAGACATATTATATAAAAAATCGACTTACCAATTCACTTACACCATTTGCTTACACAGTACAGTAGATACATATTAATAACACCATAAAATATTTAAATCATAGAAATAAGTTCCGACTTTCTTTTTGCAATTGTATATCCATAAATAATGGAATATGTTAATTTTTCCCATATAAGCTATATTTTTTTTTTTTTTTTTTTTTAATTTTTTTGCCAACTTTCTCCTAACTCGCTGAGAACACTCAATACATAAACAAAAATTACATATAGTCATGTATCCGAATAGAAGTTTGTTGAATGAAAGTGAGTAAGGAGTATTTGGATGTTCTTCAGTGAGTAAGTTATGTACATTATAACGAATTGTCAAGTTGCTGCGTTGTATACAGTCTGTCAGTGTCAGTATATGTTAAAGTCTTTTGCATTGTCTGCAAGTTAGTTTTTCTTTAATTTCTGCTAAGTATAAATGGATAAAACGAGTTTGTCCTATACGAAGCCTATATAAAAATACTTCCTCCTGTCCTGAAAATTGTTCTTTTATTCAAGTTATTGTAGTTTTTAATTTATTTACATTTAAATTCAGTCTTCGACCGAAAAACTTTCACTTTTTAAATTGTTTGAGTTCGTACGGTTTTACTTAAATAGAATAGTCCTAAATTGTTTATGTAGGGTTTGGGTCTGTAAAATTTACATAAATTTATTTATTAGAACATATAATAATTTTTAGAGTTCATACATTTATATTTAATTGAGTGGGATATAATATGACATATATGTACACGTAATATGTATTAAGATACCATATAATTTTTAATCATTATATAATGATAATATTCTCCTGTCCATTTTTAAAAATATCTATTTAAGTAAATGAAAGTTGGACTGGATAGTATTTTGAGGGGTCAGCTTTGTAATGCGGGTTTAGTCTGCTCTCTAATGGAAGGCAATTAATTGATAAACCTGGTGCTAATCCGTTTTCATAAAGAGATTAATTTATCAATGTGGTTTTAACTTTGGCCCCGTTGTTACGCTTTGTTCGAGCCCTTGTTTATTTTCCTCTTGAACCTCTTCAACGAAACTCTGTATTTCCGGGCGGAAATTTAACTTGAAATTCATTAAATCAAATATAATTGGTCGAAATGTAATATTGTGAGAGAGTTATGATTTAATTTGTATTATTATTTGATTTCGACCTTTAATAATTTATAACCTTTTATTTAAATTTACAAAATATCCCTCCGTTATTATAGGGAAACTAATAGTATAGAATTATAGTAGTACGTACATTATATAATATGTAAATATATTTTATTTAATTAATAAATTAACTGACCCTTTACATAAAAAAAGTAATTCTTTTCATTGGCGAAAATTCAATAAAACTTCACTATGCACTTTCACTACAATTATATCTATCGAGCATGTTTTGTAGACTTTTCTTGTTATTCAGAAGAATGTTTAATAAAATACAAAAAATTACAGTCACAACATGAGAAGGAGAACCGTCTACCATTAGTGCCACGTCGAGACTGTAACATCCATTTATATGTAACACAGACTTTTAGAACGGGTGATCTACAGTTAACCACCATTTTTTATTTATCTTTTTCTTTTTTTTTTGGCAAGCCAGTACTGCTAGTTTTTCTTTATTCAAAAAGAAAAGCCAAAACCTCGTAGTTGAATTGCGAACCCATTATACCTAATACAATTAAAAAATAAAATAGTCTGTCACAATTAAAACAAAACGAACATGACATAAACAATATCTCATGTAAAGATAAATACAAAAAATGCAACAATGTGAGAAGAATTGAACTGTCTTATGCCGCTTTTGAATAGGTCATTCACTGGACAAACCGACTTGTGAATTCCCCCTATTAACAATGAAGCTCATTTTAACAATATAATATTTCCAACATTAAATATTGAATTCAGTAATAAGAACGAAATAACGCACTTGTGCGCATACCCGTCCAAATAATGTACTCAAAATACGAGCATAATAAAATATGGTCAAGTAACCCCAAGTTGAATTCTCACCTAATTTATTTTTGTAAATTAATTTCAGAGGAATTTATTACCTCTCTACCATGTTTACTGAATGCTATTGTTGAAAATGCATTCATGTCGGAGGCTGCAACTGCAACCCGAACACATTACTGCACCTCAATGAAGTATGAATTCTGTCCTCTATTATCTGATAGCCGGAATATCTGATTGTTACCCGGTAAAATTGCTTTCAGGATCCCAATCATAAAATTGGTACGATTTTACAATTCTATATAAAACTTTTGGTGTCGTTTTTACAAACATATTTATTTTGTATTTCATAGAATCTAAAGGGGCCACAGATATCAAGGGGTCTATGTGACATTTTGGAAATAAATGAGTTTGATACAGGAATGGGTTGTGAACAACGTAATCTTGTGGGTGGTAAAGAGATCCAAGTGATTTTCTTGACAGTTGCTGCCACATAGCTCGTGTTCTCTTGAGTACTGTCACTTATGTAATATTAACTCCAGAAAGAAATTAAGGGGTCCATGTGTGGATTCTCATTTTCTTTTGCATATTAATCATAAACCGGATGATGTACCTATTATGTACCATCGATAATAAACAACTAAGGACCTGAGGATTTGTCTAGTATGGTTGGAATTCTAAAAATAGAGTTTTTGCAATTACTACATATGTTCAACATTGACTCCATTTTCCTCAAAACATTGAGTTTGATTTAATTTTCTCAATAAAATATTACTGAATTTTATTTTAATTTTAACCCATTTTATTTATTTTTACTAATTATCAAGTAAAACAACAAGGTAATTTTTATAAAATGAATTATATATACATATATATATATATATATATATATATATATATATATATATATATATATTCATAATATTTGATTGTATAACTGTTTAAAAAATAAGATTTTGTCTTTAATTTACATTTTACAAATTCATTTAGTTTTTTAGAAGCTGTTTCGAAATTTTCTGTCCATTGAAAGCTCTTTGTTGTGAGGGTACTTAAAAAAATATCCCTTTTTTTTATGATTTGTTTATACCGTCCTCGGGAAGTATACACGTGGAGTCCTATCCACGAGTAAACATGCACCCAAAAAAAGGCGCCAATCCAAACCAGCTGTTCCATGTTGGCGCCAAAACCTGCCTCCTCCAGCCTGAGTGCAGCTCTCTCTCCCCTGAACTCCTGTTTCTAGGTCAGAAATACGTCCAGGAATAGTCACCATTATAAATGATTCTCATGACCTCATAATTCTCCTTTATCACACATAAAGGACGACATCAGGAGTCGTATTCATCATACGGCATGGAGTATTTGGCGGGAAAGCGACTGCTGATTCTGAGAAAACGTTGACAATATATTAGCACATACAAACTTTTTTTATTTATACATTTGTGTGAATGCATAAGGGCACTTCATCACTGAAAGCAATTAAATAATAATAGTAAAAACATAAAAATAATTTTCATTCACTATATTTATTGTCAACATAAAAAATGGTACAGGCTACACAGACGCAAATAGGACAATCAGCAAATACAATTGTTGTGGAATTTCAATTTTTATACATTTTAAATAAATTTCTTTAAATAAAAATATAAATATCAATAGGATGTAAATAGAAAAAAGCAGTATATACATAGATGGACAAAGCAATAAAGAATCGGAATTAAATATGTATTATTTATTTACTTAAAGTATACAGAGCTACATTGTAAATTACATTGTACATAGTAAATTGTTTATATACATACATACAATACATTGTAAATAGTAAATTGTTTAATACTTCATTTATTACCAATTATGTATGTAATTGTAGATTTACATTTGATACAGATAACCATGAATTAGTAACGTTTTCCTTCTTTATGGGCGTATGGTAATATGTAAAAAAATATTTTAATGTGTTTAAGATATAGTGCTGACTACCTTCTATTAAAAAATATATTAATCATTTTTATTCGTGATACCAAAATAATATACTCAAGGAAAAATATATTATAAATTTAAACATGGGAGCAATGATGACAATTTTAAAATTTTCCTGTTTTAAGTCATTCTATTGAATTGTGTTTCTTAATAGCATATTTTTAATATATATACAGAAATATGTGTGAATAAAAGGATATGCCCTCCCGTAAAAAGTATTGATAATTATACTTTTAATTTCAATGATTTTCAAATGTTAGTCAATAATAGAAATTCTTTATAGAAACAATGAGAAAAAAAAGTTCCTGAATTATTAATGATAAATTTGCATTTAATAGGGAAACATAATTTAAATTATTCATTTTAACAATTCAATAAATTATTACAGATTTTGTTTTGTATTAGGAAACATTATTAAGCGCTCAGCATAAATTAAATGAAACTAACAAACTAATTGTTGATAAATTAACTTATTTATAAATAGAAGATGATTCAAGCAACAGCTGATCTGATGCCATCATGTTAACCTTGCTGGTTATCAGGCAATTCTAGCCATTAAAACCTCAAGCAAATATAGCCGGTATAATCTTTATACTTTTTTTAAGCAGTAAAGATTAAATTATTGAGTGACAGAGACAGAATGAAAAGAGGAAGAGATTGTGTGTGAGAGAGAGAGAGAGAGAGAGAGAGAGAGAGAGAGAGAGAGAGAGAGAGAGAGAGAGAGAGAGAGAGAGAGAGATTGAGAGTGAAAGAATGAGAGAATCTCTTTACTGATTATCGAAAATATAAAATGTTTAACCAATACTTAACAGGGATTGCCCTCATGAGAAAGGATTTATATAAATTGCATCCTAATGTTAGTTTGAGCTATAATGTATGTAATACAACCTACAGGCGGAAAGGAAAAATTAATAAGTTGGCTCCAGTGTTCCAACCCACTTGTTCCAATTTTAGTTATGGGATTGCTGTTTAAATTTTGACGGGTATCATTTGAGGTATATATTAGATAGGATCGATGATAAGTTGAAGACATTTTTGAAAAATTCATTCATAGGTATAACCTCAATAGGTACATAATTGGAGAAAGTTCTAAAAACGAATGTAAATTGCACCTAAATTAAAATTAGACTACAATACTGAAAACACAAATACAATATTCCCTGATAAACAGTAATACAAAACAACTTACCAAACTTATCACTTAGATCTTCAAGCCTCGCATAAAGTTGGAAGCCGCAAAGGTTTCGTATCGATTCCAGGTTACAAACACCTTTGCGGCTGGCCTTCACACCTCAGAGCTTGATTTCCATAAATCCTTGAGCTCGCCTAGCTACATCTACTAACAGCGCTGGTCTATTTTTGTCTGTGGCGTTTTCACATTGCTGAACTGAATTCTGTTTAGTCTGGCCTGTTTAGAGGTCGACCAAGGACTGCTCCAACTCAAGGGAAATGCCGGGGATATCTTAATGTTAAACATTCCTTAAATAAATGTTGTATATGCACTCCAGTTGCAGTAAACGTTTAGGTAGATTCGGCGCCAAGACGGCAGTAAAGGGTTAGGCATATGTAACCTCAAAATAATCAGTAAAGGTTTTGGCGTATGTAACCTCAAAAGGGCATTAAACGTTTTGGCGTATGCAAACTCGGAAGGGCCGTAACGTGGGTGTATATAAGGGGGGGAGGGCTAAGGGCCTGCAGTCCCCCCCTCCCGGCATTTTGAAGTAGTGGAAAAAATGTCTCATAAAAGCCATAAAAATAGATTAAATAATATCACTTAGTTCAGAAAAAATAGTTTTTTTTTTTTTTTTTTGGTGTTATAGCGTTTTAGTTGGCAAACTATTCCAAGCTCTAGATTTTTAGTATTACATATCCCCCGAAAAATTTGTCTATATACCCCGTTGGCCGTGAATGTTTTGGCATATATAACCTGAAGAGGGCGATAAACGTTTCGGCGTATGTAACCTCCAAATAGCAGTAAAGATTTTGGCGTAGGTAATCTCAAGAGGGCAGTAAACGTTTCGGCGTATTTAACCTCAAAATAGCAGTAAAGGTTTAGGCGTAGGTAACCTCAAGAGGGCAGTAAACGTTTAGGCATGTGTAACCTATAGAGTGCAGTAAAGGCGAAGGCATATGTACCCTAAAAAGAACAGTAAACGGTTAGGCGTATGTAACCTAAGGGTGCAGTAAAGGTAAGGCGTATGTACCCTAAAAAGGACAGTAAAGGTTTAGGCGTATGTAAGCTAAAGAGTGCAGTAAAGGTAAGGCGTATGTACCCTAAAAAGGACAGTAAAGTTTTAGGCGTATGTAAGCTAAAGAGTGCAGTAAAGGTTAGGCGTATGTAACCTCAACAGGACAGTAAATGTTTAGGCGTATGTTTGCTTCAGAGCGCAGTAAAGTTTTTGGCTTATGTTACCCCTAGAAGGCAGTAAAGTTTGTAATCTCAAGAGACATGCCTATAACGCGTTATTTTGTTCTTACGGCACATCAGGATCTAGTACATTAGCGCCGGGCTATTTATAGGTTACCAACCGCACCACAAATACATGGTTGAAATACATGCTACTTTTTAAGTGAGCCCATAGATAATTAATTAGGATTTGGAATTCAATACGCTATAAACCCTACCACTCGGGGACCCGTATGTAACTTGTAATCTATACAAGGTTAAAATTTTATTTCAAAATGTGCAAATTACCTTTTAATATAGGTTGGTAAAATAATAATATGCCCCGTTATCTGTAGTAATATTTTGTTGTGCTCGCTACCAGGTAACATTTTTTATTGCGCTGTCTGTTGTAAATATGATTGTAAATTGAGCTGTCAAAACTAATAATGTGTGTGTTGAGGCTAATGAAATCCCTGTCAACAGCACACAGCTGAATGGGAAAATCAATGGTCCCAATGACTGTGCTGCCTTCGCCACAATTCAGAAAATAATTCCAAAGGCTTTAGGTCATAAGGGGCGTTTTGTTTTTATTTGTGTTTTTTTTTTTTTCATTATTTCGTTTTTGTGTTCATAAACATATTTGGTTCCCGAAACATTTAGTGGTGGTAGTTCAAATCATCAGCCTATAGAAGGGTTATTACGGCAAGAAAGGATTTTTGATGGTGCGCCAATAATATATATATATATATATATATATATATATATATATATATATATATATATTCAAATGAGAAATTTAAAAAATAATATTATTCTGTGAGTTTGTATTGAAAGAAGCCAAAGTTCCCGAAGGAAACCCTTCAAGCTTTAAGTGCGAAGCCCTACAAAAGGGCCTAGTTCGATATTCAACATCCTTCTAAATTCTTAGCTTCTTATTCATTCTGAATATTTTTTTCAAAATTATACTGATTTATTCTCCAATCATAAGTCGTAATAGATTTATTTACTGCTTCAGAATATCAGATCTTGTTCGGTCAAATAAAAAGAAATTTCAATAGAAATATGATTGTTAAAAATTATTTCTACAAATAGTTTAAAAAAAAAAAAAAATAAATTCGTTAGGTTTAATTTAATATATAATTTGTGTGTGTGTATATATATATATATATATATACATTTACATATATATATATATATATATATATATATATATAAGGTCCGGGACAAAAAGATAGCTCACCCAATATTTTTTCTCTTAATCAATTTCAACCATTGATATAATTTTTTTAAATTAATATCTAGGGTATTCTACTCAAATTTGAACCGATGTTCAGGTTTAGGAGTTGAAAATAATTAATTTGTAAGAATTAGTAAATAATACTTGATTTGGGGTGAGACAAAAAGATAGCACAGTGAACAATAATAATAAAATTCTTTATTAAAACACAATTAAAATAATACAAATTAAAATTTAATATCCTGTATACGCACCACCTTTTTCTAATGCAGCAATCATACGATTTGAAAGTGAGTTAAAATGACGCCGAATCAATTCTTGAGGGAGATTTGCCCACTCCTCCTGAATTGTTTGTTTTAATTCTTCAACGGACTCAAATTGTCGGCTACCACTGTAAACACTTCTCGCAAGATGCCCCCAAACATTTTCGATGATATTAAAGTCCGGGGATCTTGCCGGCCAATCTATAGTTCTAATATTTTCTTTTCTAAAAAACTCTTTTGCAACTTTTGCCGTGTGGACTGGAGCATTGTCTTGCTGAAAAATTACGTCCTCTTTAGAAACAAGTTCAAAATATTTTTTTAGTTGGTTTTCCAACAAATTAACATAATGCTGACTGTTCATTCGACCAGAAATAAACACTAAATCAGTTTTGTGATCATATCCAATGCCTCCCCATATCATGACGCTGCCTCCTCCCATTTGCCTCTTGGAAAACACTTTTTCCTCCTTCCGTAGGTCATGGTAATAGTGAGCCCAGCCATCAGGACCGTCAAGATTAAATTTTTTTTCGTCTGTGAACAAGACTGTTTTCCACTCGTCTTTCCATTGGACATGTTCACGGGCAAACTCCTTTCTTCTTTCTTTATGTGCCGAGGTTAAAGGTGGAATATCTTTCATTTTCTTCCTTTTGATGTGAGAAGCTGCACGAATGACCCTTTGGACGTTTTTCACATTCGTCACTACACCAGCTTTCGCCGCAATTTGACGGGCCGTTAAAGTTGAGTTGGACGCTACCCTTAGAATTGCCCGTTTTTCACGTGTTGATAAAGCTGGCGGTCTCCCAGGTGATTTATTCGTCCCATAGCTTTCTGGAGACTTCAAAAAATTTAAAATTACCTTCCTACTCCTACCGGTATTTTTTGAAATACCGGAAATACAAAACCCTCGATTTTTCATTCGCTGAATGATATTTTTTTCACTTGGGGTCAGTGATTTTGCTCGTCCCATGGCACTAATTTAATGTTAACAGCATGAAAGCAGAAACAGAACTGGATTAGCATTGTCTACTCAGAGGGATTTGGCTTTGTTTGTAAATAAACAACAAGTGTGCTATCATTTTGTCTCATCCCAAATCAAATAATAACATGAATTCTCTCAAACTATTTTTTTTCCTGCTTTCTAACGGATCAAATCAGACCACATTTGAGCTGAATACACTACAGATTAATTCGAAAAAATTATATCAATGATTACAATTGATTATGATGAAAAATATTGGGTGGGCTATCTTTTTGTCCCGGACCTTATATATATATATATATATTCATTTATTATTGCATATAAGGTTTCTCCATTGCAAGGATTTGGCCTTTTACGTATAATGTAATACAGACAGACTTGTATACATATAGAAGCATTGATACATATACAAACACTCGCATATTTTCTTTTAAGTCACAGATTTGAGTACCTAATAATACTATAATAAATAATAAAATTAGACTCTTCAATAAATGAACATAAACACATTTTTCTACGCGATGAATTTATACAATAATTAAATATTTTTACTGAATATATATAAAAAAATGCCATTAATACGATATAATTTGTATTAAACTAATTCTTAATTTGTGCATACGCTTCAAACAGCAGTTTCCGTATTATTAGGATCTTTGTTTTTATTTTTTTTTTCAGTTGTATGTACGCCCGACCGGATTTTTGCCATTTTTCGCACCTCTTGAGGAGGAGACTTCTTAACAAGACGTGCCCCTGAAAAGGTGCGAAATATTTTGGATCATCCTCGGAAATATAAATATATATATATATATATATTCTATTCCACGTATTTCTGACCTTTATTTACGTATATTTATTTATTTTTTATATATACGGCGCAGATCAAAAGAATAGTACTCCATTTTCTATGTACTACTTTATTGTTGGCACGCCCTACATGTTTCGTGGCCTTTATGCCACCTCCTCTGTTCAGTCGTAATATGGGTGGCGAGCTAACCACACCTGGGGATTTACTGGCCCCTGAGGAGGTGGCATAAAGGCCACGAAACATGTAGGGCGTGCCAACAATAAAGTAGTGCATAGAAAATGGAGTACTATTCTTTTGATCTGCGCCGTATATATATATATATATATATATATATATATATATATATATATATATATATATATATATAATGTAATAAAAGGAAAGGAGGAGGACTTAAAGTGACAAAGGAAGGACAGAGGCCATGATTGGAAGGTGTAATTGTGAAAAGGGTGGATGTGGAATAGAGTTTGAATTGTGGATAGGAATACTAATGGAGACGTGCTTCCAATTCTCAATCCTAGGAGGCCTTCCTCTGTTTGTCTGGTGCCCCGGGGGGCTACGCCAACCTGCACTTTGTTCTCCTCCGTCCTGGCCCCCCTTCCCAATCCTCCTAATTGGCTAGACTCACAAATTCCGTTAACCTCCTCCTCCTTCCTCTTGTAGAAACTCAGAACCTCCTTCATTATTACATTCGGATAATTCATATAATTCATTTTGGGGCTCCGGGTTTGGGTCTCTCTGAAGCTGGGAGGCCCTTGGCGGGGGCCTCTTCTCGCACTTGAAAGCGAACTGTGGAACGCCCGAGGATATACCGCGGGGTGTGTAGTCGAGAGGGAACGGGTTTTATGCTTTGCGGACCTATCTGAGTTATTTTAATTAACTTTGATGTGCTAATTGCATTAAGAGATCCGGCGACACACAAACCCACACATATATTTATGTGTAAAGTATTCCAGTCTCAAATAATCCAAGAAATGGAATTAACAATTGATAGTACTTTTCCCTTTGCGGTCTCATTACTGGTTCTATAAAGTAGTTAATGAATCATAAATATTACCACGTTATTGAACATATACCAAGTAAATAAAGAAATGCAAAACAAATAAATCACAGTAACATTTATTGTGAAAGCAAATTTTCAAGTATCGCCATAAAATAGCAATACGCAGTCGGTCCTTACAACCTGCCTTAGGGGTCACCTACATTGGTCCCAATCCGATCCAATAGCCACCGACTATCGGAAGAAAAACAAACAGATTCATCTCAATAGAGGTGCCTTGATTGGTCCCGACCCGATCCGATCCGATGACCGATTCTTGGTCGTTCAAACTTGTTTGTTTCTAGACCGATTTCGGACCTACAGGCCTAAATGCCTACAGCCTCTACATCTTCACACATTTCAATGCATTTTTTTTTTTTTTTTTTTTATATATATATATGAAAGCTAATAAAATTTAAAATAACTTTATAAATTCACATTTTTGTGTTTTGTTTCCCTTGTTTATTAAACTACGCGGAAATATACTTATAACCATCCGATATCTATAATCTCCCAATGTTTATAACCTTCCAATGCTTATAAACTTCTAGCTACCTTTCGTATAAATAATTTTAAAGTATGAATACTAATATTTCTCTTATCGTAGTGTTACAGTTAAAAACTAACTGTTATTTTTTCGGGACTTATATACTTCCGGAAGATTGATTGGCCTCTCAACTCCTCCTTTACACCTCCAACATTCATCTAATCGAAGGTTTCTATGCTTATTAGGTGGTATTTCTTAAATTAATCACTCATTTTTACTTAACTACTGATGAGCTGTGACTAGATCGGATCGGATCGGATCGGGTCGGGACCAATGTAGTTGCAGCCTAAAAATGTAGGTTTCTATTTCACATACGTTAGTTTAGTAATCAGCCTTGAAATATGCTTCAGCATTGTATAAGTGCAGTATATGTCACACTCCACTGATTTTGTTTTCTAAAGCAGAGGTTTCTTGTTTTTACTTTTTATTGTATGTTTCATGTAATTTTTTTTTTCTACTGTAAAAAAATGTGAAATTATTAGTTTGATGAATAGGGCGACTATATATGTTCTTGGAAAGTCCTTCAGCTCAATCTTAATGACTGACTGGTCTAAATGAACCACTAAAATTGTTAAATTCTTATAGATCTCTCTTTAATCACATTGATGGCTTCATTATAAAGAAAAACCAATTTGGTTAAGGTGGTCCGTTTTTTTGTTTTTTTTATTTCTTTTCGTTCTATTGATGTCTTCACAACGAAGAACGAACAATTCGGAGACGGTAACATGATATCCTTTTCGGGTATTCCATAACCCTAAAATTTGATCTTTCCCAATGTCTGGAGAAGCAATTTGACAGAGTTTTAAACTGACAAATACAGAACCAATGATGCCAAAACCTTTTACGGTTGATTTCGCTGTCAAAGACATTACTTCTTCTAACAACTAAATAAGACGAACGTTTACCTTTCTCTGCTTAGAGTAACGATCTGCTAACGAAGCGCTTGACTACTTCGCTTCGTGACGAAGTGGCGAACTGATCGCGGTGAAAGTGTACAATGACGTCATTCAAGCGTACCTTTCCTTTCGAGTCAATGCCGTTCTTTTGTATCTCCGTGACTTGCATTGTCTTACGAGGAACATGCAGCGAGCTTTAAAAGTTCATTTGAAATTGCTATTTAGAAAGTGTTAGATTGGTCTCTGAAACTATTGACCAGCGCGGTAAAACCATGATATCAGGGTTTTTCTTCCTCTTTGTTTCATAAGTGGTCGCACTTTTCTTAGAATGTTTCTACAAAATTACAATTGTAAAAAAAAAAAAAAAAATTAAGACACGCATGCAGCCACGTTGCGTGCTCCGGTTCCCTACCGACCACGTTTTGTTGGTATGATTGAAGGGTGGCAACCTGTAGATAGGCCAGCGTGTGTGTGTGTTTCAGCTAACACCATCGATACCAGTCAGACTTTTTGGTTTTTCCTAATCTTAGTATGTAGCATTCCGCTACTAAACGATTAAACGAGGAGTTCGTTAATCAGCAAAATCGGTCCATCTTGAGAGGAAGTTTACTCGGGTCGCAAATTACTAATTTGCTACTTAAGGCCGTATTTTTTGTTGTATTTCGATGAAACTTCGTAATGGTGATCTAAAGAGAAAAAGTTGTTGTAAAAATAAACTAAATACATTCATTACGAAGGGCAGGTTTACTCCGGACCCAAGTTGCCAATTCATTACGAAGGGCAGGTTTACTCCGGACCCAAGTTGCCAATTTGACCTAAAGAGAAAAACGTGCTTTAGAAATAAAATAAATCGGTTCATTAGGGGAGGGTTATTTTGATCGCTTTTATTATTCATCAAAATCGGCGTAAGAAAATGATGTTTTATACAATTATCATGTAGTGTAGTACCACGCGTGCACAAAACTCTGGAAGAAAATTAATTATAAAATTAACAATAGAAACATCTGTTCATTGCAAATGTAAACGAGCCAAACTATTCTTAATTTTGTTTTATTTAAACATGGGCGTATATAGAAAATAATTTCGGAGGGGGCTGGGAAAATTTCGGGGGGGGGCTGAGACCATTTCCCGTGTATGGAATACTAACAATTTAGATCTTGGAACAGTTTTAGCCAACTTAAACGCTATTACACCCAAAATAGAATATGTTTTATGAACTAAATTATCTTATTTAATTTATTTTTAAGGGTTTTATGAAATTTTTATCGATCATATCAAAATTTCTTTTTTATATAATATCAGTCCCACTTAATGAAAGTACAAGATACACCACAGTGCAGTTAATGCAATACGTTTCAGATCACATGTATGAACTATTGACATGTATGAACTATTAACATGTATGAACGATTGACGGATAGTATGTACTTGAAAAAAAAGTAGTATTAATACGTAGTACCTAATTAGTACGTGAATAACTACTGCCCAACAATGTTCTCAAATATATAAAAATATAAATGAAATATATTTCTCCCCCATTCTTAAGTGTTAATCGCCACCGTTGCGGAGCTTAAATAATTAAAATAAATGGTTTATCCGCCTAGCAGCCTCATGATGTTATTGCACAATACAGAAATTACTCCAATCTCGTCTAAGTAATATTTCAAAATTAATAACAAAAACAGTTATAATGATATTTGAATTTATGAAGTAGGTTAGAAGTTGAATCCTAAAATCAAGAAAAGAACCTTTTTTAGTCTCTAAGTAATTCACCAGCCGTTTCGTTCTACTTGTTTCGCTCTTAATGGGACCTCTTAATGACATTGTCAAAATTTAAGCGAATTAACCTTTCAAGAGCGGAGAGGTGAGACTTTTTAAATAGGCTTATTTCAACTCAAAAGCCTTCTTAATATTTTATTTTTCAATTAAAAGTCGCAAGGTCCGGGACTTCTTTTTGTTTGATATCCATTTCCTCTTTCGAGTTGTAATTTTTTTACATTTCAACGTCTCAAAAATTATTTAGATTCTTTTTACTATAGTGCAAATAGCTATAAAAGAAACCACACTTTTTACTGCCCGTTGGCCCGTTCTTTGCCAAAAAAACTGGCTGACATATACTAACGTTGTAATATGTTACAAGCCGTCAGACAAAACGAGAGACATGGCACATTTTGGTATATAATCTCCAGAACAATTAGAAAATATTGAGTCTTGTAATGAGTTCGATTAAGTAATTATTAGAATTTTCCAAATGAATGTAGGAACTGGCGTTGCACTCAAGGAAGAATTTTTGAAACCTGGTACAATTCTTCATACCAAAAATTACCCCTGTTAAATTTATATATATATATATATATATATATATATATATATATATATATATATATATATATATATATGATAACTCGATAGTGGACACAGTTTTTTTTCGGCCAGTCTAGAGAGGGAAAGGGTTTTTCCGGCCAAAAATTACAAAAATGTCCATACTACCCGTAATCCAAAATTAGAATTACAAATGTTTTTGAACATACAGGGCAATAAAATCGAACAATTTTTAATTAAAACAAAAAAAATTACATAAATTTTATAAATATAAAAATTGCACATATTGATGATTAAGTGCATAAGTAATAAATTACTTTCCAAAAAAGTAAAAATTAAAGTCTACTGTTTTTGAAAAAAGTCTAAAATTTTTGTTTGCTTCTTTGATTAGAGCCTTTGGGGGGTCACAAAAGATTCTAAAACATTTAATGATTTAAAAACATTCTCACTGACATCATTCACGGGTAGTCCATACATGGCCTAGATGTAGATGCGCCATTTACGGGTAGTCCATACATGGCCTAGATGTAGATGCGCCATTATATAAAAAATAAATAAATAAACTACCCGTAATTTTTGTAATATTGCAACAAAACTCGTTATATGTCGTGAGTATCTAAAAAGAAAGATGTGATTTTTGAAATAATCTAAATGTCCAATCCAGAACAACATTAAATGGAAATTAATAATTGAGACCTATGCATTTTAAAACTTTTATTTTTATTTTGTATTCATATAGATTTAATTTTTTTTTTTAAGCAAATTACTTAGGAATACTGTACACACTATAACTGCTAAATGTATTCAGCAATGCAGCTCCTTCGTGACAGAAGATTTTTACAAAGAACAGCTGTTGCACACCCCACTCCAGACTTGTTCACCTTATATTTTATTCCGGCTACAAATTCCCATAATCTTATAATCCTATCTTCTTAATAATGCCTATTTGATGGAAGAAATATTTTCCGATGAGAAATAAGAGGGTTTTATTGTAGCTCTGGGCATTCTGAGTGGTTGCACTTATGAGGTGCCCATTCCTCTTAGATGAGATAATACGCAATGACGTAACGATGATCGAAGCATCTCAGCGCGGCATTTTCGCTTCGTGATAATGGCCCCTGGAAAAACCGGTATTCCTCACGAGCCAAACTCCCATCACGAACAATTCGACTTGTACTTATGAAGCACCGCAATGCAACTCTTTAAAAAATAAATCTATACCATCTTGAATTGATTTTTTTGTTTTTGGTCCTAATTATCTTTTCTCGTCCTTCAATCCCAAAAATACCTAACACAGTACACTCTTTGCATAATCATTCTCATATTATTCTGTCAGTTGCACACACCCATGCCAAAATTGGGGCAAAATAGGCACAAATAGATAAACAATCAATCGTTTAATATCAGAAAGCTATACAGTTTGTTTTTAAAACAAAAATTTTGTCCACTATCGTGTTAAATCATACGATACGAACGAATCACGAAATGAAAAAGTTCGAATTATCCAAAATTAGAATTACAAATGTTTTTGAAAATAAAGGGCAATAAAATCGAACTTCATATTTTCACACAATTTTTAATTAAAACAAAATAAAATTACATAAATTTTATTTAAAGAAAAAGAAAAATTGCACAAATTGATGATTAAGTACATAAGTAATAACTTTCTAAAAAAAGTAATAACAAAAGTATATTTTTTTAAAGCAAATTTTCAAGTATCGCCATAAAATAGCAATACGCAGTCGGTCCTTACAACCTGCCTTAGGGGTCACCTACATTGGTCGCGATCCGATCCGATCTGATCCGATCCAATAGCCACCGACTGTCGGAAGAAAAACAAACAGATTCATCTCAATGGAGGTGCCTTCATTGGTCCCGACCCGATCCAATCCGATGACCGATTCTTGGTCATTCAAACTTGTTTGTTTCTAGACCGATTTCGGACCAACGACAAAAAATGGAGCCAAACCACATATTGTTTTTCAAAAAGGCCTACAGCCTCTACATCTTCACCGATTTTTTGTTTTAAAAAGTCTAAAATTTTTGTTTGCTTATTTGATTGAAGCCTTTCGGAGGTCACAAAAGATTTTGAAACATTTAATGATTTTGAAATATTCTCACTGACATCATTTTTACTTTACTGTAAATCGTCTTAATTCTTTATATACAATAGTGATTCGACTGCAATCGTAAAGAGCGTGTCCTGTCTTACTGTCATCACCTGATTCATCGTCTTCATCATCATGCTTCTGAGGAGCTTCGAATCTCTTTGAGAACATAATAATAAGTGATAATTCTCTTAGAGGCCATATTTTCCAGAAACGCATCAAGGAAAAAATAAGGGATTCCATCAAAATTTATTTTAAAATATTTGATCTATAATGTCGTTAGAAAAAGAAAATAGTTATAGCCGACGTCATTTGACAATAGTATATATATATATATATATATATATATATATATATATATTGTATAGTTACCTAGCGAAAGAGCAGCACTTGAGGCATCTACTGTGTTTACACTTACAAGTAATATAATATTCAATAGAAAAACAATAATTGTCTGCTTAAAAAAAAAATGTTACCAGTTTAATACAATATATTTAAACAACTTTCTCTGGAGATGTTAAGAGAGAGAGGAATTTTGTGAGTCGTGAATCGTTTGTGGAATGGTTTCGAGTCGAAGCTCGATTGGCTCGGGGCCAAGTACTAATATCCTTTGAGTGCGCTTAATTACCGACATTAGTGGCCTATCCATAGCCTAAACCAGGCCAGAACTACTTACACACATAGGCCATAATCTATATATACTCTTGGCACATAAAGCCAGCTCGGTAAATCCTCTTTAAATGTGTTTTAGGCTGGAGTTAAAAAGTTGCTTTTAGTAGGCAATGTTATTTTGGAATAATATAATATCAACCTTTTTAGTTTTGTTTGTGTTTTAGCGCGTTTCCTCTCTCATTCGCGTTCTCGATGGGGAGGAAACCCATTTATGACGTTGACCTTATGAATCGATCCCAAATTGCCGAATCAGAATCGTTAGATCACGAAAATAACGGTGGTTACATTTATTATTTTTAATACCTATTTGTCAAGTGTCTAATCTGTTTTTAGCTGCCAATAAAATGGCCCAATTTTGATAAAAATTGTTATAAAGCACAGATTGTTATGTTCGTTAACCAGAAAAATCTCTCCACCGGAACATTTCTGGGTGGACATTGTGCAACAAAAAGTTGTAGTGCTTAAGATTTTGCGTTAATAGGAAGCAGCAACAAATGAAACCATTTTCCAAAGAAATTTTCAGTATAGATTCCCACAAAGCATGATTTAACTGAAAATATTTACTTTTGTAATTCACACTACATTTGAGCTTTCACTTGGGTGCGAGGTTAGCTCAGTGGTAGAGCACTGGACTAATAAACTGGAGGCCTGAGTTCGAATCCCGAGCAAGCACTAAAGATTTTTTCTTCTAGTGTTTTCGTTCATGGGTTGAATTCGGCCTCCCTGACCGTCTCTAGGCCAACCCAGCCTTTCATAAATTTAATAATGGGTACCTTGTAGTGCTAATGACTGCTAGCAGTCGAAGCAGCCAAGGGGAAAATCAGGCGGCCGGAGCATAGTACTGACCACACCATCTCCCTAGTGTGCCGTATGGTCATAAATCAGATACCTCTATAGTATCTGCCCCTCAGGGCCCTCGTGGCCTGTTACGGGATTGATTTTTTTTTTTTTTTTTTTTTTTTTTTTTTTTTTTTTTTTTTTTTTTTTTTTTTTTTTTGAGCTTTCACTGCATTGCACCTAAATTGTCACCTTTTCGTTAATGCTTCATTTGAGTAGGTATTTTAAATTTTCACAAAATGGTAACTACATCTATATTGGGGTTTCTAAATGACACTAGGGACAAAATAAGTATGAAAACACGCTATAATATCGGAGTTGCTGGGAATTTGCCTTTTTTTTTATAATTATTAATTCTTTGTTGAAAAGTTAATTGATATTTTTTTAGTATTACCGATCTCAAAGAGTTATATAAATTAATGGGAATATATTGACGACAAAGGAATTTATTATATAATTTATTATATTTATTACAAGAAATGAATAACTGTTTTTTATTTACTTCACAAATATCGTTTTCAAGATCAAAATTATTAAAAATTAAAGGAAAGTTAGTTTCATATACACATATATTTTGTTAATACTTTTTAATTAATAATAATATACAGTTTATCTGGTATTCATGCAGGAAAGGACGAATTCCATTGAATAAATATAAAAATCAATTTATTTTGAGTTTCCCTGTTTTGAAACCTGCCAGGTCGTAATATTTGTTTCCTTGCTTGGCTAAATTGTTAGAATATTCCAAACTAATGTGGAAAATGCTAAAAAAATGAAACTTTTTATGTCGCTATCTGGCAAATTTGCTCATTTTTTGTAGAATCTACAACACAGACATTTTTATATTCAGTAACATAGCACTCAAGTTTAAAAGGACTAATCCTAAGATAACAAACTATTATCCTTCAATAGAAATTTCTAAGAAACACAAAATTCAAAGGTTGAAAACGAACAATCTCTATAAAAATTTCAATTCCTGAAGGAAAATAAAGAAATAGTTGAAACCCAGATATAATTTGAATTATGAGAAGACTTACATCGAGTTGCACAATTATGCGGGCAAGTCAATGTGCTTCATTCATTTGAGCTTACCTCATTAAAACCGGCTCTGGGTTTTTGCTCCACTTCAAATTGAAAACCTACCTCCCCCCCTCCCACCCCCTAACCTCCTTCCTTACATCGATTATAAATGTCATTAGTGAAACGGTCATTTTTTTTTTTTTTTTTAATTCTCATTAATTTTTCAAAACTGTATTTGCGGACAAATTGGAATTAGTATTTTACGTTGCATAATGGACCGGACGAATAAAGGTGAGAGTCGACCAAATGTTTCATATTATTAAATTAGAATGTTTATAATTATGCAGATGTGTCATCAATGAACTTATAGCTCACGAAATTTTTTTCTTCAAATTCCTATTTTATATATATATATATATATATATATATATATATATATATATATATATATATATATATATATGTATATATATATATATATGTATGTATATATATATATATACATATATATATATATATATATATATATATATATATATATATATATATATATATATATGTATATATATAATCAGTTTCTTACTAGATGAGAGGTTTTTGGTTTTTGAACGCCCATTGAACGCTGGGTAAGCCTTGGGATAGTCAGAGTCCGAACGATGTCACTAGAAGATAAAATCTTTACTGCACGTCTGAGTTTCGAACTACGAACCGAGCGTTCTTCCACTTAATATATATATATATATATATATATATATATATATATATATCGTTTCTTTTGGATGTCAGGTTCAATATTTCTCTGTATATCTACTTTATTTATAATTTTTGCTAACATATTTCACCTTTTCTTACCTCTGCAATGGCACTTGTTAGGAAGCATTCTCGTTTCCGGGGGGGGGGATCCAGAAAAAAGTCCTTTCCCCTGTAGATTTGTTTTTTGGCTAACGGAAAAAATTGTCGACCGAGAAAGGAGAAATAGGTTACATGTCTCTTTGCTGATTTTGTATATATGCAATTCAATTTAATTGCTTTGAAATAAATGTTTAGATTAAATGCTTATATAATATAAAACGTTAATGCTAAAAATAAATAGATGCAACTAGAAATGAAGTGTCTTTAAACTTCCTAAGCATTTCGGGTCTTGCTTGTATGAGGGTGGTTCACCAGACTCCGCCAGCATTTCGGGTCTTGCTTGTATGAGGGTGGTTCACCAGACTCCGCCAGCATTTCGGGTCTTGCTTGTATGAGGGTGGTTCACCAGTCTCCGCCAGCATTTCGGGTCTTGCTTGTATAAGGGTGGTTCACCAGACTCCGCCAGCATTTCGGGTCTTGCTTGTATAAGGGTGGTTCACCAGACTCCGCCAGCATTTCAGGTCTTGCTTGTATGAGGGTGGTTCACCAGACTCCGCCAGCATTTCGGGTCTTGCTTGTATGAGGGTGGTTCACCAGACTCCGCCAGCATTTCGGGTCTTGCTTGTATAAGGGTGGTTCACCAGACTCCGCCAGCATTTCGGGTCTTGCTTGTATGAGGGTGGTTCACCAGACTCCGCCAGCATTTCGGGTCTTGCTTGTATGAGGGTGGTTCACCAGACTCCGCCAGCATTTCGGGTCTTGCTTGTATAAGGGTGGTTCACCAGACTCCGCCAGCATTTCGGGTCTTGCTTGTATAAGGGTGGTTCACCAGACTCCGCCAGCATTTCGGGTCTTGCTTGTATAAGGGTGGTTCACCAGACTCCGCCAGCATTTCGGGTCTTGCTTGTATAAGGGTGGTTCACCAGACTCCGCCAGCATTTCGGGTCTTGCTTGTATAAGGGTGTTTTACCAGACTCCGCCAGCATTTAAGTGTTATTGAATGAGACATTTAAAAATAAAATATTTCGTGATCCGAAATGAAATTGCAATGAAGAAATTGGTACAAAGCACTAAAGTAGACTGATAAATAGTACTAATATGCTTATCAGAGGATATCCCGTGATAAGGTTTAAGCTATGGTTGAAACTTTGATGAAGTTGGACGTGTTAAAAGCGAAATGTTTGTCGGGATCTCCAGGATATTTGGCAGAATTCCCTACATGTTTTTCAGAAGGTCAACCTTGGAAACACATACCAAGGAAAGAGTCTAAGACATAAGCCCTTTTTGGAACGTAAGCTTTAAAAAGAAATGGGTAATTGCAAAAAAATGTTGAGTACTATTGCTTTTTAAAGGTTGGATGACTTAGAGGATTGGTTTTCAATTTAAGGATTTCCTTCTCCTTATTTTCTTCTCTTGTCATTTTATTACCTCTCATCCTGAAGCCATTAAATGCAACATTATTCCTAAAGGGCTTATAGTTGTTCTGAAAAGAAAAACCGTCCGCCTCCGCCTTTTTATATTACGCAAAGGCTATTGAATTTCCAAAAAAGATTCACAAAGGTCCGGGTTTTTTTATTTCCGAGAAGAATTAATCTCGGAAATTTTGTACAAAATTTTAAATAAAAACTTTTAATCCTTAGAAACATATTTTATTTTTCCTCCGAGGTAAAATAACTCTTTAACCTCTTAGACTTATAACAGCCGAAATGAGGCTTGCTGTAAGCACTGTGTGCTTTTCTTGAGCTCTCCGGCAAGTTGCGTTATAAAATTAAAACTTTTTGTGATTTAATTTCGAATTAACTTTTACTTTTTGAAATATAGCTATTTTTTGTGTGAAAACTTCGGTGCTTTAGCCCGATCCCAAATATACGCTAGATGAAAACATTTATAAGAACCTTTGAAATATTTTATAAAAAACGATGATGGAGTATTTTTTTATAAAATCAGCTGTCCATTATAGTTTAATATTATGATATTGGATAAAATTAATTTAATAAGATCCTGTAGGTCAGAATCTTTATACAGAATCAAATAAACAATACAAACTCTTAAAGGCAAGTATCATGTCATATACAAAAATGACTAATTTAACTTCCAATAACAGATCAAATTCATGATACTGAATAAAATAAATATATGTCGTAATTCCGTTTGAAATCAATATTATTATAAGCCTTCTTGCGAAATATTATATATTACAGCGTATGAAAACATAACTTTTAATCTTATCTTCGTGGACGGCGGAAGGTCAACAAATAAAATCTTCACCACTCAGTATCACCAACTTTATTTCATCCCTACATGTTTCACACCTTTATTGGTGCCTCTTCAGGGGAAAAAATTACAAAAATAAAACAAGCCGAGTGTCTCATTGATTTCGTGTCGCTATTTAACTTTCGTAGTTTGTAATAATTTTAAATTTCACGATTTAATTATAACGTTGTCTCTATTTTTATCATTTCATTTTGTTATTTTAATATATTGTATTAAAATAACATTGTAAAATTATTTCAAGCCTGAAACATTCATCTACGTGTAAATAACGTATAAACTATGCGTATTAAAAGTTATGATTATTCTTCAACTGACCCTTTTCTAAATATTCTTATCTTCGTGGACGGCGGAAGGTCAACAAATAAAATCTTCACCACTCAGTCTCACCAACTTTATTTCATCCCTACATGTTTCACACCTTTATTGGTGCCTCTTCAGGGGAAAAAATTACAAAAATAAAACTTACAGCCTACACCTGAGGAGGATAACCTTCCACCAGTACGGACACGTCTAGAATGATCATGGTCTGAAAGAATTCAATATGGCGAAAAATAAACAGCTGATCGATAATCGATATGTCATACCTTTAAAAATGTTTAAAAATGAATTTCCAGAAGAAATATAGTCCTAACAATTAAAACCATCTTCCCACCTTCAACATAAAAACATAATTTTACTTTTTGTCAAATAAGTTAATAAAAATAGTATTTAAATGTATTATTTCCGTTTTTTTATTTACCACTTTTTTCCTATTTTTTATGATATGGATATTTTCCTTTATTCTTCTTTTCAATCTATTTCTTTCTTTACCTAATGTGCTAATATTTTCACAAATACATGAATACATTCAGAAAAAATTGTTATCCTAGTGAGATAATAGAGAATGAAATTAAACGAGCAGAGAAAAAGGTATCATATGGAAGGAATACGTATCTTTGCTGCTATCAACCCTGTGCATATTCCTGTGCATATTCCTGTGCATTACTATTTTTATTAACTTATTTGACAAAAAGTAAAATTATGTTTTTATGTTGAAGGTGGGAAGATGGTTTTAATTGTTAGGACTATATTTCTTCTGTAAATTCATTTTTAAAGGTATGACATATCGATTATCGATCAGCTGTTTATTTTTCGCCATATTGAATTCTTTCAGACCATGATCATTCTAGACGTGGCCGTACTGGTGGAAGGTTATCCTCCTCAGGTGTAGGCTGTAAGTTTTATTTTTGTAATTTTTTCCCCTGAAGAGGCACCAATAAAGGTGTGAAACATGTAGGGATGAAATAAAGTTGATGAGACTGAGTGGTGAAGATTTTATTTGTTGACCTTCCGCCGTCCACAAAGATAAGAATATTTAGAAAAGGGTCAGTTGAAGAATAATCATAACTTTTAATACGCATAGTTTATACGTTATTTACACGTAGATGAATGTTTCAGGCTTGAAATAATTTTACAATGTTATTTTAATACAATATATTAAAATAACAAAATGAAATGATAAAAATAGAGACAACGTTATAATTAAATCGTGAAATTTAAAATTATTACAAACTACGAAAGTTAAATAGCGACACGAAATCAATGAGACACTCGGCGTGCTCGCTCACTTGATTCCGCAGGAGCGTAAGTAGTGTAATATTATTTATTTTTTAATTGAGTTTCCCAAAATTTCCCACGGGCCGGATCAAATCTGACCTCGTCGCCTGTTATTTTATATTTTTATTATTTTACTAGGTTTTTGTTGTTTTATATATTTTTTTTTAAGGAACTTATTGTATTTTCTTATTTTCAGGTGAGTCCTTCGTTTATTCTGCCACTGAATCTAATATGTGAGTAAATAATATTTAGTTTTAATTAAAACTGATTCCACGATATTTGACGAAGTTAAAAATTAAATTAATTGGTTAATTTTCTTGATTAAATATTTATTAGAGAATTATGTTCATTGTTTTATGGGGCAATTGGCCTCTTCATTTTCTTATTAAATTACTTGTGCTTTGAACAGATAAAAGTTAATATGAGGAATTGTGAACTGTTTTTTTTTTTAATACTTTATTTTGCTGTTTACATGTTTCCATTTCGTAGAAATTGTATGACAAGGGTCTCTGTTGGGCTACCATAAAACGTTTTTAGAGATAGCGGCGTATTGCATTGTATGACAAGGGTCTCTGTTGGGCTACCATAAAACTTTTTTAGAGATAGCGGCGTATTGCATTGTATGACAAGGGTCTCTGTTGGGCTACCATAAAACTTTTTTAGAGATAGCGGCGTATTGCATTGTATGACAAGGGTCTCTGTTGGGCTACCATAAAACTTTTTTAGAGATAGCGGCGTATTGCATTGTATGACAAGGGTCTCTGTTGGGCTACCATAAAACGTTTTTAGAGATAGCGGCGTATTGCATTGTATGACAAGGGTCTCTGTTGGGCTACCATAAAACTTTTTTAGAGATAGCGGCGTATTGCATTGTATGACAAGGGTCTCTGTTGGGCTACCATAAAACTTTTTTAGAGATAGCGGCGTATTGCATTGTATGACAAGGGTCTCTGTTGGGCTACCATAAAACTTTTTTAGAGATAGCGGCGTATTGCATTGTATGACAAGGGTCTCTGTTGGGCTACCATAAAACTTTTTTAGAGATAGCGGCGTATTGCATTGTATGACAAGGGTCTCTGTTGGGCTACCATAAAACGTTTTTAGAGATAGCGGCGTATTGCATTGTATGACAAGGGTCTCTGTTGGGCTACCATAAAACTTTTTTAGAGATAGCGGCGTATTGCATTGTATGACAAGGGTCTCTGTTGGGCTACCATAAAACGTTTTTAGAGATAGCGGCGTATTGCATTGTATGACAAGGGTCTCTGTTGGGCTACCATAAAACGTTTTTAGATATAGCGGCGTATTGCATTGTATGACAAGGGTCTCTGTTGGGCTACCATAAAACGTTTTTAGAGATAGCGGCGTATTGCATTGTATGACAAGGGTCTCTGTTGGGCTACCATAAAACGTTTTTAGAGATAGCGGCGTATTGCATTGTATGACAAGGGTCTCTGTTGGGCTACCATAAAACGTTTTTAGAGATAGCGGCGTATTGCATTGTATGACAAGGGTCTCTGTTGGGCTACCATAAAACGTTTTTAGAGATAGCGGCGTATTGCATTGTATGACAAGGGTCTCTGTTGGGCTACCATAAAACGTTTTTAGAGATAGCGGCGTATTGCATTGTATGACAAGGGTCTCTGTTGGGCTACCATAAAACGTTTTTAGAGATAGCGGCGTATTGCATTGTATGACAAGGGTCTCTGTTGGGCTACCATAAAACGTTTTTAGAGATAGCGGCGTATTGCATTGTATGACAAGGGTCTCTGTTGGGCTACCATAAAACGTTTTTAGAGATAGCGGCGTATTGCATTGTATGACAAGGGTCTCTGTTGGGCTACCATAAAACGTTTTTAGAGATAGCGGCGTATTGCATTGTATGACAAGGGTCTCTGTTGGGCTACCATAAAACTTTTTTAGAGATAGCGGCGTATTGCATTGTATGACAAGGGTCTCTGTTGGGCTACCATAAAACGTTTTTAGAGATAGCGGCGTATTGCATTGTATGACAAGGGTCTCTGTTGGGCTACCATAAAACTTTTTTAGAGATAGCGGCGTATTGCATTGTATGACAAGGGTCTCTGTTGGGCTACCATAAAACGTTTTTAGAGATAGCGGCGTATTGCATTGTGTTCCCAGTGGAATATGTCTTGTACTCTCAATAAACGGGACTGGATTATGAGTCCAATTCGAAATCTTGTAAAGAATACTTTTTCTTTTTGACATCTGGAAGCCATGAGGTTCCTATCAGGCCTCTATAAGAGATTTCCCTAGTAGAGCGATTTTCCAGCTGTGGTTTTTGATGAGGCTTCCGACTGGAGATGGTCTTCCTATTATGAGCGGCTTGAATTATCGAGGGCTGTTGAAGACTGGCCAGCTTTGAAGCCGGCCTAAGGGCTACCGTCAAAGGCCTGCTCCTTACCTCAAACATCCCTTACATTCCCTCAAGGCGCCTTCATTAGAATTGGTAAGGATCTCTGGACCTTTCTCGGTACGCCTTATAATGCCCACTTACATCACAAGGTTCTACGTCACCCTTAATACATCTTGTTAGAACGAGCTATTCATCGGTTTGTGGGATTTATGTACCTTATACCGGGAGCATTTTGTGCATAATAGTCAATTATTGGTAGGTTTTGAAAAATTGGTAGCCCATAATTCCTCAAAGAAAATAGGACCAGTACGCAGCAGACGCCGGGGTGTGAGCAGTACAAGGTTCAGGCTAAGGGGATTGTTTGGAGGAAAACTAAACCTAAGTGGAAAAAAGCTCATAGGATTGTTGTCAGATTGGCCATCATGTCCTTTAACCCTTTCAAGACATTGAGCTTTCCTGTGCTACAAGATAGAGCACACAAATTGGCAGGATTGGGCTCGGAAGTGACACCTATGCCATCTGCAGGATTGTCAGATGCCTGTGCTAAAGAGGCGATTGTACCAAGAGCCAAAGAAATATATAACAATAAATACAAAGAAATGAAAATTGTTTTTCTATCTACTATTGTCCCACTAACAGCTTTACATTGTACATAAAATACATATGTTTTTTATGTAATTGGTTGAGAAAATCTAAAAAAACTAATGGAACTTACGGTTTTTGCAGAAATCTTAGTTAAATTACTCAAGAAATAATTTAATCCTCAAATAATATTATTTATTGTATAATCCTGATAAATTTCAAACTATTACGAAAATGAATGATAAACATACTAAAAATAGCAGACTGGACCAAGGACTAACTAACTGGTCTGTATTATGGTGGAAAAGCGTTGGACTTTTACAGCAATAATATCAATATTTAGAACTGATTTTGGAGAGCAAGAAGATTTATTTATCTCAAATTACCAATTTTTGGACTGGTCTGGTTTTTGGAATGAATTCTTCAATTAAAATACATGAACCATGACCATTAAGTTTTTTCCCTGATAAAACTCATTAAGTAAACAGATTCAAGATCTCTGGGATCAATTCATTGCTTTTAAATATTTTCCTCGCAAGTCCTTACGATTAAAAGAATCAGGTGCTTCTCGTTTTTACACAATATCAAATTTCAAGAAGTCAATTAAGTTTTATTATACAAAGGAGGAGTTTTGTTGAACGTGATACTCTGCGGTAAATAGACCCGAGACTAGAGCTCCGTTTCTGCCGGTAGAAAATCAATCAGACATATATAGGGGCGCAAGAGGGTCGTCAGAAAACCGCAAAACCGCCACCGCAAGCCTGCATTTCCTTGCTCTTCTGCGCATCTAGAGACCAAGGCTTGTTTTCATCGCCGTACGCAAACTATAAACGTACTAGCTGAATACCTGTGCTTCGTCACGGCAGATGAGTAGTTATTTTATTGTATCATCAAAATTAACGCTAGTTACTATATAATTATGTGCAGTATATTACAGCACGGTTCCCGTCATGCTACATGTTATTCATCAATCGATAATTAAAGTATAATGTTTCTTGACACTGGGGTGCTCCAGACCAGTGGCAATAAGCAGATAAGCTATAGATAACCCGTTATCTATAGATAACCAGTAATAGGTTAAAATTCCTTGTCGATAATAAATAGACGTTAAAATTAAAAAAAACATTATTTGCGAACATTACCAAGAAATGTTCTGACTGGGGATGCTGATGGGTGAGGAGGCTATGCAAGGGTTGGGGATATTATTATCTCGGATGAATCATCACCAGGTATAGCGTAAACTCTATAAGGGACGAAGTCACAGTTTATTTTTAGTTATTCAAGGTCTGCCATAATAGTTGAAATGAACCGCAAATAAAAATAATATTATGAAATAGATACAATACGGTACAGCTGCCCTGTTATCGTCTTAGCAACGCAAGCTAGCCGGGCATGCCTAGACGTGCATGCTCTCTTGAAAACCAACTAAACATTCAAACCCCTTTAAATATACTTAAAAATTTGAACATAAAAAAAAACCTATTCATCAATATAATATATAAATGGAAGAGGAAAGGATCCATTTTAAAGGAGTAGAAGGAGTATTGGCAGAAGATATTAATAAAGAATAAGACAAGCATTCCGTTAAACTATTAACCAAGCTAGTGTTAAAAAAGGATCTCCTGAAGATGGACGAATAGTCCGAAATGTTGTGATGATAAAATAAAAGTATTTTTTTATGAGCTTTGAACGGTTATTCCTCACCTTGGTTGGTATTATTAATTAATACCCTTCACCTATTCATCAACATAAAAAAAAAATTTCTTAGCGAGTGTTTACATGGGAGTGTCCGTGCAAAATTTCAATTTTTTCTGTCGAGTGGTCTGGACTGGGCGATGATAGGTCAGTGAGTGAGTGGTATTTGACAAATATATAGTAGATATAACGAATCATTTTTTGGCAATACAGCCCTGAAATCCCTCCAAAAAGAAATAATAAGTGCCGGAGTGGTATAGTCTTCCTTGAACAAAAATTATAAAACTGAGTTCAAATTGATGAACCAATCTTCAACTAATTCCGAAGGAATCATTTTCAATCGATGTTGTACTTATCAAAGAATCCTTCATGCCTTATAGATATTACCTATTAGATAAAGGATGCGAAATCCATAAAATTGTTATGCGTTAGCGTGACATAAGAGGAATAGAAGATTATTGGAAATTAGCTATTTTTATCGATACCAGAAACCTTTTAAGCAAATACATCCAAGAAACCAAACAAGTATCAAATGGACGTACAAATAATACGTTGCCGTAACTATTACTGAACACAGGTTACGTAGATATTACGTGGAACAAATAATCCACAAGATTCTATTTTTATTATTTTTTTTTTTGTTCCTTTATTTAACTATTTTTTGTTCCACAATAATTTATAAGCAATGAAACTGTTATGGTGAAAAAAACAAAACAAAATAAACATTGTAAATGATCTCCTGTATACCTACTGTTTCTGTTAGAAATATTCGTTCGCGCCTTCCAAATTGCAGACTACTTACATCTTCTGGATTAAAAAATAAATTCTTTGTTCCTTTATTATTTACGAAAATAGTTTTTTCCTAACTGGGGGATAAAACCATTAAAATCTAGAAAACATTTTAAGATCCACCCAAACGATGTTCCTAAAACCTTCAACATATATATAATGCATCAGGATCTAAGAAAGAACGTTGAAAAAAAATCGTTTATTTTATTTCTATTATAGATAATACAGCTGTTTAAAAAATAAATAGATTTTTTCCAGCGCCATTGATCTGGTTTTCCTGGCTCTTTCACAGATGGCATATTTGACATTTTCAGTATTTTTTTATTTATTTTAGTTTTTCTTCATTTGGTGATAAAAATATATGTTTTTCCCTAAACTCATCTTACTATCTGGCTTCTATCTTGTAAAAACTGTCACCAATGAAGTTTTGTTCGTTCTGTTCCATCAACCCAACAAAAAGATAGTACATAACATTTTTAGTAATGGACTTGTTGATGAAGGCCACTAATTTACATTTGTTTAGTTAAAAGGAAGATACAAATCATTTATGAAATAAAACAAAATTAATGGAAGTAAAAAAGTTGAGGGAATAGGTAGTCAAGATAATGCAAGAAAAAATAAAAAAGAATTCTATTAATAAACAAATAGTAGTCATAACAAAAATTAATTTAAAAATAAATAAATAAAATATGAAATAAAAATAAAATCATATTTAAGAAATAATAAAAAAATTAAATAATAGATTTGTTAAATTAATGCATTGTTTTGCGATTACGTTGTGGGGAATTAAAATACTTTTTCGCATTTTTGTTTTAATTTTAAATGTTTCAAATAATGGGATTTCACTCAATTTTGAATGCTTCAACATCCTGTTTGAAAATTTTCAATCAATTATGGTATACTTATAGAATTTTTTCCGGCACGAATTATTTCTATTATGTAATTTTCCGCTCTACTTGGTACAGGAAAGGCGTGGGGGGGGGGGTATTTTCTATAAAACCAAGGAGGGTCCAAACCTAATGACTGGAGTAGGGAGAATTGGTTGATATAGGAAGCAGTGCGGATGGCAGGAGTGCCTTTGGCAATTATCATCTCTTTGTTCTCATTACAATGCCACCATTGTTTTATTCGTTTATTATATCCAGACCATTCCGCCCTGCCAATATTCTCAGGAGGACGTCTTGGTCTCTTCCGCGAACCGAAGTCCATTCAGGGTCAAAACAAAGACCAAGAAAAAGAGAAAAAGATGAAGATGTCGTTTCTCAGTGAAAGTATATTCCGAGGTCTTCATCTCTCTTCAGGCATTCATCAAGATGTATAAACAACCATCACTTGAATCAAATCAAAGTTTTAGCAGGAGTAATAAGAAAAATTAATATTTTAGCTGGAAGAGTTTAAAATCTTTATGTTTTGTGTAAAAAGAGTATATTTTAGTTCTTGTGTATTTAAAATCTTAAGATTATATGCATCAAAGTATAAAATCTTAATATTTACTTAGAGTTAAGTATGAAACCTAAACATGCTGGAACAGTATGAAATCTTTATGTTTTATGTAATGAGAGTGAGCATAGAAGCTTAATGTTTTATGCTGGAAGATTATGAATCTTTATGTTTTATGTAGAAGAGTATAAAAACATAATATTTTATGCATCAAAGTATACAATCCTAATAATTTACATAGAGTTATGTAGAAAACCTTAATATTTTATGCAGGAAGAGTATGAAATCTTTACGGAGTAAGTGAATCTTAAATCTTAGTATTTCATACTGAGTCAAGGTAAAATCTTAATATTACGTAAATGGGGATTATACTATATTAATATTTTGTAGCAGAAGTATAACATCCGCACATTATACGTAAGGGAGTTTAAAATTATTTTTTTAGGTCATTGTTGCCTATTTAAATTTGATGAATAGGTACAATAAATCAATTAATCCAGGAAGATAAAAAGAAAATGTTATTTATAAACAAAAAAAAGTAAAAATCAAATAACATATAATAGTAATAAAAAATATATATATATAGTATATACATAGGCAAAGTATAAACTCTGACATGAGTAGGTAGGATCATATTTATTTTTATGTAAAAGAAGTATAAAACTTATTATTGTAACTGGGGAATGCAAAATAGTATGATATTTAAAGCATGGGAAGTATAAAAAGTAAACGTTTGTATCTAGCGATTTGTTATCCATCCAATAATCCATATATTTGAACAGGCTATGGATTAATTTTCATTCAGCTTTAGCTCTGGCTAAGTAATGATAAACATGAGACACTATCTCCCTTGCCTGACCTCTCAAAGCCTTCCCTGGTCCTAAACGAGATATAATCAGTTTTTTATAGTGTTTCACATCAAGTAGAAAGGGGCATATTAGGTAAATAGTTCCAGGAGAAGGAAGATTTGTAGTTTCTGGACTCCTGGATTCCTGGAGAATCTCAGAAGTCCAGGTGCAAACCTTGTTGTATCCACCCCTTGGGACCTCCCTTAGGATCCGCCCATATCCTTGTGTTATACCTGCCATTTCTACTAGAGTACGCCCTTTATCTGCGAACACTACCTGAAAAGGTCGCCATCTTGTCTCTCCGCCAATCAACGGATAGCAGAATTACCTCAGTTATTACATTAGCAGACTTTCAGGACGCCATGTCTAAAATGAAGTAAAAGGCCCTTACTTCCAGAGATAAACTAAGATATATATATATATATATAAAGGGGTCTATTTGCGAAGACCGCATCCAGTTACTTGTGAAGTATCTGTAGTGATTATAACAGTGATTCAGCGCACGCGTTTAACTCATAAGCTTTTCTATTGGTCTATACCTATGGGTAATTCTAACACTCAAGTTAATCCAACTCGCAAAAATTAATAGAATTCTAATCATTTTAGAGAGTTGCATTGAATAGAGTTTTGATATTTTCTTGAGCGACCTTAGCAAGCAAAAACGCATAGCACGTATGCCCCTAATGCGAAATAAATATAATATATATATATATATATATATATATATATATATATATATATATATATATATATATTAAAGAACCACCGGACAAAAAAAATCGGTGAGAAGGCCCCTTCACAATTACCTACCATTTATTTTTATAATATTAATAAATATTGCTTGCTAAAATATATTCTGCTTATTTTCATTTATGCTTTACAACTCTAAAAGTATTACTTACAACGGCTAGTTAGAAACCATATTATATAAATTTATTAGTAAAAAAAAGTTACTTTTAGTAGTGATTGTAGTGATTTTAAATACCTTTCATTACTGTATTAACTTTTGATTACTATATTTATATAATATGGTTTCTAACTTTAGATAACATGTAAAGAAGTAATAGATAACCTGCAAAGAACCTCTAAGCTAATCAGTAAGTAAATCATGACGGATACTTCAAAGTAACACGATGTGGTCTTCGCAAGCAAACTAATATAAAGTTATTTGTGTCGTAAAATAAGTTATAATGGGCAATTATTACTGCGCATGCTCAATACTAGCTCATTTGTATGCTCGGAGGTATGGCGGTATGCTCAGCCCCTGAACCACCCCTTTAGCAGACCTGCCACAAAATAAATATTTAGGCAGCGGTCAGACTCCCTCGGGTCCGACATCAATCTTATAAGATAAATATTTTTTATATTCTGGAAGCCACATATTTTTCTTGTAGGGTACATTGTTATTTCTGTCTTAATTCCAAGGTAGGATTTACAGAATAAATCCGAAAGGTATTATTTATAAATTCCCCTAATATTTATCGTTCATTGAATTTGTGTTTTTATGAATTTTCATTTCGTTATTTCATTTTATTCCGAATCGTCAGTGCAAAATCAAGCTCAATTGAACATTATTTTTTTCAGCAAAGAATTATTTCTTACAAAATTTAATCTGCCTTTCAAATACTTCACTTTTTTGTTGTTTTTTTTTGTTGTTTTTTTTTTCTTTCTTTTTTTTACGGCGGCATTGTAATGAGAACAAAGAGATGATAATTGCCAAAGGCACTCTACATCTAGGTCATTAGCGCCGGATAGCGGACACCACTATTGTCATAAATTCTGGTTTTTGAGACCACCACACTGGGAAAGGATTTTCACGTCTTGGCATTAAATTATTTGCATAAAATAACCTACTTGAATACAAAATAATCATATCAGTTTTTATTTTTCACAAAATGGGAATTATCACATCATTACATGATAGAGTGCGTTTCATTCCGAGGCGCTTAACAATTAAGAACCTCAGACACTTTAATATTAAATTCACAATTAAAAACATTAGATATAGCATCAACCCGAAATTTCTTTGTACTCTCTGCGAAGAAACGGCACAAGATGTAAACCATATGTTTCTACACTGCCATGCTAATTCAAACCTAAATACAAAATACCTACCAATTATCAAACCACACCCTGATACTTCTGAATTATACCACATAATAAATTCAAGCTCCAGGTCTAATTATTTTAAGTAATGTAAATATATATCAAATTTAGTAGCGTTATGTTCTAAAAGCTTAAATGATTAAAATAAAAGCCAATTTCATCATAGTCAGCACATGATTAATATACTTATAGGCAGATCTAGGCGCACGGTAGTGCGCCAGGCCAAGTTCCTGCCTAAGCATACTGTGTGTATATTACAGGCGGTCTTAGAGCCGATTTTTACCCTCTCATAACTTTCAACCAGGTAAAGATAAAGTTATGAAATTTTACACAGGTATTAGACTACTAGATGTGAGTAAAACTGGAAATTTTCATAATTCTAAATCGAATAGTTTCTGAGATATAAGCGATCGAAAATCGGGATTTATAGGACTCACTCACTCATTCACTCACTCACTCACTCACTGACTCATCAAAATTATTAGGCACTTCCCATGATGCTAGAGACTTGAAATTTTGCATGAAGATAGATATGAAGACGTTATTAAAGGGAAAAATCGAAAAATCGCGAAAAGTTGTCTTTGACTCCGCTTCTGGGGCGGGGGCGTTCCAGTTTTGTACTTCCTTCGGAAACCCGTCATTCCGTCCGAAACCCATGATGTGGGGTATCAAATGAATTGTCTCGGTATGAAGAACCTATATTTGATGTTTTAAGAAACAATTAGGCGCATATAGGCTCGGTAAAAATCTTATACCAGCTGTCTGTCTGTATGTTTGTTCCTCTTACAAATCCGTACCGTTTGACCGATTTTGACCAAACTTGGGACACAGATGGGTCTTGATACGGGGAGAATCATAGGCTAGGTTAAATTGTCTATCAGCTGTCTGTCTGTCTGTTTGTTCCTTATACAAATACACACCGTTTGACCGATTTTGACAAAATTTGACACACATGTCGGTCTTTATCCGGGTAGTGTCATAGGCTAGTCAAAATCGTCTACCAGCTGTCTGTCTGCATGTTTGATCCTTACAGAAATTCACACTATTTGACCGATTTTGACCAAACTTGGCACACGGGTAGGTCTTGGTCCTGGGAATGCACTAGGCTAGGTAAAAAAGGTCTTTCAGCTGTCTGTCTAAATGTTTGTTCCTTATACAAATTCACACCGTTTGGCCTATTTTGACCAAACTTGGCACGCAGGTAGGTCTTGATACGGGAGTGTCATATTACCTATGACGTTTTGTTCTTTTTGTTCCATCGAAATGCCATCATTTCTTCTGAAACCCATCATGTGGGGTATCAAATGAATCGTCTTGGTAAGGAGAACCTATATTTGATGTTTGAAAAAACACTTCGACGCATCTTAACAAAAACAGTTGTGACTTCTTTCTTAAATGTAGTAAATAAAGTCGTAGGGGTTCACTGCATAATATACTTCAAAGCAGATACTAAGTTTTTCAAAGTCGAGCCATCTAAATTACAACGTTTAGGATCACAAACCCAAAAGGTATCGTCTTTGTTCTTATATTTTTCTTGAAGGCCTTCTGCACTTTCCCTATTGTGATCTTTATCCTCGGGATAAGGTTCCTGTGATTTACAGTGTAATAGTGTAGTTAAGAGAGCAATCAATTTGTCCTCTAGAGTAATGTCATCTGGAAGAGCTTCTAACTTTTCTAGTCTAGTGATTAGATGTATGTAGGTTGATTATTGGTATCAAATATCAAGCAGTAAGGAGAACCTTATGCAGAATCCAAAGACCCTGGTTTTACATGAAATACAAAAGCCAGTAGGTATGCGGCAACTAAATTCTATTTAATACTTAGAAAAAAGTAATGAGATCCCCCAAAAAACATAAATGTGAAATAGAGGCCAAGTTCCTGCCCCCACAAAGAAACACTCCCTTCCTCAAAAATATCCCCTCCTAAAACCCCCCAAAAATGCCTTACCATTCTACACTCCAAAAAAGTAGTATGAGTTGGTGTATTAATTCAACCAAAAATATTTGCCAATACAAGAGATGATACAAGAAAGAAATGTCCAAGTTCATTACTTGGAAGACCTCATAGTTACTTACTAAGAACAGTAAAGACACGTCTACTGACCTTTAAAAACAACAATAAAAATACTTATGTCCAGTTACTAAAACGTCAGTTTCCTCAACCAGGTATATTCTTAAACTTGGCAATGTTTAGTTTTTCTCTAAAGATAATTTCGGCACAAAAAAAAAAACATTGCCAAGTTTAAGAATATACCTGGTTGAGGAAAGTGACATTTTAGTAACTGGACATAAGTATTTTTATTGTTGTTTTTAAAGGTCAGTAGACGTGTCTTTACTGTTCTTAGTAAGTAACTATGAGGTCTTCCAAGTAATGAACTTGGACATTTCTTTCTTGTATCATCTCTTGTATTGGCAAATATTTTTGGTTGAATTAATACACCAACTCATACTACTTTTTTGGAGTGTAGAATGGTAAGGCATTTTTGGGGGGTTTTAGGAGGGGATATTTTTGAGGAAGGGAGTGTTTCTTTGTGGGGGCAGGAACTTGGCCTCTATTTCACATTTATGTTTTTTGGGGGATCTTATTTATATAAAATAAAACACCTACAATTTAGATTTATATATTTTATTTGAATACTCATCTACATAATTACAAAATTCGAAATTCAGATTTTGTATATGTTTTTATATGTACATATTTACATGAATATGTAGGAACGTACGTATGGAATATATATACATATATATATATATATATATATATATATATATATATATATATATATATATATATATATATATATATATGCGGACGTTATTAGCTGAGTTGTGCAGTGAACAAATATACTAGAGGACCTTAGTTCAAATCCCGAGCAAGCACTAAATATTTTTATTTTCTAGTGTCTTCGATCATGGGTTGAATTCGGCCTCCCTGACCATCCCTAGACCAACCCAGCTTTTATTTAATTTATTGATGGGGATCATGGTACTGACCACACTATCTCCCTAGAGCCGTCATTATGTATATATATATATATATATATATATATATATAAAATCAGTCCCGTAACAGGCCACGAGGGCCCTACTATAGAGGTATCTGATTCATGACCATACGGCGCATTAGGGAGATAGTGTGGTCAGTACTATAGTCCGGCCGCCTGATATTTATATATATATATATATATATATATATATATATATATATATATAATCTGTAGCCTGGAGTTAGGTCGAAGAAGATTTTCAAACATTCTCCAATATTTCTCAATAGCCTTTTGGAAAGTTCGAAAGAATACATAAGAAAAATAAATCATTCGTTGCTAAGATTCTCGCTAGTAACAAATTCTTTGTAAGTAAATGAATATTTAGTAGAAGCGGTCGAGAGCAGAAGTTGCAAACCTGAGTCGCCATCAATCTTTCCTAACCTTGATTCACAGCGGTCATCCAGTGTTGCCCCTGGTCTGCCAGTGGTTACCCGGGAAGGGAGAAGGTGGCTAACCTGATTCATACTTCTTACTCCGACCAGAAAAGCCAGGAACACTTCACTAGACCACATATAGAAGATCCTTGGTGTAACTCTTTGGAAGATAAACAGGAATAAAATGACGTGTTTAAGATCCTTTGTTTATTGTTTGAATTTTGTATAGTTATATAACGCTCTAAAGAAGAATATAATGTCATTATGGACTTTTGGATTCTTGGACTTACTTGGTTTGAGATTACATGTAGTGAGATATACGTTTTCCTGGAGAAATTAAAGAAATGGTATTACATTTTCGTCTTAAACGGAATGAGATCTCTGGAACCATTCTTGAGGAAAAAACATGAACGACTGGCAGGGACTTAATTTTTCCAGAGGTATATTCTCAAGAACTTACATCTTCATCCACTCCAGGTATTCGCACTAGATCAAAATCATTCGAGCATTTGTCAGAAAGACGAAAACGGATTTAGTTTAAATAAAAACACATTCAAATCTGAAAATTCTCGATTTAAATAATAAAAATAAATAAAATTCGAAATTTAAGAAATATTATATACTCTTCCAACTTAAAATTCTTATTATTATACTAAATAAATCTTTCTTTTTAATTTGGACGACAAGATATATTTTTGTTTGTAGTTTTAGTTTGTGAACTTGTGAAAAAAATAACGAGATACATACAATAATATGTATGTACACATTTAAAAGTCATCCTAACTGGTTAAATTTCTGATAATGTAGTTGATTAGAGTATTGGATTTGCTTTAAAATGACACCAGAAGCAATAGTCTAGGACTAGTAGAAACGGAGATATTAATGAATGTCCGGCCTGTCCTGTCACTCGCCCCAGTGTGCAGTGGCTGGAACTGAAGGAACATCGTTGAGCCAAAGGCATTTATGCACTTGAAGGGAGAAAAAGCCATTGCACTTCTTGCCAACATTTCACTTGGTCAGTGCAGGAGATCTCTGGGCCACTGTCTTCTGAGTCGCCTTGGTAGAGAAAGTGGGTGGGTGATGCTGGATAGGGAGATATTCAAGTCTTTATTGAGCTTGAGGTTGGAAACATAGAACGGAGCCTTGACTACTTTTCTGGGGGTTTAGAGTAGAATGTTTGGATGAGTCTGCTGTTTGATGTTTTCTCAGTTCTCCAGAGTTCTGATCTGTAGGTTTTGTATTAAAATTCCTATTTATTTTTGGTATTCAATTAAAAATTTAGTTGTATCAAGCTAATGTCTTTTTATAGTATGATATTTTTTTTTCAAAAATGTTAATGTTTTTTCTATATACAGGCTATTGTATCTGAGTAAGTCAGTGAAGTTATCAGGCAACTCAAAGTTTCGTCTATACGTGGATTCAGTTAGTTCGTGTTTTGTAGACCAGTTTTCACAAGTTAACACACAAATATACTCTAATAAATATTAATGCTTTGTAGTAACTATTTTAAAACTTGACGCCAAAACATCCGCCACAAAGCTGTTGCCATGAACCAACAACAGAAACCGTATCCCTGAGTGTCAACAATGACTAATCCCCTCAAAATCCTTTTAGAATTATACCTCCTAGTCCCAATCAAATTATTTTGGCCCGGAGTAGTAAATATTATAGTGGTTCAATTTTTTTTTTCTATATTATAACTTAACTTACATACCATTGCAACGGTTTTGTGAGTAACTGTATATATATTGCGGATCGAGTAGGGAGAGAGTATTTACCTGCTTTCTCCAAGTCTCGTAAGGGAGTGGCGAGAGCGCATGCGCGACTCCCCACTACCCGCGATGTATATATATATATATATATATATATATTAACGTTATATATATTAACGTGTTTCCCGTATTAGTGTTATTTGATTCCATATGGTAAAACAAAATTTGTCCATTCACCTTCCCACAAAATTTCTTTATTTTTCACAAGGCCTTTCAACAAATATGTTCCATCATCAGGTGTTTGACAAACAACAAATTTGAAACATAAATTAATATTATTAATTATTATTGAAAAGTAACCCTCTTACGCGTATATCCACTCATTCATTTATCAGGTGGAAGGTGAACAAATGAAAACACGTGAATTAATAAAAATAATTTAAATATTCATTGTTCGATATTTTTTGCATATTTAGTGCCTCATCAGGAGCTAAACATTTTTTTTTACAGCCAAGTGAGCAAGATAACCTTCCACTATTCGGGCCACGTCATAGCTGTTAAAGTCATGACGTGGCCGTCAATATCATTGATTTTGGGAGGAGTCTTTTGTTTGGATGTAATGATGTTGGAATTTAGAACATCCTTGTATCTTTTTTGGGGGTGGTTTAAAGTCACCATGACTTCCATTATAGGCCTCCTGTAGAAAAGGAAATAAATATTTAGGACAGAGAGAAGGAACGGAAGGCTGCCAAGATCTGGTCGCATCAATCTTACCAACCCTTTCTTCCAGCTACTACCATCCCAGGACTACCAACCTCCCCTTTCCCGCGCGTTTAGGCGGGTAATCACCAAGGCCTCCTTAATATCTGCACGTGTGGTCGGATAACCTGGAGGGGTTGGCAGCCCTGATGGGCCTTCCGGGGAGATGGTATCTGTGTAAATTCGTGGCTGTAGAGTCCTGTCACTCCGTGCTAGATTTAGTGCTCTGGAAGTCAGTGTTGCCGTAGTTTATGTGCGCTAGGGGGGATGCCATTTACATTCTTATTAGGGGCGTGTGCCTATATGTGTTATCCCGCAGTACCCAAATCGCGACACATTAATAGATATTGTACAATGGATGCTCACTATTTACAACCGTTGTAAATCACAGAAACTCTTCACTACTTATACAATCGAATTGTTGAGGACAATACCAAAAACTTCTAAGAGATATAAGGACATAGTGAAACAAATATGTATGAATGAGCCCTAATGAATTGTGTAGAAATGTAAATCGATTATTTATGTAGGTTCATTTTAAGTTTAGATTAAAATATTCTTCTGCTGTTTGTTCAAAAAGAACAAACAACATAGTTAGTGTCTATAATAATAGATAATAAGGTCTAACAAATATTTCAAAACGTCCCTTCCTTCAAAAAGAAGGGAGAATCTATAATATATACCAGACCATCCCCCTGTGTCCTGTGCCCGCGACTATGGCGAATAGTGACTTTGGGCAGAATTTTTTGGATATACATTTTGGTTTATAAACACCTTTGTACGTACTGCAGTAGTGCTTCTCTATACACTATATTGGACGTATAGCCATCGGGTATCAAAGCACACTTGCTGCTAACACGCGACACAGCCACATGAAGTTGACTGTTCGAAAAACAGCTAATACTTTGATTCACACTCACAAATTTTATCGTCTGACCTGTGGCTTTATTAATTGCCATCATGGAACGTAGACTCCCTGGAAACTGGACTCGTTTAAAACTAATCGGAAAATTGTTCGGAATGAGAGCAATCCGAGGAATAAAAACACTATCACCTATTCCGCACCTCTATCAGGTTTCGTTGTAAATTGATAACTTTTAATCTGGTACCGTTAATAGATTTTTTACTGTGGCATATCATTTTTATTAATGAACCGATTGACAACAAACAAGCACTTAATGTTTAGTGAAGCTTAACACAATATATTTGTGACCCCTTTCTGAGATTAGCTTGCACAAACGCATCAGTTAAAAATCTTGGGATCATATTTGATCAGAACCTTTCCTGGAAAAATCATATTTCCCAAATTTCCCGTCGGTCCATATTTATCCTGAGACAGCTCAACCTCTCCCGCCATCTCCTGCCAAAAAAAGACCCGTCAACTCCTCGTAACCTCCCTATTATTCCCCCAGTTTGACTATGGTTGTTTGGTGTACGGTGGACTCTCTGGCGATCTCGAGGCAAAACTCAAACGGCCTCATGAACTGTTTTATTCGTTTTATCCTTGGGATCCCCAAAGACTCCCACATATCACATTTCTACCAGGAGCTAAATTGGCTATTCCCTCTTTATCGTCGACAGTACTTCCCCGAATCAGTCATTTACCAAGTAATGCAATCCCGTAGACCTTCTTATGTTTTTTCAACTTCTTAAATTTAAAACCTCTGTTCACTCCCGTAACACCCGATCTCGTCCTTCCGATCTTTATATTCCTTCCCACAGCAATATTCGAAAAATCATTCGTCACCCGTGCCACCTCGCTATGGAATTCCTTACCTCTGACCGTCCGCCATTCTACCAACCTAGAAACCTTTAAATCCCGACTCTTCCACCACCTTCTATCCCTGCAAGTTTTACACAACCCCTAGTCTATATTGAATCTGTACATTATACACTGATAGCATTTATAAGTTTTTAAGTTTATATATAAAATTCACAATTATTTTGTAATTTCAAAATTATTCCTATGGGACTTGTGTCCCGGAAAGAGAATAAAACTTTTCATTTCATTTAAAAAAAAAAACGCACAGACAAAATTCTAACCATCATTGTTTTGGCGTTTAAAAAGGCCCCCAATAATATTTTTTCTCATTATATATTCCCTGCACAGACACCAATCCGTTGCAATTTTATTATATGTATTTGCGAGTTTGACCTTTTTATGTATTTTCATAGATATATTAAATGTTGACTTCTCTAAAAGTCGGTCAGTTGAATAATTCAATAACATACAAGATTTATGGACTGCAGAAAGTGCATAGACCGGAAATCATAGCCGGTAACCCCAATGCACAAAATATATTTATATATAGACTTGTTACTATGAATAATTATCAGAATAATATTTTAGCTATCCCTGGACTATCCGTTCAGACACCATCCTCATTCAAGCAAGCCAAGATTTTCCTTTTGACAAATGTTTTGCCCTCGAGAAATTCTTTAACGCGGCACAAAAACAGTAATTTGGCTTCGAGCCATTGGCATTACTTCTTCGTCCGATGAAAGATTGCCCTTGGTGGTATTTTTCTTTTCTCGAAAATGAGTTCGTGCTCTTCTCGTATTATTCAACTTATTTGCTTTTCCCTCTTTTTATTTTAGTTTTTTTTTTTTTTTGTGCCTCTCTCTCTTTCCCTCCAACTCTCTGAAAAGTCCTATTTCCCTCGGTGAAATATCCAACTTTTTCCTCCTCAGCTACGTGATTGACATTAATAGAGAAAAGGAGACAATCCCATATTCTTAGCATTTCAAGAAAAAGCAGATCTTAGTTTCTTATGGTTCTTATGAGACATGATTTATAAACTTTCTTTTCCCATAAGACGTTAAAAATATTAGCATTTTAGCCGTCTAAAGTTTGAAAATAGATGTCTTGGTAGCTGAGATTATTCTTAATATGCAAACTACGAACCGTACATTTAAATTTTGATTATTTCCCTTCATACAGCGATAGAAGATCGATATGGTTTTTTTTTTTCCTGGTCGACCAACTACAAAGTTATTCCACCCTTTTAAGTGGTTCGGTCTTTAATACAAGTTTATGAAAGTGTTCCGGGTCCTCCTCTATTTTATTCAATAATTTATTCTTATATATATACTATATATATATATATATATATATATATATATATATATATATATATATATATATATATATCAGGCTTCCCAGATAAAATGAGGGATATGATAGGATATGTACATAAGTAAGGTTCGTGTGACCTATTCTCATCCTTGAAGAAATGACCTCTTCACTGCTAAACCAAAAAGAAGTGCCATCAGAAACATAATGCAAAATTACATCGTCGATAAAAATTGAAAGTATCGAATATGAAAATGGCCACTTTCCAGAGTGAAAAAAAAAACATTTATTCATTACTTTGCTTTTGGACAGTCAAATAGTCTGCAGGTTCGCCCTTTTGACTGTGGTTACTCACTCTCCCTGTCAATGAGTGAACTTAGATTCGAGAGTTTGAGTTGTACATCAGTCCAACAACAATCAGTAATAGATCGAAAATGAAAAATGCGTTTTTTTCACATTCGATACTTTGCATTTGTATCGACGATATCTATATTCAAAAGTACGAGTTTCGAGATACGAATTATGACATCTCAAGATATCATGATGCAACAATGCCCGCCAACAAAGTACAGGTAAAACGAACAAAAAGTAAGTCACGCAGGAGCTGCATTACTTAAGTACAGTCCTTAGCAAGGATAACGTAACTCTCATACCTCAATAATTTGCAAACAATAAACTATTTAAATACAAAATCAACAATGAACAGTAATTTATTAAGTCATAAAATATAACAAAGTAAAGATTTATAAATGTTTCGTATACAGGAACATCTAACGATGTTAATGACTTAATTAAGTTTTCTTAATGTTAAAATAAAATAATTCTTTACTCTATTTTTGTAAAAGAAACGTTCTATATTATTGAATTATTTCTTATTTTTGTGTATATATATACATATATATATATATATATATATATATATATATATATATATATACTAAATAAATAAAGGTATTTTTCTGAAATGTGAAATAATAGCTTTTGGGGTCCTTCAGCGAAAAGAATTTTACTTAGAACAAAGAAATGCCTTGCGTTTTACTTACTTGAATTCTATAAACATTTCTGTAGGTACCCATAAATAAATGTTGTTTATGAACTTTATTCTATTCTCCAAACTAACATATACAACATATGATATTAAAAAAATACTGTTAAAAAAATCACTCAAGATCTATGTAACTAATGAATTTTAACGTCCATTTGTTTTTAATTTTTCCAACATTTTAGGACGGGATATATACTGATAACCACTCTTCTTTATTCTGGATGGGGCAGATGCCATTTCTGTTTTCCGAATAAAACCCCAGTGGGAATCGAACTCAGAACCTTAGGCACGGATGAGTGCTCACGGCTAGTGGACATCCCTTCATTTTGTAAAGTATGACTAAATTTTCATATATATAATCAATACCAACGATAAGGAGCTCTTTCAAATAATTCTCTTGACTCGTTGGATTACCAAATGGCGACTGGTCCTAAATTCAGCCAAAACGGAGGCCAAAGTCTTTTCCCTACGGCGGTTTTCGAACGAAGAACTACCAGAAATCCGATTGGATGGACTCCCAATTTCTTGGAGCCCGAAGGACCAGGGAGTGAGGTATCTAGGACTATACTTTGACACTCGACTTACTTGGAAATTACCCATTAACATAAAACTACGACAGGCACCTTCACTTGTAACACTACTTTACAAGACCATGATCCTCCCAAAACTGACTTACGCCTGCCCTGTGTGGTATGGAACAAACACGACGAACATCCAACGACTACAGACTTTACAGAACAAAGTGCTGCGAATTGCAGCCAACGCTCCTTGGTTCGTTCATAACACCTTGCTCCATCGAGAAATGGGAGTTGATCCAATCGCATTTCACATCAAAGAACTGACTCGAAGGCATCAAGACAAACTAACTCTTTCTTCAGCTGCCACGATCTACAGCCTAGGAGAACCTACAGCCCGACGCCTCAAGCCGAGGCTGTATCAAGACATTTTATTTTAATCTAAAGAGCAATCTATTATTTTTATTATTTTATTTATTTTTTTTGTTTGTTTTCTTTTCTTTCAATTTGTGAAAAAACAATTTGTTTTGGTCCAAAATAAAAAAATATTTTTCTTTTTTCTTTCTTTCTTCAAATAATTCAATCATGGAAAGATATCAGCTGTGAATTCTATCCAGCATCATTATCCTCTATAAACAGCATATATTATTGTCCATTACATTAATTGAAAATTCTGAAATTTTCCAAATATGACAGAATGATCTGGTTAAAGGTGTTTAAAAAATACTGCTTAGACATCGGAGAATTCAAGACCAAAGAGGCTAGGTTGACTGTGGCGAAGAGCCAGATTTCAGATTGGCCACAGCTGTTCATACATTACAAGTGGCTTTTCGCTCTTAGCTGATGGACAGGAAATTACTCCAAATTAATGGCATAGGATATTTCAGGAAATTTAATAGTTACTAAAATTGTAATCAAATCGTGAGATGTCGGTCAAAATGAAAAATGGATGCTTCATCAGCACTGTTCCTATTTATTTTCAACTAATTTACTGTAATATCAAAGTGAAATCACACTCAGAACCATATATATTTTCAACTAATTTACTGTAATATGAAAGTGAAATCACACTCAGAACCATATATATTTTCAACTAATTTACTGTAATATCAAAGTGAAATCACACTCAGAACCATATATATTTTCAACTAATTTACTGTAATATCAAAGTGAAATCACACTCAGAACCATATATATTTTCAACTAATTTACTGTAATATCAAAGTGAAATCACACTCAGAACCATATATATTTTCAACTAATTTACTGTAATATGAAAGTGAAATCACACTCAGAACCATATATATTTTCAACTAATTTACTGTAATATCAAAGTGAAATCACACTCAGAACCATATATATTTTCAACTAATTTACTGGAATATCAAAGTGAAATCACACTCAGAACCATATATATTTTCAACTAATTTACTGTAATATGAAAGTGAAATCACACGCAGAACCATATATATTTTTTTTTAATATTTTGTTTCTCAACTTGCAGCAATTTAGTTTTTAAAAAAAATTATTACCATTAATTTTATAATAATTATTTGAAGTACATATTATCATTCATAAGCATATATTCAATCTGTTTTTAACAGAAAATTACATACCTATGGCTTCTAATTTAATTGAAAATGTATGACTTTTTTTTCCTTCATATAAGCATACACGTGAGAAAAAAATGAATGAAACTCATGAAACTGAAGTGAATAGACTTTTTTAGTAAAATTACTATATAATAGCCATTATTATATCACACTATATTTTTGTTCTCCAAAATGCGTTTGTACTTCAATCTATGCTATAAAAAAGATAAACCATCTTATTTTGGAATATCTGTGTTTGGGGAAAAAATAAAAAAATTAGCAGCATTTTTTCCTTAATTTAGTTTTTAAGGTTATTATTTTTTTATGTTAGCCTGAGTACTGCAAATGACAAAATCTATTACTTGCAATAATATATTCTTGATTCTAAGAAATTTTGTTAGACTGTTTATTGGCGTGTTTCCTCCTTTTCCGCTTTCAAGATGATATCTACAACCGTTTTTTGAGAAATTTGGGCAAAAATTAATGTTTTAATAGTTTTTAACACAGACTAGAACCTATTCATTTTGGCAACGTTTCGAGTTGAGGAAGAAGTGTACTAAAAAAAAATGTTATCAACAGACATAAGCAGTTTTGGAAGTTCCACAATATCCTATATCTCGAAACTGGGGACAAAATCGGGGTAAGCTCTGATGATTTTTAAAATGAATTTGATTAGAGACATATGGAGTTAGGATGTTGGACACTGATCTGGTTCTAACTTTTAGATATAAAATCAAAAAAAATCCATGAGAAGAGCATCCCCTAGCGATCGGCTGCTCAGAGGCCGTAGAGAATCGTCCCATCAGAGATCCAAGGGTTTGCAAACACCACGAGCATACAATGAGCCGTTAACGAACTAGCAATAAACAAACGGAGACAAATTAGGCTCTCGCTTCAACCGCCGCCCGGTCGAATAACCCGGGGAGTCGGGGGCAATTTGTTTTTAAGTCCCACCCCAGCAGACGTCGGGGGTGGCTGAGGAATAATGGGGAACCCCTGCGTAGTGTAATTAACAGAACCTACCCCCCTCCCTCCGGAACATCTGATAATACTACTAACAAGTAAGTACCAGGTGGTTCCTCGAAGCGTTTCTTATGTAACTGGCTGCAATTCTGTGGGGTTGTCATCTCTCATCTTGGGGCTTCTTGTCGGCCAATCAGCGATAGGATTAAGGCCTATTCAGATTGTGTAATCAGCATATCTTTGGCCCCAAGTGATAATCTGAAGTGGGTTTTAGGCCATCATGCCCGCAAAAACCACACGATGCTTGAGTTGTTACTGCTGACACAACGCAACGGAGAAACTATTGACACAACTACCCTTCAGTTATCAATTTCATCTTTTGAGCGGTCAAATAATCCACATTATCATTATAATAATCATATTTATTAAATGTTTAATATTAGCAATGGTTTTCTGAACAATAAAAACTAAAAAAAAAGTCAATTATACACACCCAACCCAAAAAACGTTGCAAAATCAGTGCTTATATAATACAGTAAGAACACCTACAAGACAAATTAAAATTCGAGAGAACTGTGTGATCTTAGCGTGGTTCCATATAATCTTTACGTGATAGGAGCGTAGCATTTTAATTTTTCGGGATTTGAAACATCGTTTTCCCCTGCTCAAGAGTCAAAATTAACGCAAACGTTTTTCTAGAGAAAAAAATGCATTAGGTTTCCAAATAAATTATCTCAACTTGGCAACCATTTTCAAGATATTTAAAAAAAAAATTACAAAAATGTTAAAACTGCTCATGTCTCCTTATAATACATTCCAAAATTCTTTGTTTGGAGTGGAAATCTTAGTTCTGCTGTATGCAGGACTTGTAAAAACAAATTAAAATCAGGTAAGAATGTCGGTACTAAATCAAGTTGTCTCCATTCTTCTTAAGCACGGTTTAATCGATAAACTTTTTCGGTGGTGCAAATTTCACTAGGTAAGGCACTTGGCGTTTCCTTTTAAATATATTTTTGTATAAATATATATTTACATACATGAATATACGAAATAAGAAGGAGAGTTTGGCTCAGTGTTAGAGCACTTGACTCATGACAGAGTTCGAGACTCGGGTGCACACTGAAAATATTATAACCAATTAGGTCCCACGCCGTCCCAGCTTTGAATGGTTACACGCAAAGAGAAGGTAGTTATTACTGAAAACGGTATTACCCTAGTGTACCGCGTTTCCTGGGTCCGCGTGGCCTGATAGTTGACTGTTTTAATTCTTTTGAAATTGAAAATCTGTTTTTTTTGTTTTTTGTAACCTATGACACTTCTACTTTCGGATTTCGTCATCGACTTAACAAGCCGGCTTTCGTCACTGTAGGGCGGAAGCATGCTAAAAACAATTTAAATTACATTTATTCTTGATTTGATACCTGCAGGTTATAGTGAAGACTATGAAGTCAAATCTAGTTCTTCTATAGTCAAATCTATTTAATATTATATATGGGCTTCTCGCTTGCAAAATGTTTAGATATCCTTATGTAATATTAAACGGGCTCTAGTTGTGGAAGCTATAGCAAACGAACTACCCCACAATGTGACCGAACTTCTGTGGAAACCTCAGAATTCTGTTCTCTGAAGTGGTTATTACAACACCTTTTAGTCATTTAGGCAACTTCAAACGTAAGAATGTATATATTTTAAACATATTTTTTATTAAGAAGAAAATTTGCAAATCTGTTTCTGGCAAGAGGTCTAAATGCCTGTTTGATTATTATTGTGTCTAGTTGCATTTATCTCTAATTTTACAATGTATTAAAAAAAAAACATGTGCATAAGGCAGAGGTTATAGTATCATAAATTGTGTTAAATATATCTTAATATACAAAAATATAAAATATACAACGTAGAATCATAATAGATAGTTTAAAAATGTGCTAAAAGATTAGAAATTTACTTTAGAAAGATCAGAAATAAATTGCAATATATGAAAATATAATATCAATGACTTTTGTATAGGCCTTTTCAAAATTGTTTTTTAGTTTTTTGCGTTTTTCTCGGATGATCCAACGATTGCCAAAATTATGGCCCGTTTTCTTATATATACATATATTGAATTGAGTTAGATAAATTGTATTGTAAGATCAACAGATTATAAGGAAGATTAATTGTAGACACTGCGGTTCAGAAAAAAATATTTTCATGCCAAATGTTATCAAAATCGGACGAACTCTTTTATACAGTAGAATGCGAACGAAAAAATATGTTTAAATATCTGAACCAATTTGAACGCCTGGTTTTTCCTTGACTTATGGATTATGAACCGTCGGCATTTCTCGTCAACACTTATGGAAGGCTTAACTGGGTCGACTTAATATCAGGCTTTCCTCCCCATAGGGAGGGCAGGAACACGGCAAACAAATTGTATTTTTTTATTGTTTTCTATATATTACTAATGGAATTTCTATAATAATAGAAAGGGATTTCATATCCCCCCAATATTTGGGCTGCCATAAGAATGGGGATTACAAAAGATTGATTTTCCATTCGTTCATGTTCGTGGTTCGTGCCCGCCGAAGCGTTTCGGAGATTTAGGGCGGAGTAAATACGCTGCCTATATCGGGAGGGATTATCCTTGGAATACATAACCGATTCAATGCTCCGTAGCAATACTCAGCTCCAGAAGGAGGAATCGTCTTAGCACTTATCAACGTCCTTATCTGATATGTACTTATCAGAATATTTAAAAGCCTTTATTAAATGTTTACAAACTTAGCCTTGTGACTTCGAAATACCAGGTAACGCAAAAAGTCCTGTCGTTTTATTTTAAATCCCATGTTTACAAATTTCTTACTTTAATACCATAATGGTAAATAAAGAGCAGCCGTATAGGATTAGAAGATGCTTGTTTAGGTAGTGAACTGCACTACTTTAACTTTAATCCAGTTGACGTTCTGAGCTGGAAAAAAATGTTTACAATGATCTCTCTTGAAACGCAAATTCGCTCGATTTTACTCTACGAGTTTAAATAAGGCCTAAAAGCCACCGAGGCTGCTCGTAAACTGCATCAGGTGTTTGGGGACGATGCTCTCTCAGATCGGAAGGCGTAATTCTGGTTTGCAAAATTTCGTACAGAGGATGAATCGCTCATGGATGAACCTCGAAGTGGTTGGCCGGAAACTGTAGATGACGACGCCCTGGCAGAAATCATTGGGTCAGATCCACGAAAAACTTGCTCTGAAATCGCTGGACAACTTAATGTTTCCGAGTCAACTGTCAGAAATCACCTACCTCAAATTGGTAAGACCAAAAAACTTGATAAGTGGGTTCCCCATAAACTGACCGACTGCAAGATCACACGGGACAAACTCTTAGCGATTGGCTGGGAAACTCTACCTCACGCACCATATTTCCCTGATTTGTCACTATCTGAGTACTATCTGCACAGAGCTCTAGACAACAGTATGCGGGGGAAAACGTTCGCGAATGTGACGACCTTGAAAAACACCTTAGAAAGTTTTTTTTCATCCAAACTAGCTGATTTTTATGAAAAAGCACTTTGTGACTTTGAGGCTCGTTGGAAGAAGGTTTTGGAGAGCGAGGGTGACTATTTCGACGAATACATCTTATTTGAAATATCTTTTTGCTTTATTTCTACCCTATTTAAAAAAAAAACGCCAAGACTTTTTGCTTTACCCGATATAATTTCACCGAATCGTCGCCAAAATAATTCTTGTAGACTTCCGTAGACCATCTAGTCTTCGGTGTACTTATTATCCTGTTGATGTGATGTTAACCGAGGTTTGTCCAGCTCCCTTAGGGTTTCTACAGAGCATTAGGTATATTTCTGTTCTATTAAAGGTATATTTTTTCCCCCTTCGTATAATGTTTAGTTACAAAGTCCATAATATTTTAATAAATCGTGTTTTCAAAATTTCAATCAATACTTGAATTTTATCTAAGCTGTTTTTATAATTCTACTACCTTTTTCTAGTTCTCAATTACGAAAGAAAAAAAAGACCTTTCCTCAAACTTAAAAACATAATCATAACTATAAACTTCACACATTACCACATAAAATAAGTGTTCTGGAGGTTTTCTTGATTGTATAAATATGTTTTTTGTTAATAAAACATTTTCTGTTTACAGGAGCTCTGCCATTTCGCCACGATTATGGCCCGTAAGTGTTCCTTAGAACATGATTGAGCAATCGTATGTCTTTAATGGTGAAGCTGCAACCTTTCAAATGTGGATTCCCACAGTTTATAGATTGTTTTTATGGTGCCATCATAATGTTCTCTTTACGAACTTTATTGCTATCTCGTAACTACTAGTTGTAGTGTGAAAAAGTATAGGATCAAGTGATGGTAGCTTGCTAAGGGCTGTATAAAACGTTTTAGGAGTAAATTGCTTATGACTTTTTTTATTTGAGTCGGCCTTTTCTCGAGATGTAAGATGAAGATAGCCAATAGGCGATAGATATTTTAGCGTGTATCCTCCCTCCATATAAGGAGAAAACCCGCTGGCAATGTCGACTAGATGAGGCAATAGAAATGTCCCAGCGAGAAATATTAACGTTTCATTAGACATAGAATAAAAAAATATGTATATCTGTTCGCACTCTCCATTTTCCAAAAATGGCCCAATTTTGGTCGAATTTGGCTTGTAAATACTTTGTATAAAACAGAATATTAAGTGCCAAGAACATAAGCCAAACGGAACATGTTTTTAGCGAAAATGACTCAAACAATTGTAGCGCTTACAGTTTTGCATATGTAGGCTTCGACAGGGACTCTTAGGGCGTGTGGAATACGATGAGACCACTTACAAATCGATATATTTTGGCGTTTTGAGAGCAGCGAGAAAAATATAGTATTGTTTCACTCGAAAACCACTTGAAACGTTTTTTCATAAGTCACAAATTCAATGAACCTAAGGTTTTTTATTGGTTGTTTTTGAAGCTTGTCAACCTTTGAGGTCATTAAAGCTATCGAAATTAATGTATGAGCATTTTGAAGTTGTGGAAGTATAAGAAAAAATGTTTTATCAACAGACATGAGGGTCTCCCGGTGGTCTAGTGGCTAACGCCTTAGTGTCTAATACGGGAGATGGTGGTTTCGATTACCGGCAGGAATTTCCTTATATCACGGCTCGTTGAGAAAATTCCTCGCTGCCCCTTGGATGTCGGCGCTAATGGCCCTGATGTAGATGCGCCATAAAAAAAAAAAAAAATCGACTGACACAAGTAGTTCTCGTCATTTTTTTAAAATGTCTGGTAAAACGTAAAATCGTGACAAATGAAACGTAGCCATTCGAAAGCTTAGTAAATTTCACAAAAATAGTATTGAGGCGTAAATTTCGATCGGATCGCCTCAGTTGTACAATGCGAAGCTTCAAAAGGGTTGCTCTAGTTCCGTTCTAAGCTCTCCAAATTACATCAGATATAAAAATTACCCATAAACACGCTTAAATTGTGTATTTCATGCGTTTCAGACTTTTTGATATGTTGTAGATGGTTGTCTTCTTGAGGAATGTGCTCTGATTACGCCAATGGACTTCTTTATAATAATTGAGCATTCTTGAGACTTTTTATATTACATTTATGGTTTTTATTTACATCCCCAACATAAACACGATAAGGTAACTCTTTTCCAGTGTATTGTACATTTTTTGTGTCTTCAGCCGACTCGCTGATTTGACAAGACAGACAAATCGAGCATACATACGAGCGGGGAGAACGTTTGATGACGTCATTATTCATCCTAACACCACGGTCGGTTACCCCCGCAGAGTCCTGCTGGCGTTACAGTCTGCCTACATCCTTGGCCCGGAGACCTCTGTGGCAGAAGTGAAAGCTCTGTTCAGAGTCACGGCTGGCTGACTTCATACCGCTAAGATCTGACTCTTCAGCCATTCTATGCTGCAGTCTAAGCGAGAAGTCAAATGTCAGCCGTGATTGGAAAGCATTATGCAGTCTTGCGGTTCTGAGTAAACCGCAGACTCATTTTCCGTTTCGTAAGCTTTTGGATGAATAGTTGTTATTCTGTTTAATATTCATCTCCGTTTGATGTCTTAACTCGACAAAACCATCAACATTTTACGCAAAAGAGCGACGTAACTAATGTGACGTCTTGGGTAGAAAGTTGTTTCGCATTTTCCAAACGGGACGAGGTCTCCGACATATCACGTGCTTTGTTTTGGATACTTGTCAACAGAAAACGTATAAACCTAGAGTCACGAACATACTAACGAAAAAATACTGCATAATTATATCTCTACATAGGAAACACTACAGAGAACCAACTCAGAGCAGTGATGTTTATAGTCCTTCCTCAAACAGAATATCACAGTGTGAAAAAGTAATACCAGGCAGATTACGTATAGGCCACAGGTTATCGAGTCTTTAATGACCCTGCTGGTAGAAGGTTCGCCTCCTCAGAGGCTGTAAATTTATGTATTTATAAAACCTTCTTCTGAAGAGGAGCCAAAAGGGTGAGAAACATAAACGGAGTGAAAGTGTAAAGGGTAGTTTCTTAACATTCCACCAACAACGAGAATTTCTATATTTGAGTAAAGAGTCAATTACTTATTAATTAACATATTTTTTTAAAGATGTCCATTATAAATCATCGGGTTCTTATTAGCAATTTAAGATAAAAAAAATAATTAAAATTCGCCAATGGAACTATGCATCTCGCAGAAAACTATTATGACTTTAAAAAAAAAAAATGATTTTCGTTTAGAGCCTGCAGCTCAAGTTCGGCATCATAAATATGCTTTAGGTCCTCCTCCCGACAAATCTATGCAATGTACTGTATAACTTACAGTCTTTTTTTTTTCGTACATGGCCACCGCGCATGCGCGAGCAACAGCGGACACTTTTTTGTAACGTTTTTTTCAGTTTAGTCATCGCTAAAGCATATTTATGCTAAAAATACCTGTAGGTTTGGATATGCATTCGTGGAATGAAGAAAAATCAACAACATAACATTTTTCCTCGAGGGCAGCTGAATTAACATAAATTATCTAGAAACAGCCCAAACCAAGTGTAAAATAAATATGTCAACACAACCGCAGAAAAATACTAAAAGTTGTGAGTTCAACGCACAATAAAACGAGAATCTAAAAAAGTAGAAAAAGCACAGTAGGAATTCTTCCAAAATGTATATGACTACCTTTTTATTTGGAGATGTCATCTTGTGGTACCTGGGGAACCGAGTAGGCTGCTAATCCCCATTATTATACCAGTATGCGTTTCAAAATTAACTACAACAATTAGTAATATCAACAAAAATCAGATTCTCATCCGATCAAGGTCTGGTTCGTTGTTTTCCATTCGCAATATCTGTATTTGATGACAATCGCAGAAGATGTACACCCGAATTTATGTAATTTCTTTTGGATATCGTTTACGTCAATCTGTTCAAGAAAGGAAAAACGTTTTAGGAAAAGCCTAGAAGAGTTCTACACCAAAGCAAAGCTTCTGAATACATTTCTACATATTCCTCTCCAAACCGTCGGCACTTTAAAAGACCTCAGCTCCTCCGAGAGAGAGAGTGAGAGAGAGAGAGAGAGAGAGAGTTGTGTGTTAGTCCTGAGTGGTTCTCTCCGATAAAAGGCCCCTCGCTACACCTAGGTGTTCAGAGACACATAAAAGAAACGTACGACAAGAAGGAGAGGGGTGTGTCGGGTTTTTAACAAGGTCGGCCCGCTACTGTTAGGGGTCTCCAGAGGCAGTTAGGGGCATAACCATAAAACAGTAGGCGGGCGCTACCGCAGTTACCCAGAACTTTGTCCCATTCCGTCGGGGACTGATGACCCCGACAGTACAGGATACAATCCCACTTATGTTAGTTTCTCTTGGAACTCCATCCACCCACCCTGAGTATGGTATAGCTATCTTCCTATCTCAGCCGATAGAACTATTCCAAACTAACACTATTTTTCTTCAAGACTACTTTCTTTCAGTTAAGAAATCTCTTTTAAATGGGCTGTAATAACACTTGAGATAAGAACAGAATTCAATCAGAAGTTTAGACCAAGAATTGCAATCCCTTAAAAAAAACATTAGCACCCTAACAAGACAAGGCTTGGAGCAGTTGTACTCAATTTGCGGTTGGCCCAACTGCTGTTAATTTATTTTAAACAATTATGAATTTCATGCCCATTAGAAATAATCGGCTAGAAACAATAATTTCGTGCACTGAGTAAATATTTCGAAATATAATACCAAAATCATTTTTTTAAATAAAAAATAAAAACAGTCACAATTAATAAAAATCTGCTCCCAAAAACACTCAAACGCAAACCAACGGTTGTAATGTATATATAGAGAGTACGTAAACCCTTATGTCAATTTTAGCTAGCGTTTCTTTTATTTATTGAGAGTTCGTTTTCTATTTAATACATTTTTTTTAGTATTTTAATAAACGTGACTTTTCTTCTCCTTATATATTTTTGTATGCTGTAGATGCACTGAGGATGGAGCTGTAGTCTTCAAAAGCGTGTTTTGTGAATCAAAGAAATTAATTGTGATGGAGACCTGGAGTTTTTTTTTTTTTTTTTTTCTATTTGAGAATTATATATATATATATATATATATATATATATATATATATATATATATATATATATATATATATATACTAAATAAAAGGTTTGTCCTGAAAAAAAAAGTAGGGGTCATTTTGGAGTAACCGAAAATGAAATTCCACACTTTTCCAGAAAAGTGTATAGACAACGCATTAGAAGTAGTTTATTTCTATTTCTCGCGTTAATACCTCTACAAAAAGTGTACTTGGAATTATATTTGCACGATCCAGTAAAGGTTGCGACATTTCAAGAGCGGTTTTCGCTGAAAGAAACAGCTGTAGTGTGCTGGATAACCGGCTTGAATCTCAAAATGAGCTAGTAGCTTAAAATTATTAGCTTTACGTTCACAAGAATTTGAAATTCATCGTTCTAGTGGTCGACTTGCTAACGAATTGAACCTTTTGTTCTGGCAAAGTATTATTGGGCCAAATTTTGTTAAAAATCGAACCACCTTTGTAGATATATACATATATATATATATATATATATATATATATATATATATATATATATATATATATATATACATTAATAAATTGCTAATAAGAACCTGACGATTTATATTATAATGGGCATCTTTAAAAAAAAAAAAAAAAAAAAAAAAATCAGTCCCGTAACAGGCCACAAGGGCCCAGAGGGGTCAGTTACTGTAAAGTCAGTTCTATGCTCCGGCCGCCTGATTTTCCGCTTGGCTGCTTCGACTGCTAGAGTCATTTGCACCCAAGGTACCCATTATTAATTAAATTAATTAAAGGCTGGGTGAGCCTAGGGACGATCTGGGACCCCAAATCCAACCCTCGAACGGCAGCACTAGAAGAAAAAATCTTTAGTGCGCGCTCGGGTTTTGAACCTGGTCCCCCAGTTCATTAGTCGAGTGCTGTACCACTGAGCTAACCTCGCCCCCGGGCATCTTTAAAATATATGTTAATTAATAAGTAACTGACTCTTTACTCAAATATAGAAATTCTCGTTATTGGTGGAATGTTAAGAAACTTCCCTTTACACTTTCACTCCATTAATTTCCTCCCTACAGGTTTCTCACCCTTTTGGCCCTTCTTCAGATGAATGCGTTTTAAATTTACAGCCTCTACTTGAGGAGGCGAAACTTCTACGAGCAGGTTCATTAAATACTCGATGACCTGTGGCCTATACGTAGTCTGGTTGGTATTACTTTTTCATGCTGGGTTATTCTGTTTGAGGAAGGACTATAAACATCACTGCTCTGAGTTGGTTCTCTGTAGTGTTTCCTATGTAGAGATATAATTATGCAGTATTTTTTCGTTAGTATGTTCGAGACTCTAGGTTTATACGTTTTCTGTTGACAAGTCTCCAAAACAAAGCATGTGATATGTCGGAGACCTTGTCCCGTTTGGAAAATGAGTCTGCGGTTTACTCAGAACCGTAAGACTGCATAATGCATTTTATATATATATATATATATATATATATATATATATATATATATATATATATATGAGAGTGAGTAGTTCCTTGAAGGGTTACGATAGGGAATGTACACCTCTAGCTAGAAGGGATGAAGGGATATATAATGCAGAGCCTGCCCTAGGGAAATCTTCACCCCTACATCCACATTCTGCACCCCCCCCCTCCCTCTGCAGACTACTCTCTGCAGATTTGTGCAGTATTTCCATCTTCTTCCCCTTTTTTTCTTCATCCCATCTCCTCTTTTACTTCAAATCAGGGTTTTTTTACTATAATCTTTTTATCCCGATGAAAGTAGAGAATCTAGTTCTATTAGATTTGCATCTTATTATTCTGATAATAGTTGTTTCTGAATAGCTTAGGATATTATTACATTAAATGCCTGAGTTATGTTTGACATTTTATTTAATCATTTTTTTTCATTTATCTTTTTTTATAAACTATCATGGTTGAACTAATGTTATTTATAAAATGAAGGCCACAAAATAGTGCCAAGCAACGTTTTTAACAAAACCTGTAAAACTCTAGCTGCTTTATGTTGGATATTATGTGGGACTATCAGTTAAATGGTTAGAGGCAACAAGATTAAGTAGCATTCAGAGCTTGTAGTAATATTTTAGGTCGTATTTGCATTATAGACTGATAGTCCCACATAATTTCCAACATATAGCAGCTACAGGTAAGTTTTGTTAAAAATGTTGCTTGGCACTTTTTTGCCCCGACCCCTTCAGATATTATATACATAACTTGTGCAAGCTAACGGCTATGGTATATTTAACCAGTTCTCGTTGGTCAGCGAAGTTAAGCAACGCCCGGCGTGACCTGTGCTTGGATGGGTAACCGTCACGAAGAACATTCGTTCTCAAAACCAGTAAAATCGGTTTTTCGGATCTTATCCTTTTTATTTTTATCTCACTAAAACGGAAACGACAAATAGCTCTCCTTAGCTTTACTTCTGAACCCTTCCCTAATGGTATCACGAGCAGGTGTTTATGAATGAAATGAGACAAGCCATGTATAAAAGCATCTCTATCTAAGATGTCCATCCATGGGTTAGCGGGGTCTTCATATCATTTGTCAAGCTGACACCAACCAGCCTCCTCGGAAACACAAGCAGATAACAGCAAGTCCGAGTTGTAATAAATATTTGTCAACCTGCTGACGATGTACGCAACTATGTTCAGTGAACCATTAACAATACTTACTTTATATACATATATATATATATATATATATATATATATATATATATATATATATATATATATATATATATATACTGTTAAATATCGTCTACTTTCTAGGTAATGCTTTTTGAATAGCCATATTTGGGATGGTAATATGTGTTTGGGATTTTCTTTTGATTATCCAGTTATATTTAATTTAAAATGATAGTTATTATTTTCTTTTTCAGGTGAGGCTTGTTAATAATTCTACGTACTTCATTCTTTCATTACAAGTAAGGTAATATTTCTTTATAGCTTTTCTATTTATAAAATTTTCTTAAATGAATGGGCACGTTTGATGTGAATTCATTTATGATACAAAAAGAATAACCGTTGAAAAAATGTAAGAATAACATTTGGTTTGCACTTACAAGGGGAGTATACAGGGATGGGGTCACCGATTTGGACCAATTTTTTTCTGGCGATTCTACATCGAAAAATAGTCGACACGTGTCCGAGCGTTCCGTCCAATGCGCCTTAGGAGCCGAGAAATAAAATAAAATAGGTTGAAAGTGATTTATTTTTTATATCGAGTTTAAAAATGATATCGACATGATTCTTTCACCAATTCATTTGTTTTATAGAGTAGATTAAAAGAAAAATATAATCGTTAAAAAATAATTTATATTTTCTCAAATATATTCAAAAATATGCTATCGTTTTCAGGTAAACTAGTATTATACATTTTTTTACACCACAAAATAATAGCAGATTTAAAATCAGCACCCCATGAAACCCTAATATACTTAATATCATTGAAAACAAAAAATAATGATTTTTCCTTGTCTGGAAGAGACTAAACATTTGTAAGCGAAAAGGTAATGTAACGTTTTGAAATTCAATATCTCCCCTTGAGATAATCCGATTTTTACATCATTGAAATCTTTCGAAAGGAGAAAGACTCCTTTTTCTAACCATATAAATTACTATTGTATTATCTCAAAAGGTACTTGCGAAAAATGGTTTCATTGTTATTTGAAAAATTGTTTCATAATCGATAAAAACAATTGTTTCATAATCTATAAAACAAATGAATTGGTGAAAGAATCATATCGATATCATTTTCTGAACTGGATATAAAAAATAAAGCACTTTCAACCTATTTTATTTTATTTCTCGTCTCCTAAGGCGCATTGGACGGAACGCTCGGACACGTGTCGACTATTTTTCGATGTAGAATCGCCAGAAAAAAATTGGTCCAAATCGGTGACCCCATCGCTGTGTACTCCCCTTGTTAGTAAAGAAGATCCTACCATCTGAGTACAAAAAATGACTGTTATAAAAATTTATATACACTAACGATACAAACAAATTTATGAAAATTAATTTCATATTCATTAAATTACTCCATTCACTATATATATATATATATATATAAAACTTTTATTTTGAGGAATGGGATTATTTCCATTTTTATTCTTTGAGAGGAGACCGTTGGTGGGCGTAGAAGAAACGTCAGCAAAAAATAAAATCCATTTTCACATAAAAAATATAGTTTTATTAAGTCACAACGACCGAACCATGACAATTTCTACCTTTCAATTTTTATTAATTGCTCCTTTGATAGAAGCCGATAATCCCACTTTGCAAGATACGCTCCTGGACGGGGTGACATTAAATGCAAAAAACATGCTCATAGATAAGAAATGGGCATACGTATATCGGAATCACAACAAAGCAGTGGTAGAGTAATCATTTTTTTTTATTATATTTTCACAATATTTTTTAGTTGTCCTTTTAGCACTTTCCTCCGAAGGAAAGTAGCTATTGAGGTTGGACTCATGACGGAATTTTTGAAAAATTTCTTCAAATCTTTATCGATCCTACCTAGTAGACACCGAAAATGACCCCCGTTAAAATTTATATATATCTATATAGATAGATAGATAGATAGATAGATAGTCTTTATTAATCAACAAAACACAACATAAGAAATTGTAACAAATTATACAAGAGTACCTATATAAGTGTATACTATACAAAAAGGAATTACTATAATCCTACTTAGGACTCTAAAGACTAATACTCTTGGCTAACTGCCATCAGAGGGAGGTAACACTTAACATTATAATAGTCTTAATATATGATAAAAACAAACTTCAAAACAGGCAAAAAAAAAAACATGATAGAGGATTCATTTTACAAACTTATATTACAGCTACTGACTTAAAACTAAAAAACATTATAAAAGTAATCTATGTAATTTAACAACATTTTAATATAATTATACATACATCACAATAAGCTACGTTAATTAACAAGGACCAAATAATTTATATTTTCACCCTAATTTACACACACACACCTATTACTTATTTACAATTATACTCCTCCTGTTCCATGCTTCCCTACCATAGCCTGCAATATTCTCCCAGTTGCGCCCATTTAAAAAACCACAAACTTCCCCAAATGAGATATATTCCACACCCAACCACTTCAACCTAATTTCCTTCAGCTGCCTACATGAACCTATGAAGTGGTATATATCTTCTTGAGCCGGGCAATTGCAAAGAGCACAATAGGTAGTTGGAGTAGAGTAGCGGTGGTAACTTAGCTTCAACAATTCTCCTCTTAATTTTATCAACCACATTATTTTAGATGTTGAATATTTATCATAGAAATATCCATTAGGCTGATTAATTTCGTGGTTTAAGTGTTTGTAAATTACGGTAGTGCTTGACTCCTTTGCTGCCAAAATATTGCTGTCCCTAAAATGACTTAAAGCTGCTGCCCTAATGTTTTTAAATATCATTGCCCAATTCTGCATATCTGATTTCACGTTTATGTGATATCTATTCATCATGTTTATAATGTCCTTGTAATAATATAACCCTTTCTTTACTATTTCTGTTAATAATATTTTCGGATACCTATAATTCGGTAGATCTACGAGCTTCAGTAAATAATTATGGTGGACTTTTAAAGTATGGATATAGATTAAATTTAGAGGAGATTCGTTATATATCACATAATTTGGCGTGTTTCTGGGAAGTTTTAATACCTTTTTAATAAAAAAAGTAAGTAATTTTTCCACCTTTTTGTACTGAACCCCACCCCAAACCTGCGCTGCGTAACACATCACCGCTCGACTTACTGTGTTAAACACTTTAAGCTTTGAGGATATTATATCTATATATATATATAAATATATATATGCATATATATATATATATATATATATATATATATATATATATATATATGTGTCTGTTAACACGATAGCGGCCAGAGTTTTTGTTTTTTCGTCACGAAACTTGGTATATAGCATTCAATTAGCAAACGATTGAACGAGTTCGTTAACCACCAAAATCGGTCCACCGGAAGGGGGGGTTTACCCCGAACCCAAAACACTAATTTGACCATTTCAGCCGTAATATTTGTTATATTTCAACGAAACTTGGTATTCGTAGTGGTAATATAGAGAGAAAAGTGAGATATAAAAATGAACTAAATCGGTTCATAAGGAGGGGGGTTTACTCCGGACCGACAATACCAATTCGCCACTACCAGCCGTGATTTTAGGTATATTTCGACGAAACTCGGTATTCGTAGTGGTAATCTACAGGTAAATATGTGATGTAAAAATAAACTAAATCGGTTGATTAGGAGGGGGGGTTTACTCCGGACCCAAATTCCTAATATACTCATACTGGTCGTAATTTCTGCTGTATTCTAACGAAACGCGGTATACGTCGTGGGTAACTCATGAGAAAGAAGTGTTATAAAAATGAGCTGAATCGGTCAATCGGAAAGGGGGGTTTACTTTGTAATATATTTCAATAGAAAAGCCAGCCAGACATAGGTCCACAAAGGCGCCGCAAGGAGCGCTAGAGGGACTGTATCCTGTTCCTGCGTTAGATCAAAATACGATAATATTTTGTATTTATTACGTAGTGTAATAGGTAACATGTGTAAACATAACTCTGGAAGCAAATTAATAATTGATCAGTTACTCATTACAAATTTAAAAGAGAACTATTCATGTTTTTATTTTATTTATGTAGGATATTTTAAGCAAATTGTTCTGGAAAGCAGTCTGCACTACCCAAATTCTGAGGAAAGTGCTTAGTTATGCAGCTCCTGCGTGACGGACTTTTTAAATTATACTCCTATTTTTTTAAATAATGCATTAAATTGTTCGCCAGGAAATACCTTCGCAATAATTTTAGATTTCGTTCATTTCCCGAGTATACAATCTGGATTATGAGTCCATATTGTTTCCTGCTTTCTTGCTCGCTAAAATCTATCTAAAACATTATTTTCAGGCGTTTTCATCAATAGTATCCTACTGTAGAAAATCTTCATCGTCGGAACTATCTATTTATGATTCTGACTTTTCATGTTCGAAATGTTCCCTGATTACTTTAAATACTTCGTGCATATATAAATGACGAAATAAATAAATAGGAAAATTCCTTATAAAAAATTAACAGGTAAATACTACTCTAGATAATTTCGATATCAGTGATAATTAAATTGTATCTTGAGATGGATATTGCTAGTTTTTCAGCGTAATTTTGCCAACCTTGCTTCCTTCCAATTCGCCTCTTTTATACCACTATCAGATCTACAGTTGTTCAAGACTCGCCCTTCTGAAGTAGTTAGTTTGAACCATAATCACACAAAAGTTTCATTCATAAACTCATCTCTTCCTACAATTTTTCCTACCTCAATATAATCAATGGTCTCACTCTGAGGTCCATTTTTAGAGTATTTTTACTACAGAAAAAAACTCTGAAAAAACCTTCAGGGACTAAAAAAGTGTTTAATATTTCAGCGGCCCTTTTAGAATTTTATCTAGAGACTAGAGATTGAAAGCCCCCGGGTAAACATAGAACAACTGTCAAAGTACTGGAGGTAATCCTTCGCCAGCAAAGAGCTATTAAAAACCTGCACACTTTTTCCAGGGGAATCAATCTTTTTGTAGAGCTCTTCTATAATTGATGTTCTAGACTTTTATCAATATCCTTAAATTACCTCAATCCTCGATACTTAAGTCGAAATAGGAGAAATGACAATAATACTTCAATAATGAATGACTTTCTCATTATTTATTTCACTTTCCTACTTTTTGTTTTGCAACGTATCGGTGCTTCTTCAGGATAAAATGCAACAGCTTCAGGCTCAATTTCATAAGAAGAACCATTCACAAGTAGGGCCACTGGTAGACTGGACATTGACTGAAAGAATCCAATATGGTAGAAATTAGTCATTTGTTCGATAATCGATATGTCATATGTTTTCCACATAAATTTTAATTTCCAAATGATATTCACCTGAAGAGGCACCAAAACGATGCGAAACATTTTGGGAAGTAAAATAGATAGTATAAACGTTTATACTGACATTTCTATAATTCGCTAAAGTTGAGCAAGGGGTTAGTTATTGATTAATTAAGTAAGAAATTAAATAATAACTCCGCTTTATTTAGAAAATAATTTTTCTGGCCTCATTTCTGCGGTAGAGTAAATGAGGCCAGAAAAATTCTCTTTCGAATTGTAAAAAGTCCGACTCGCAGGAACTGCATCATCTTAGCGCGGTTCCGTACATCTCGAAAAATGGAATAGATTAGCATCACAAACCACAGGAAACTGACAATAGCCAACTTACACAGAAGCGGATAATTCTTAATCCTCATTCTTGAGGAAGGCTGAATAAGTCAATACAATTATGTACTGAAAACATACTTACTCTTCGACTACTGCTGAGAAGGCTCTATTCTAAACAACCAAAATTCGTTGTCATTTTAAGTATCTTGTTTTACTAGCAAATTCGTTTTACTGTTATAAACAACTGTAAATATGTGCTTCATGGCGAATAAAATTCCATTCTGTCGTGGGTTAAATCTTTCTATAAAATAAGAAATAACGATAACTTCAGTTGGAGGCCATGATGAAGGTCATATAGATAGGAGAATTCGAAACAAACTATGCATACGCCATCATGATTAGCCACAGCCATCTTGATAACCAAAGCCACTTCCAACTTATTACCAATACCTTTCCCCGTTTCTTAGCTTATTTTACTAAAATACTAGTTCTATTGATAAATTCAATTTAAAACAAAAACAACCAATTAAAAAGTGAGTTAAACAAAGACAAAACCGGTTCAAAAGAACAAAACAAACACTTTTGAAGTTTTAAGCGCTTATATCTCTGATTGACATTGCCCCATCGAATACTTCCTTAACTCCAAATATAACCAAAATTTAAACATCTTAGTTGAGATGAATTTCCAAGATGTAGAAAATGTTTCAAATTAATCCTGTGATTCTAAGTACCCACAAAAAAATAATGACTTTAAAAAACATTTGTTCCACTTTTCTCAAAAACGGTTACAGATATCGCCTTAAAAATGGTTTCATTCTTTTTCCTATGTTAAGAAACCTATAAAACAAGAACTCAAAAACGTAAGCGTTACGATTTTTTTTGCGCGAATTTCGCCCCAAACGCCATCTTCCAGTGGGCGGATTGTGCTGGTTAACGGACTTGACTTTTCAAATTAGACGAATGATTTTTATACCAAATTTCATTAAAATCGGACCATTTTTGAGCCGTCAGGAGCGCAAACAGACAAGCATATATATATATATATATATATATATATATATATATATATATATATATATATATATATATACAAATTCGAACCACCTATATTTTCGTGATCTATGGGATCTGAAACGAGAAAGTTTCTAGTCGGCACTTCCGGATTGCGTCGTGAGGTCAACCTCATAAGCGGGTTCTCCCTATGGAGGTAGGGAGGAACCGCCCTAAAATATTTTAGTTATCCTGCAATCAATTTTCACAGATATCTGTTTAATTATTTTTTGTATTTATTTCTATTAATTTATATATTTTTACGTCACATCGGCTTCTACGTTCCATCCTTTCTAAAAAGTAAGATGTAGCGTAGAGTTTTTTTTTTTTTTTTCAGTGAGCCCATCGCTTTATACGTATACGCGTTTGAGTGTGCGTTTCAGAACTAGTGTGATGAGTGCTACATGAATACCCTCTTTGAAATGTGCTACAACTATGTGGGGATTGGTCCGCATCCAAACTAGATGAAAGTTATGAGATTTTGAAAGGTTATTAACGGGTCACTTCTTTACGGCTGCAGTAAAAAGTTCAATGCCTGTCATAAAATGCAGACCATAACCTAACATACTCACTCACTGTATTTGTAATTAAATGTCAGTCACTTTCACAATGCCATTATCAGGTTTGAAATTTTCTCTTATCAGCAATGTTTATCTTTCTCTTTTAGCGAATATTACAAGCCAATTAAATGGTCACATACATATAAATGTAGTGTCATCGGTGTACATTTTCCAATGCTCTCTCTCTCAATATATATATATATATATATATATATATATATATATATATATATATATATATATATATATATATATATGGGGGGTTTTATAGCTCATTTTCTATAAGTACAAGATTGGAAACTACTGTGGGCTACCGGAAAATCCGTTATATCATATTTGTACCCCGGAGGTAAAGGACACCATGTCCATCTTTTCATTAAATTGACTTAACTCCATGATCTTAAAGTGGATTTGTCGATACATATAATGGTATAGGGCACTATGTTCTGTTCCCATAAATAACGAAGATAAGACAGTGAAAAATAAAATTATGTTCGTTTTCATAATTAGAGGTAAAATACACCACATGGAGGACTTGATTTTGTTTGACTATGATCAATACTTACAATTAACTATAAATGCCAATGACAATGTGAAAAATTGAAGGGGTCGGGGCAAAACATTGCCAAGCAACATTTTTAACAAAACTTAACTGTAGCTGCTATATGTTGGATTTTATGTGGGACTATCAGTCTATGATGCAAATGCTACTAAAATATGACTGGAAGCTCTGTATGCTACTTAATCTTGTTGCCCCTAACCATTTAAACTGATAGTCCCACATAATATGCAACATGTAGCAGCTACAGTTAAGTTTTGTTAAAAATGTTCCTTGGCTCTGTTTTAACCCGACCCCTTCAATTATCTTTAAACTGTTTCTATAAGTAACGAAAAATCAAATTTTAATAGTTCAAAGCTATGGGATGCAGTATACTGTAAACCCTCATCATGTATTATCATTGTTTAAGTCCCCCCTTACACTATTCCTTTGGGATACCATGTATTGTACAACTACAAAATAAAGTTTCACATTTATACCTCGGACGCTAAGGATTAACGGCGCGAAGACACCACAAATTGCTATTCAATATTAATTTTCCACAATATAATGTCATCGGCTTACAAAGAGGACTACACGCTCTTTATTCCTGACACAGATTGACGTCGGATGGACAGGAGCATAGAATGTAATGGGAGGTGGGGGGAGCTTGGTTATTGGTCGGATGATGTCCCTTGTCCGGGGAGAGGGAGAAGAAAGCCTGTCTCCCGGAAAAAAACAGTTTTGTTGTACAGGGAGAAGGGAGCAAAGCGGAACGCTAGACAATAACCCTAACTCCCCTCTGCTCTTTGCGCCATCTCTTTTCCTGTATAGACCAAGACTATGGATTTCATTCATGGTTAAAACGTGTTGTAGTCATTCATTCGAATGATATTTTATTTTATGAGTTTTGTATATTCATTGATACAGAATTTGTAAAAGAATAATGAAAAAGAATTGTCGAAGTACTATCAAGACTGGTTATTCTTAAGGGTGTGAGTTTTTAGAGTATCCCTAAAGATTTCACCTATTGCATTAGTACTAGTAGTAGTAAAGATTTTTTTAAAAATGGTTTGGCAATCTTCGTTCGGCTTAAACTAACGCAATTTTTAATTTCCTCTAATATTGATAGTTTCGGCAGTTGTAAAACTAAGCTACCCAAAGTCGGTAAAAGAAATATGACTTTTGTTGGCAAGAAGAGGTCGGAGTATCTTCTTAATCTGTGCAGGAACAGTGATGTGGGGTGGGTAAATACCCAGTGGGTAGGTAAATATAAATTGGGTATTTACCCACAGGGAAGGTAAATACCCAAAAAGTGGGTATTTTCAGTTTTTGAGCTTGATACAACTTCTTTGAATATTTTTTGGTGCAAACAAGGACTGAAACTTACCCATTTGATCATAAAAACGTAATGAACATTAATACTTACCCAGTAATATTTTAAAGAAAGTTAAAAGTCGGTCCAGGTATTTATGGGTATTTACAACTTAATGTATATCTATGAATTTTCATGATTACTTTTACAGTGTGGAAGGTTTTAATTAAGCAGATTCAATTATTAAGGACTTATTTAAATTTTAAAAAAGTGCTAAAAACATTTTTAATGTTTATTATAATAGTTCAAAACCATTTTAAGTTAAGTTTAAGTTTGTAAACCTTGTTAATATTTGTTTTTCTTTTTTTTTACGGCGCATCTACATCTAGGTCATTAGCGCCGACATCCAGGGTGGGAAGATAAAATTCCTGCCGGAGGTTGGGAATCGAACCCACCATCTCCCGCTTATGAATCCAAGGCGCTAGCCATTAGACCATGGGAGACCCCCTTGTTAATATTATTTGAAATTATGCTCATACAGTAGTAACAACATTACAGTAAGCGGAAACTGACCAGAAATGAAAAGGTAGCTTCTTGATGACAGAGTGTTTTGGGTCCGAGTTGGGAAACTAGTTAACATCCTTGATCCAATTGTTGAACTTATCATTGCCATTCAGTTTAATGCCCCTTTGATCCACACAGTTCATAAGAGATTTAAGAATTACTGAAAACTCTTCAACAAGAAACCCAGAATCTTCTCTTCAAAAAACGGAGGAAAAATTTGTGTTAACTAAAAAGGAGAGACTTTGTTGAACTCTTCCATTTGTTTTGTGTGTGAACATAGGCAGAAGCATGGGATTGAAATCAGTTGATCTTTGGAAAAACATAGCTGGCTATAGGGACCAAGAGGGATTATGGCAAAGATCCTTTGTTTGGGAAGGTCTTGAAGGCAATGACAAAGAAAATAATAAAATAAGTCCCATTTTATGGTGGAGAGGCTTGAAAGGGACATGTGTTTTGATCAATGAGTAGATAACTTAATTTGAGTTTTGAGAAATTGAGATAATCCTAGTCCAAAGTTTTATCTGAGGCTACATTTTTATGAATGCAGTACAGTAGAAGTACCAAATTTAGGCATACAACTTGTTTTATTGGTAGTCGGAAGGTCCATGGCCAATTTTCAGGTAATCATTTATTATTTATTAACCTCTCAGTGATCCTATTTTATAATTTATTATTGTTTTAATAGTTTCTCAATGTTGCAATAGCTCTAAACTGGCAAGGTCCATGATATTTTACAATATTCGATTACTAAGTCGCGGTTAAGTTAAATACCTTAAATACACGGGTATTTATGAAATTGGGCATTTACCCTGGGTATAAACCCTAGGTATTTAGCCTTAACAATAAATGCCCGGGTATTTTACAACACTGTGCAGGACTAGCTTAAGACTACTAACAGTTCTTTTTGCAGGACACTGCAGACTACCAACAGCCTTTCCTCCAGAACACTGCAGACTACTAATAGATCTCATTACAGGACACTGCAGATTACTAACAGCTCTTCTTGCAGGACACTGCAGACTACTAACAGCTCTTCTTGCAGGACACTACAGACTACTAAGAGCTCTTCTTGCAGGACACTGCAGACTACTAACAGCTCTTCTTACAGGACACTGCAGACTACCAACAGCTCTTCATATAGGACACTGCAGACTGCAGACATCTGAATCTTCGTTTCATGTGACTGACCAGTATCACTTAGTTCCGAATATGGTTTGAGGATGACGAGACTCCACACAACAGCTGTACAGCGCTTGCAGACAAGAGATCCCTGCGTTTTGGATCGGATTTTATTTATGATATAAGGAGGTGACCGAAACTGAGAGGTTCATCACTCATAGTCACCACAATAGTCACCTTTGTCTAAAATCTAAAAAAACGCAATCTTGGATGCATCTTAAGAACATACTTCATCCTTTTCCAGGATAAGTTCTTGGATTTTTAAGATTTCAAAGAAGTTTTCGGCGGTTGAAATGAATTTGCTGCTTCGAGAAATACCTCTGAGGACGAAATTATCATTCTTAAATATACTATAGCCCTTTGAGAGCGACGGAAATGTGCACATGCAGAACTTCAGAGCGAAATATTTCCTTTCACTCTCCCTTGTGTTAGAACATTTTATAAACTACACTTTACGTGAAACACTATAATAGATCTCCTTTAGGACCAGGAAGGCCTTTGGGAGACCAGTGATAAGGTTACAACGGAGGGAATTTTTAATGCCACGCAGTTTGAACAGGCAAGTTATCAGCCTTAGCTTTGGCTAAGTATTGATAAACATTAAACACTATCTCCCTTACGTGATCTCACAAAGCCTTTTTTGCACTCAGCGATAAATTATGTTAAATATGAGTGCATCTTTCAAAACCTAAAAGTATTCTCATGCTTTATCCCGGAAACTCTGAAATTGTTCTTTATTTATTCATTTCTTCAGAAGAGATGGCGCAATATAAAAATGAACCATAAAGGAGATATGACTAACATATTCATGACCTCATATTTCCATTATATGTAATGAATGAAATAAAGGACTTTAAAATATTTTTTTTTTGTTTTGGTTAAAAAAATATAAGATTGAGGCCTAAGAGGAAATTTCTCGCAAGAGAGAGGTAGGGGGGAAGAGGATTGCCTTATAAAAGCCCCTAAAATAAACCTTGTGGTATTCCGCTACGATATAAATGTATTTGTATTGCCGAAGGGGTGGGGGGGGTACCGGCCGCTCTGGGAGCAACTGGAGACCAAATCCAGTATTCAATGTAAGGTACACTCCCTTCAGATACTAAACAGAGCCACTTTATTGCTTTTTACTTTCTTGTTTTTATAACCCCCACCAAGCGGAGGCTGAAACGGGCCTTACACATCCCCTTGTGGGACGCGCTTATTGTTCTTCTCAGACTCCCGTAGGCTTCTGGACGTAGGCATTGTGGTGTTTTACGGCTTTTGTATATACCCTTTCCTTTCCCATTCTAAACCCCGTAGGATTCACTTTTATGGTAGGCAGTTTGGATTATTTGTCCTTCGGCTGGGGACAAATTGATTTTTTATACTTTTAAATTAATATTACTTCTTCTTCTTTTTTAAGTGACTCAAAAAGAATGCATTAATTTATTTTATTTTATGAGCACCCTTTATGGAATTTTTGTACAAATAAACATGTAGAGTGCAACCAAAATTAGGAATGTTTAAATCCTTTAAAAGAAATTAAAATCTAAAGGATCCTTTATCGCGTTGGGTTTTGTAATCTATGGGCTCGCTGAACAAATTACCTGCTCTACCATTGACGTTAAGGAAGGATGACAACCAGCAACTAGCTTGACGCTAACAGCAACGTGGGTGACCACTAGGTATAACGACGTGACGTTGCCATTATTAACGGGTGGCAACCTATAGATTGCCCCACGCTCATAGCGCAGCAGTTGATTTTAAAAAAAGTCCCCCCTAAAAAAAATTTAAAGAAACATAAAATCATATAATGTAAGTAAAAAATATACTCTATATAAATTCAAAATAAAAACAGGGTAAATGTAATAAAAAATCTGAAAATTGTGGCTCTATTTTGCAATTCTTTGAACGTATAAATGTTTTGCGAAGTCAAAGGATGGTTGGGATTCGGCTTGGAGAAAAGAACGTCAGGCCTTCAAGAACAAATCTGTATTGGACGTTTCGGCTGCACTTTGGCAGCCTTCTTCAGCTAAAAAATAAATATACACAAATAAAAATTGATAATAATCAAACAGTAAGAAACCTTTTAAACATGTTGACAATAAATTAAGAACCAACCCTTTTTTTGTCATCATGTTCTTTACTGTTTGATAATTCTTACTTATAATTGTGTGTATTTCTTTTTTAGTGCTAAAGAAGGCTGCCAAATTTCAGCCAAAACGTCCAATATAGATTTGTGCTTGAAGATCCGACTTTTTTTTCTCCTAGCCGAAACCCAACCATCCCTTGACTTCGTATCACCTCAACGGCTAACTATCGCCATCTCATTAAAAAAGTGTTATGCTCTTTGTATAAGTTTGTAACGCGTAGGAATTGCAAGATTTTATCATTGTGTGGGCTACCATCCGTCAACAGTTCATTCATTGCATATGATACGTTCCCATTTTCTCGTTTTCTGTTATCACACATTGGGATAACAGTGATAGGCAGTGCCTCACAAGATACCTGAAAAAAATAACACCCAGAGGTATCTCAACCAGGCAACATTAATAGAGGTATCTCTTCCTGTTTTCCACGTAGGAGTAATCCTCCATCGTGGGAGTTTATTTAAAGTACGAGTGCCATCCTTTTGGATACTGCACGTATTTTGATTACCTACATATATGTATAAGACATTTTAATTTAATATTTAACACAATATTGAATAATAATAAAAAAAGAAAAACTAAACAAAAACAAAGAAAAAAAACAAGTAAAGAAAACAAATAAAGAAATATATACATATGTAATAAGTTACATATGTGTACAAGCAGATGATTTCATTGAATGTTGCAAGGTCCAAATTTTTAATAAATGCGTCAAATTCCATAAAATATGTAAGTAGTAAGTCAGGTTTGTCAGTGGGCCAAGTTCCGTCCTGTAAGGTTATGTCCTTAATGAGTTTTGTCCTGGGTCCGTCCAGTAATGTACAGTCATACAGGAGATGGTCGTAAGTCTGTTCAGTAGAATTGTCGCATTTACATGTGTTATTAGTGATTAGTTTAAATTTGTATAAATAACTTTTCGTCGGTCCATGTCCTGATATAAATTGTGTTACTTTAAAGTTGTTTAGTGTTAATTATTGTCTGTTGAGTATTGTAGGTATGAATTTGTGTAAAGGTCTTCTTTTAGTTGTGTTCGTCCATCGTTCGTCCCATAGAGGTATCTATTATTTACGTCCTTGGTGATTTATTTCGGTTTATATTATAGACTAAATATTTTGGCAACAGTAATTTTTTCGGCTATTTTTAAGGCTTTGGGGTCAGAAAATATAATTTCCTTAAGAATTGCTATAATTCCAAAACGCATAAAACTATATCCTGAAAATTTATACCAAACTCCAAACCAATGAAGAAAATAATCCTTCCCTACAAAATGAAAAGAGAAGATAATGGACTGAAGAACAAGGACACGATGCAGTTCTTTTTTCGGAGACCTTGGGTTAAAAATACTGAATGCTCATTAGAAGATCCAACAATGGGCCACAAGGAAAAAATCAACATTTATACATTTCTTTAGCTCTATCAGCGTAATGGCGATCCTTGAAGTTTCCACATCCGAATGCTCCTTGGCAAAGGGAATATTCTAGGATTTAGTTCCACGCAAACTATTAAAGAACCCCATTAAAGTTAAATTTACGCAAGAGATGCCTGCCAAACAGACCACCTACATACAGCAAACCATCAACTTCAACATGTAGTATACCGCATTTGGTATTTCCAAGTAAGAAATGCACCTATATTTTTACGTGATTTCTGTGAATATTCTACTTAATTAATTAGTAAAAAAAAAAATATTTTGACAGGGAAAATGGTTCATTATGTTCAAATCTGTAACCAAAAATACATATCACTCGGACTGAATCTGAAACATTTTCCAATCATATATTTTGACAGATTGACCTCCTTCAAAAACATATTTTTTTTCCTTTTTTTTCTTGATTGAATGATTGATTTTCAATGATGAAATGTACGATTAAAAAAAAGTTTAGCTCCCATGGATCCCCGTTCCTTCCTGCTTTTTATAAAAAATATGCTCTTTAAAGAAGAAAGGTGGTAACAATGAGTGGCTCCCATTTTACCATTTTAGCGCGTTCCTCACTCCCTTCATAGGGAGGAACCCCGCTTATAAGGTTGACCTCATGACGCAATCCCCAAGTGTAAACGAAAAGCTTTTACGTTTCAGAACCCCTAGAGAACGAAAATAATGGTGGTTCAAATTTGTATATACACATATAAGTCTGTTCGCGCTCTAGCTGCTCCAAAAATAGACATATTTTGATGAAATTTGGCACAAAAATCTTTCTCTAATTTGAAAGGTGAAGTTCGTCCACCAGGAGAATCCGTCCATCGGAACATGGTTTTTTAAGCGAAATTCGCGCGAAAAAAATTGTGACGCTTTTTCTGTTTGTTATTTCCTTCTCACTGCCAGTACACTTCCGGGAAAATTTCTACACACATCCATATTACAGCCTGTGCAATTCCTGTCCTCTTCCGAATCAATTCCTGTCCACTTCCTGTTAATTATCAGAATGAAGTCGGGGAGCAAGCAGAATGTGGCCCGGAGGTTGTAAGCGCGGGTTTTTTTTTTGTTGCTTTCATGAACGCTTTATGCTAAAAAATACTTTATTCTGGGAAATTTGTCCTTAGTTTCCTTAGGACTATAGTTTCATTGATTTTGAACAGTATTGAGGGAAAGAATAATTATTATAAAAACGTATAATAATATATAAACATATGTATATAAATAATATAATATACAGAACACAGTAATACAAATATTATAAATAATGTAAAATGAAAAAATAGTATTACAAACAACTACTGATATATTTTTGAATGACTTTTGGAACTTTTAAAGGGAATGTGGAATGCTAAAGAAATCTTCAGCGAAATATCTAAGATGGCGAAGAATCTCCTTTTTTTTTCTTTTCTTTTTTTTTATAGAGAAAAATAAATCTGGAAAATCTTCAAAGGCCCTACACAATCAGAGATTGGTTGAAGGGCTTTGCAAACTCACAAACATTCGTCCAAAATAAAATCAACCTTCACCATGTTTTGTCATCAAAGAGATTCTTCTTTTATTGTTTTTCTCCAATCAATCGAAGCAAAGTTTCTGTTTGTTCTCGGCGCAATTCAAAGAAATTTAGGAATTGAGGTTGCACATAAGCTATAAGTTCAGAAACTTTTGTTCAGGCAACGAAAAATGTGTCGTCAAGATATAGTTTATACATAAATACATAATTATTCTTCAACTGACCCTTTTTCTCACAATCCTCTTATCTTCGTGGTAGGCGGAAGGTCAAAAAATAATAAAATCTTCACCACTCAGTCTCACCAACTTTATTTCATCCCTGCATGATTCACACCTTTATTGGTGCCTCTTCAGGGGAAAAATTACAAAAGTAAAACTTACAGCCTCAACCTGAGGAGGATAACCTTCCACCAGTACGGCCACGTCTAGAATGATCATGGTCTGAAAGAATTCAATATGGCGAAAAATAATCAGCTGATCGATAATCGATATGTCATACTTTTAAAAATTAATTTCCAGAAGAAATATAGTCCTAACAATTAAAACCATCTTCCCACCTTCCAATTAAAACATAATTTTACTTTTTGTCAAATAAGTTAATAAAAATAGTATTTAAATGTAGTATTTCCGTTTTTTTATTTACCACTTTCTTTCTATTTTTTATGATATGGATATTTTCCTTTATTCTTCTTTTCAATCTATTTCTTTCTTTACCCAATGTGCTAATATTTTCAAAATCAAAACTATGTTTATATTTTATAGCATGATAAGCCAACGCTGTCTTATTCTCTCCTTTATCAATACTTTGCGCATGCTGTTTAATTCTTTTTCTAAGTAACTGTTCCGATTCCCCTATATATGATTTATTGCAACTATTGCAGTTCATTTTGTAGATATTGTATTTAGTTTCTTTTAATTTTAATTTATCTTTAATATGACTCAAGCTATTTTTTATTCTGTTGTCATATTTCCAAGATATCCTGCCTATATCTTTACATATATGTCTTATTTTGTTGTAAATTATAGGGTTAAAATAGAAGCCAAAATAACGGCATGGTTCTGTATTCTGATCTTTTAAAAAATTACTTCTTTTACTGCCTAATTGTTCATAAATATGATTATTATATGACGTTGTGCTTTCACTCAATATATCATTGTCCTTCTCCGTTCGAATTGCCTTGCTGAAAATATCATCAATTTTTGCTTGCTTTATTTTAGTTCTTTTAATGTAATTAGTTTTTTCATCCGATCCACCACTTGATTCCCTTTTTCATAAATATATATTTTGATCATGAAAATACCATTTGAAGAGTAAATAAAAAACATGTATTCATTTATTGTAATGAATTGTACATTTATTGTTTATGCTCATTAATTGACATTACTTTTTGACATCAATAGTACTAAGCAATGGTTAAAAATCAATTCCCGCCAAAAGAATTCAGAGAACTTTTATTCCCGCCATAATTTCTTGCTAAAATCAATTACTTCCATTCCCTGATACTTACGCGTTACTCGTGAAGCAAATTCTGGAGAACCTAGTCATATAACATTTCAGAGATATTTATAAGAACATAATTCCAGCAAAAACACTGCGAGCAGTTCAAAATTGAGATTTAGGCATTGTGCGGAAGAGGTTGCAATTATAAAAAAAAACTTTTGGATGAGTATCAGGCCTATCGTGGGTAGAAAATTGTAGTAGGCTGTAGATAACCCGTCCTACCAAAAAATAACGCAACAATATGGCATTTTGTTGAGTACATCCTCTTGGTTGTGCTTTAATTTAAATTTTGTATAAAAGAGGCCTAATTTTATGAATATTAGGGGAAAGTAGCACTTGAGAAATCTCCTTGCACTTGTAAGAAAACATGCACAAAGCCCACGTACAAAATTAGCCGAACCTTTCGCTTCTTAACAACTCCAAAATTAATTATGTTAATAGCCAGGCCCCCTTTCTTAAGGGTACCGCTTTTAATTTGATGAAGGCGCTTGTAAGGTTATTTTAATTCGATAAAAGGGAAAAGTGAGGAGAGAACAGGGGGGGGGGGGGGGTGGAAGATAAGAGATAATGATTTTTAGGTTGCTAGGAATCGGCGGAGAAGGTTGGAGTGGCAGACGCGTTCTTTGAAGGTCGATCAAAGGTTTTGTGCAGCTTAGTTTCTTCCCTTACATATTCATCCGAGATACACTCGACCAAAATGGGGGGATTATCTGCATAACAAAGCCTTTAAAAACATGGTCGTTTGATTGTTGATCTTAAAGAGAAGTTCTTTTGTGATTGCAACCGCTTCCTTACAATCGAGACATCTCAATGTTGAACTACTTTGATTGTTCTTCCTGGAATTATGTCCTTAAGAAGTTTTCTTTTGAGATTAAAACGGAAAATCGTAACAGGAGTGACGTCATCAGGCACGTGGCCGTAATTTTGGCGGGAAATTGGGACATTTTGCTGAATATTACTGATGTAAAAGGGTAATGTAAGTTAATGAGTATCTGGCGATAAATATACAATATATTACAATAAATGATAACTGGCTATAACTTACTCCCCAAATGGTATTCTCATGATCAAAATAGGGTAAAATAGTACAAAGGCCAACTTGCCAAAACCGGCCAAAGTGACATCAATCCGAGCAGTCACTTCTAAGGACTTCTTTTTTCGGCGTATGAACATTTGGGATATTTGTGCAAAGCTACCTACAGGTTCCCACCCTTTTATAATGCCAACAACAGATAGACCACTCCTGACGTTTTTTAACCTTGGTGGTATATGAGAACTTGTGTATTCATCGTGGCCTTGGCCTCTTGCTCTGATGGCTTATTTTTATAAATACTTCATGACAAGTATAATACGCTCGAATCGTAATTTAATAAGAATAACTAAAAAATAATCGAAATGAATCCAACATACAGTACAAACATATATAAACATTACAGCATAAAATCTACACAACACAACAATAGCGTCAGTAATCTCCCACTGACAATAGTTTGTGAATTTGTTACACATGATGACAAACTTTTGCAGGTGAAACTGGGCTTCGCATAATCTTAAGTAGCATTCTGATACTCAATCCACACTACAACTGGGAGACAATAGTTTCAAGCTGTGGCCAATTTTGCTTTTACCGATTATTAAAAGCGATTTAAGATGCTATTCGGATAACGTTTAGTAGGAAACAATTGCGACCCCTCTTGGTAACTCAATGATGGGTTCAGAATCAGTATATAATTGTATGAATTTCAAATGGATTATTTTTGTATCAATGAAAATTTGAAAAAGTTTTTCAAAACTTCTGTCTTAAATGTAACCTAATATCTGCATTCATTCGGAAAGATTTTTTGTATGATGTTCTGGTTAGGTATATATTCAACATTTATTCGTAAAAGGTCTTAAGTGTGTAATTAATTCGTCTGTGATCAGCCTGTATATACGTTACAATTTGGTGGTTTATGTACAATGTTTATAGAAAATGTTATACAAAAATAGACCATTATATTGTATTCTTTGTAGATTCCACTATGAAACGAAATGTGCATACCAGAATAAAAAAAACCCTAAATTTCCACAGGTATCTTATTTTTGCAGAATGTTACCAGGGACTTAGTCCCATTTTGAACGGCCCTTCAAAGGTTCTAATTCAACGGAACCTTGATCATACGCTCCAGGAGCTAATAAAGCATTGCTCCATATGAACCTTTGCTGCTAGGGCATTGAAAATGGGTCTATGTCCCTGAAAACGTCCTGCAAAAAATAAAATACCAATGGAAATTTGGGAATTTTTTTTTAATTGTTAGGAACATCAATTTCGACCATCCAACAATTCCTACAATACCAAAATGTACATATATTTAAGGTCCTCTGGATGTAACGTGTTGATGTGGTAATAACCGATCTTTCGCCAGACGTTCTGCGGGCTTCGTCGAGGTTCGTTCTGCTGAACGTTAAAGGAGCCGGCAGAATGCCTGGCGATCAGTCGATTATCAGCATATCATATCTAAAAGACCTTCAGACGTTAGATAACATCTAATTTACAAGGAATATATTCGAAAAGTATATGAATCTGAGGCCTTGAACATTAATCCCTGGCACCCAACAATTCCGAAACGTTGAACGCATAACCACAACCCCACAAGCCCCAATCTGCATGCTTATCATCATAATCTCTACAATCATCCTGACTTCCGTAAAACCCCCCAGATAAGTCGTGTATTAAGGCCGGCCTTCCTAGAAAGAAAATGAAGCGTTATCTAAAGTCAGAAGGGGCCAAGTATAAATCGGCGATGTTTCGTGACGTCAGGGATGCGTGCCTTACTGGGGCAGATTTAATCTAAGCACGCTAGCCGCTCGATTCTAATCTCCTTGGCTGATCACTAACTCGATATATCGATTCGAAAAGGGAGGTCGATTCTCCTTCAAAATAGCTTTGCCCTAGCAGAACCACCTTTCCTCTAATCTAGTATCTTAAAAGTTTAATAAGCCAACCTTTTACTTATGTACCGATTTCACAAGTCTGTAGCCACAAAACTGAATTAGATTTTTTGACTGTTAATATTGGATTTTTGCATGCTGAGGCAAAAAAAAATATATATATAAAATTCTATAAAGTTTAGATTTTCGGCGAAAGTGATTTTTTCTTCAATACCTATCTCTTGTGTTGTTATACAGCGTTAAACATCAAATTCGGTCGTTCCTGTCTTCTGAATTCCATAGGTTTTTTCACTTTCATATTTAGCACCATCACTCTTAGAAATGATACGAACAAAAAGAGATGCGGTAGGGTAGAATGGGACAAATAATTGAAGAAAGAGAGGTGTCAGGATACCTAATATAATGATTTAATACATAAAATTTTGAGCCACCATTATTATCGTGATCTATGCGTTATCACATTTTAAAACTTGCCAGAGAAAAAGCAATTACAACATACCGTGGAAGAACTCCTAGGTAATGATAGCCAGTACATTAACACTATACTGACTTATCTCAAGAATCCAGGACTATCTTATTTGATGAACTTCTGCACTGTTGGTATGTAAGATATTATATTTCCATCGATACTAAGCACTATTTATAGGTGAACCATTACATAACCACACACACTTACAACACCAATAACCATGCTGATTTCCTAGGATAGCTAAGTTCAGAGGATACTGTTCTATGTGTTATCGCCATTGAAGCAGGACACAATAAATAAATAATAAAAGTTAATGTTTTCTCGTCGATACTTCCGAATTGCTTTATGAATTAAACCTTATAAGCGAGTTTACTCCCTAAAAACAATAAAACTATATATATATATATATATATATATATATATATATGTGTGTGTGTGGCTCAGTACAGATCTACATTTCTTGTTCTTTTACCGATTGGTAGTAATTCTTTCCACAGCAACAACGAACATTTTTGATCCTTGTATCTATGCTGCAGATTTTTTTTAGCATAAATATGCTTTAGCGATGACTAAACTGAAAAAAAAAACGTTACAAAAGAGCGTTACAATAAAGTTTAACAAAAATGTTTCCGCTGGAGTTCACGCGTGCCCAGTAACCATGCAAGAAAAATAAAACTGTATGTTATACAGTACATTACATAGGTTTTTCGGGTGGACCTAAAGCTTTTTTATGTTCCTGAATGTTAGTAGAAAGCTCTAATCGAAATTAATTATTTTTCCAGAGCAATACTGTCTTAAACACAAATTGCTAATTTTGTTGTTCAAACTAACGTTACACTATCCACGAGGTCACTGATGACCTTTTAGTTTACCGCCCTTAAACCCTCAAACTAACCCAACCCTTCCTATGAAGGGAGGGAGGAACCGCGCTAAAACCTGCAAAGACTGCAGTAATGATTAGACAACTGCAAAAACGCCGTACATAAAGGGCTCGCTATGGTCAGAGAAAAACTACATATTTCCTCACGAGCAATAAATGAAACGTTTTTCCTTGATGTTTAATTTATATCGTTTTATAATAGCCATAAAATGCATCGCCGTAGCGGCCATTAAAGTTTATTGTCGCTATTATAGTTTTCTACAAGACCCCAATTACTCAATGCATTAAGAAATCTGTAATATTATTGCTGGTCATTTAAATTAACAAAATGAAATACCGCTGTCCCTTGGTTGAATATACGGTGTGTATGTATATCTTTGACACATTCATTTCTATTTATTGCTAGATTTTTATTAGATTTCCATTAGCGTTAAAATATTGATCTTTTCATTTATTGCAATCTTAAGAATTAGTCATAAAATTAGTACTAAATCATTCCTCAGTGAGGTGGGTAATCCAATCCGTATACTAAAAGAATTTTCTTAAATAACCTATATTAGTACAAAATAAACCATTTTGTTAATTTGTTTATTAAACTAATTTAATTAATTAGTTTTTTATTACAACATTGTCTCTGTAGATTTTCATAAGGTATGCCGAGTTTCACCGCAATGGAACAGAAGTTTGACTCACAGGAACTCTCCGAATCAGATCGCTCTATCAAAAATCGCTGAAGAACCGTATTTGTTGGAAATTTAATAAGCTTTAAAAAAAGATACTTTACATTCACTATGATTTCCTAACCGTTTACTAGATATGTAATTATATATATATATCCGAAAATCCCAAGCAAAATGTAGTTTTTTCCTCTTTGGTCGTCAACCGTGACAGTTATGGCATTGGAAAGAGTTTTATTAGATTTTCCACGCCCAATTACTTATAAAACGTGTACCTGGTAGTGTATTATCGCTAAAACGAACGCATTATGATTTTATTTGCGCAAATTTCGTCAAAAAAGCATGTTCCGCTGGATGGATACTGCTGATTAACGAACTTGACCTTTCAAATCATACAAAGTATTTTTGGAGCAAATGCCGTTAATATTTGATTTATTATGATAAAAGGAACATTGGGTCGTAGTACCTTGTTCTGAAATGTTTTTAGACTTTGGTCACTGATACCAAACCAGACGAGGCATTCTTACCAGAGGATTCTTTTCTATATATTAATGGTTAAATTTGTAACAGTATGAGCTTCTTGTAGTTTTAGCACTTTCCTCCGAAGGAAAGCAGCTATTGAGGTTGGACTCATGACGGAATTTTTGAAAAATTTCTTCAAATCTTTATCGATCCTACCTAGTAGACACCGAAAATGACCCCCGTTAAAATTTATATATATCTATATATATATATATATATATATATATATATATATATATATATATATATATATATATATATATATATATGTTAACACGATAGCGGCCAGAGTTTTTGTTTTTTCGTCACGAAACTTGGTATATAGCATTCAATTAGCAAACGATTGAGTTCGTTAACCACCAAAATTGGTCCACCGGAAGGGGGGGTTTACCCCGAACCCAAAACACTAATTTGACCATTTCAGCCGTAATATTTGTTATATTTCAACGAAACTTGGTATTCGTAGTGGTAATATAGAGAGAAAAGTGAGATATAAAAATGAACTAAATCGGTTCATAAGGAGGGGGGGGGGGGTTTACTCCGGACCGACAATACCAATTCGCCATTACCAGCCGTAATTTTAGGTATATTTCGACGAAACTCGGTATTCATAGTGGTAATCTACAGGTAAATATGTGTTGTAAAAATAAACTAAATCGGTTCATTAAGAGGGGGGGTTTACTCCAGACCCACAATACCAATTCGCCACTACCAACCGTGATTTTTGGTATATTTCGACGAAACTCGATATTCGTAGTGGTAATCTACAGGTAAATATGTGATGTAAAAATAAACTAAATCGGTTCATTAGGAGGGGGGGGGGTTTACTCCGGACCCAAATTACTAATATACTCATACTGGTCGTAATTTCTGCTGGGTGAACGTGGGTAACTCATGGGAAAGAAGTGTTATAAAAATGAGCTGAATCGGTCAATCGGAAAGGGGGGTTTACTTTGTAATATATTTCAATAGAAAAGCCAGCCAGACATAGGTCCACAAAGGCGCCGCAAGGAGCGCTAGAGGGACTGTATCCGGTTCCTGCGTTAGATCAAAATACGATAATATGAGTTTTTTTGTATTTATTACGTAGTGTAGTAGGTACCATGTGTAAACATAACTCTGGAAGCAAATTAATAATTTATCAGTTACTCATTACAAAATTAAAAGAGAACTATTCATGTTTTTATTTTATTTATGTAGGATATTTTAAGCAAATTGTTCTGGAAAGCAGCCTACACTACCCAAATTCTGAGGAAAGTGCTTAGTTATGCAGCTCCTGCGTGACGGACTTTTTTTTGTTGGGGGGGGGGGGATCTGGCGTCGCCAACTTAGTGTTGTCTATAGGTTATCTGAAATCTTAGGGTGCCTATACACGTTGAGGACTGCTCAGTCCAACTCTCGAAATATTCCTCGACGTCTATGAGACAGCCTTCAGGCAAGAGTTCAACTGTACAGTCCATTGAACTCCAATGATAAAACCAATAGATTAACTGTACAGTCCTATTTGGCCGGGACTGCGCAGGCCAGGCCTTACTTGTGTGGACAAAATGAAATTTGCTTTACATTCAGTTATCAGACATCAGTCCCTGGCTTGAGGTTTATTAACTTATCGTGTGTATGCTAGACCCGTACAGTCCAAACCTTGGAGCCAAACTCTGCAGTCCCGGCCTTGAGATTTGAACTGAACGTGTATGCCCACTTTTATAGTCTTGTCCTTTGGAGTCCAGATAATTGAGTGATATCCAATTTTCAGATTCAGTAGGTGTTCATTTTGGAATTTTCTGAGTGACAAAAACTGTACACGAAGATTGAACCGGGCTAATTTCGAGTTTCCATTCATGATTCGTTGTGTTGAGGTTGGTGTCGGTGATGATTTGTTTGTCGTTTGCGTAGGTAGGGAGAGCAAACGACCCAAAATAAGTAATGTATTTAATTTTTCGTAGTAATTCTGACAATGAGTGTTCCAAGACTACAAAAAATCCAGAGATGAGCAGAGGGGGAAGAGGGGAATTTTTAAACTATGACTAATGAGACATAAACAACAAGAACAGCCATGTTGATTTAACGAGCCAGCTGATTACCATATGGTATTCTTAGTAATTCCCTTCGGAATATTTTTAAATTCTAAATACTCCCTGTTACCGCCCACGCTCAGATTTTTATCAGACTTTTTTTTCTATTATAAAAATACAATTTTACTTCCACGCCACAAGAAATTTGTGATACTGTAGTGCTTTCTTGAAGAGACATATCTTGTAACAAGAATACATTCTCGAACACGTGGCTCAAGAAATTTCATCTGTTTTCCTAATTTATAACGGGGACAACAGAGTGTCTGCCTCGACCTGTCTCGGAGTTTAAACATATTTTAAAAATATGCTCCGTGGAATTGAGGATTTTATGATTCAGAGATAAATTTAAAACCCTTTGTTATATGTGGAAGCTATTATTCGGAATTGGATCAGAAACAACAACCGTGGAGATGACACTTGATGCTTTCAAAATCCTGCTTAGTCGTGGAAGGTTATTATTAAATTTGTGAAATATTTTTTTATTGATACATTTGTGAGTCAGCTACTCTAGCAATTCATCACATCAAATATTATTATTTAAATTAGATTTTAATAAATTTAGGCACTAAAGGAACACTGTAATTAACTACAAAGAGGCACTTAGAGAACCTTTCGAATATTTGCAATATATTGGACGTTATACAAAAATACACTTTTAAATATGAACATTTAATTTGTATTTCATTAATTAGCTCAGCTTACCCTGAATAACTAAAGACATTATCCATAATTTTTCTTCCTTCTGCTATAGGCCGTTCAGATAGATGGAAGTTCAATTCAGCATGTGCGAAAGTTTAAAGGGAATATTCCCGAAGTTTCCACCATTTGCAAAATCCCTTTTCAATGGACAAGATGATACGTTAAACATAAAAACTGACCTAGTCCCGTTTAAGACTAGGGAAGGCTTTGGGAGGTCAGACGAAGGAAATAGTGTCTAATATTTAATATTACAATAATAAAAACTCTTTAAACCTCCTAGAGATAAAATTGTAAAAGAGAGAACTTTTCCTCCAATTTCGTGTACGGGGAATATAGGCCATGCTCTTTTCCCTCCAACTAAACCATCTATTTGAACAGGCTATACCTTAATTTGTTTTTAGCATCTTCCTTTAGCTATCTTCCTTGCCTTCCCTGCTCCTAAAGGAGACATAATCAGTTTTTATTGAATTTAAAACAGCGTGTTGTTTATTTTAATGGAAATGTAAATGGCGGAACCGTCAGGAATATTTCTCTCAGAATATCGCGCATGCGGGATTAGAACTATCCAATCTAATTGAACGAGCTATAGTATCACTGATAGATTTTTAGGGAGGGAAATGTTCTAAATTATAACTGTGCCTACTCTTGAGTCATATATGACAATTACCTTCTCTGACTTCAAGTAAATATGATGTCTATGTGAATCATTAGCTTCTTCGATAGGTTAAAGTGCCCTGGTATAATATGAAGCTTGGTGGAGTATTTGGTGATGAACCGTTGTGTAAATCAGGAAATTGTGCGTCAATACCGCTTTTTTTTTGTTTTAGTTGTAGAAAAATCCACCGATCCTACTGGAATCGAACCTCCTACCCTTGGGATACAGAATATTATTAAAATCGAAATATTGTTTGTTGGAGTAGTTTTACAATGAGTAGGGAGTTGTTCAGGTGAGCAAACTAATACTTCCACGATAAAATTCTTCATCACACGCTGGGTATCAAAACTTGAAGAATTGAATGAAATTGGTTGACTCTGGTTTTCGCCCTCCGGTTGTAGAGAGAGCGTTGGACCATTGTCAATCGCTGCAGAACTCCGTGTCTGACTAATTAATTTGTGAAATTGCTCCGGGTTGAGGGACAATGATGACGGGGGGGTTGACCGACTTTTTGTGCACATTTCACCGCTTCACCCCAACTCCACTTGTTTATTAATACACAATCCGTCTATATGAATTTTACTATGGCTCTCTCAATGGATTAATTTTTAGCAATTTTTTATACGTTTTATGTCAACATTCAGCAGAATTTCTTTTGGAAATTGTTTGTGAATGGATCGGTCGTAACCTCAGTCATCCTTGATCCTCTGAGCGGCAGATACTGTAGAGGTATATGATTATTAATTGCGTTGGATGCAAGGGAAGTTGACAGGAGTCCAGAGAAACGCCTGGTCCCTTTTATATTGTTAATTACCTTTTTCGATACGAGGTGCGTGATTGCTAAAAGAAATATGTCCGAGCGGGTAATTAATCGCAGGATAATGTCCCCGCGCATGTATAATTGGTCTACACTATCGAATTAAGAGGACTGAAGTATATATTTCAATTATTAGAACAATTCTTCGCGTTATTTAGAGCGAGAGAGAGATGGAAAGCAACATTCGTTCATTTTCTACCCTATCATGACGATTAATTGCATCCTGGAATCATTATTCGTTTGGAGGTCATTATTCCTTGTCATTTTTCCCGCCTTAACGCATTGCAATAGGAATGGAGTTCATCGACCAGAAAATGACGCGCAAAATCAGCCATGCTCCAAAATTACAAGCGTCTGGCCATCAAATCATTCTCCTGTGTGCTAATATATCGACATTATCACTGAGTAATACCAATTTCACAGTGATAAACCAATCTATCAAACAGATAGATAATTCTAATGTTAAAACGTTCAACTAGAATAAATGTGTTCGTAAAGAAAGCGGTGGACCAAATTAATAAAATAATAATATAGAGACCGTAGATGCCATTTTAAGAAATGCATTGAAGCTACTTCAAGGCGAGGCAGAAACGTTATAAAGAGACCATAGCGTCAATAAGGGATAGAAGCAACTTAAATAAAACGCAGAAACGTTGTGAAAAGGCCGTAGAAGCAACGATAAAAAAGGGCTAGAAGCAACGCAAACAAAACGTAGAAAAGCTGCGAAAGAACTTAGAAGCAACGTTAAGAATGGGATAGAAGCAACATAAAAAAAAAACGCTTTAAAGAAAGCGTAGAAGCCACGTAAAGAATGGGATAGAAACAACCCTAACAAAACACAGAAACGCTGTGAAGAGACCATAGATTCAATGCTAAAAAAGGTATAGATGCACCGTAAAGAAAACTCAGAAACGCTATGAAGAGACCATAAGGAAAACGCAGGAGCAGCATACAAAAAACGCTAAACTAGTATGAGATGGAACCTAATAAATATTTTTCGAGTTTCAGTGAGCTAGCAGAATAATAACAAAAATCATATTCAGTTTTATTGTTATATCTGAGGAATTAATCAATTATATGTTCAGTTGCCCTCATATATAAAATTTAAAAATAAAATGAAGCAAAAGGAATAAAAAATGACAAGCTTTATTAATAAATTTATAGGTCTGATCTAGTAGATAACATTGTGTGTATTTAAAACTCCCCGTTATAAATGAGCCCTCATTTCCTGTGCATCTGCTCCACACAGATCTCCGGGAAAATGCGGGCTTTTTCAATGACACTACTAATGACGTAATAATGGGTTCTGGCCGCGGCCCCTATGGAATCTGGCTTCTACCTCTTTGGAATCTCTACATTCGGTGTAAAGAATGGCTCTATCTGAAGCTTTGGATTCATTGATGAATGTACTTGCCAACGTCCATAGCAACGTTAAATACACCAGTTCTCTTTGATGATTCAAAAATTATTAGAAGTTCCTAAGTTGGAAAGATATATTACAGATGATGTTTTGAATGAATGTTGTAACATATCCATACCTGGGCCTCCGCAAGAAATTACGGGCCCCTATCCAAATTACTTCATGGCCCCCTCAATCCCCTCTATTAACATTACCAAAAACCATTTAAAACTGACATTTCTCAGAAAACAAAATTAAATACATTTTTAATAGGACAAGGTCGAAAATTTTCGACATCTAGGCTATTATAGCCGGGCTATACAGGTTGCCACCATCCTAAACGTTTATGGTCGAACAGGGAACTTATTCAAATGAAAAAATACTCCACGTAACCATTTTCGTTAAGGTCCGCAAAAAGATATGAAAGATTTCCCCCATTTGTACAAGAATTTTGCCTTCTAAAATAAATAAATAATTTAAAGGACAAAATTTGTTCATCATCATCATGTTTAGTTCAATTAACATTTGTATTCACGAATAACAGATTTCGTGACGCATATAAAATTCTATTTTTACTCCTATGGAAAGCGATGAATAGATGTTAATAAGACAAGATAATTTGCATGAACCCACTTCTTGTCCCTAGCCAACTATATACCATAGTATTGAGCAAGATTTTATCTGTTTAATAGTTCTTTGTATTTTAATAAAGGAAACTTATTACACTTCTTATTTATTATTAATTATAAAGTGACGTTATTTTACATTGAAATATTTGTATGCGTAACTAATGAGGGCCAACAAAAGCTGATACTGTAGATTTATCTGATACTTGACCATATAGAACTCCAGGGAGCTATTGTGGTCAGTACTATGCTTCTGCCGTCTATTTTTCTCTCTTGAAGGCTTTGTCCCGCAGTCAAAGCGTTAAGAACGGCCTGGAACGCGGAATCGATAATAGAATACAATTTTTTTTGCAGGCACGCCTGAGTATTTAATTCACGTTTTACAAAACACGAGTCCCTTGCTCTATCACTGTCCCACAAATTCCCCCTCTAAAATTTGTTTTTTTAATGTACTGCACACAAACCTGCCAAGGATTTGCATTACATTGTGTTTTTGTACTCTCGGATCGCGCTTAAAATGTGTTTAAAATATATTTTAAAAAAATAAGTAAATAAATAAAATGAACAAATAAAGGATGACCTAGTAGTTTTGTGCCCTTAACCCCCCCCCCCTCCAAAAAAAATAAAACAACCCAACCCTCTACAATTGTCTCAATGTACACGTTGTTCATTTATAACTCCATTATATCAAAGTCCAATAATATGTTCTACTATTTCTCTATGGTTTTCTGCGAAGATTAAAACAATAGATTAGTAGCGAAGTCCGTAAGATTTTGTCTTATCATCATTGAATGTGAATCTGAAGTTAATATCGACCTAAAACGTACAACTATCGATAAATATTGCGATTATTGGTTTATTGCATGTCTTATTAGACAATGATTCATTTTTGATACTAAGAGGCAAAACGCACTTACTACCAAGACGTTCAATATCAAAGAATTATGTCATGATACAAATAGCAGCCAGAACTTGTAAATGTACTCATTATTTCTGAATTTATCTTGTATTCGTCAGAATTCTACATAGTTTGACATAGAGTACACAAAATTCATCAAAAAACGTTGTCATTGACAGTGTTATTTTGAATATAAGCAACAGAGAAATAAAAATTTTTTTGTTGTTTTTTTTTTAATAACTCTTGTTAATTTTAGGGCAATATACCGGAGCTCATAGTTTTAGCATTTATATAAGTGGTTTCTATCAATCTGTCAGATTTAGAAGAAGCAGAGCTTTAGGATTGTCAGAATGAATATGCATTGCGAAATGGCGGAATTGAAACGCAGAACGACTTAATGAATAATTTAAAAGTTTCGCCGTAGGTTGGGCGCCATAGCTGCTTAAAACAAATCCACTAAATATGTATTTCTTCAAATAATCCTGCTCTGAAACGGGGCTTAGGTTTAATATTTATTGACACTAACATATAGTGATTCCAATTCATTGGAGACCTGAAAAATATAGGCTACTACCAATTTATTTACAATTCTGAATAGTATGTTCAAGATTCTTAAAAAGGCATTATTTTCATTATTTTACTAGCTTTATCTGCTTAAAGCGGAACGTTTGTGTGATAAAACCTTTTATTTATGTATAATCCAAGCATATTTAATAGAAATGTAGTAATTGATGATGCACTCAGGAAACAAACTTGAAAAAAAAATGGTAATATGTTATTTATATCAATCCTGCTTGTTAACAAAATAAGGACACTTGTAAAAATGTATTTATAATATAAAAATTATTCAATTTTGTCATTGATTTTGGCAAGCGTCAGATCAATTTTATAAAAATATAACAATATAACGGATATAACTCTTTATGTTATTTAATCTCTATGTCTAGCAACTTAGCATGGCTGTTGTCTGTACATAACTGCATTTAAGGTGATAATAAAAACTATGATCGAAACCGCAGGCAGACCGCGAGACTTCCAAGGCCACTCGTTCTGATTCAATTCCATAGGAAAGAAAACCTAATGCTTTGTTTTTCGGTATTTTCGTTTATATATATATATATATATATATATATATATATACATGTAGTGAAGAAATAGAGAGGTTTCGAAGAGATTCGAAGAGAGCTGCCCCTAATGAAACCCCTAGAGGACACTCACATTGATTTTTTTTTTTTTTTTTAATAAAGACGTTCTCAAACTGTTGGAAGAACACAGTAGTCGAAAAAACGCGTCTACTCAGTGTGTTTGTAATCTCTCTATTTTTTTTTTTTTACCCATCTTTCACGGGAGTTGTTTATATATTGCATAGTTCGGGATTTTATTTTATTATAAACAAATATATATATATATATATATATATATATATATATATATATATTGTTTATATGTACTTTATTTCTGGCTTAATCATATTTATTTGATGAGCCCATGCTTAGAAAATTGAACACACTCGAATATAGACGTATTTTTGAGAGTAGACAGTCAAGTATTTGTCTGATGACCCAGTGGCTGTACACAAATATTTACACAGCTTGATATATTTCCATTCGGTGTTGTTCGAATACACCATTCCAAAATAGTGAAGACACTCTCTGGAGATGTTGAGATTACAGAAATAGCTTTAGAGTAATCCTTTGAAGCCGGCCCTCTCTTCTCGCAGCTGCCATTGGGGCGATCCTAGACTATAAATATGGCTTTTAAACTCTGACAAGGATGTTTTGATTTAAGCACTGGTGTTATCAATAGGTTTCTTATCTCATGGACAGTGGGGGCCTTTCAAATCGGGGGGATACTGAGTCTGTAACTTATGGGATATATTTTGGTCGGTTTAGGTTCTGGATTTAGAAAGAGGCTTTAAGTATTTTAGTTTGCAAAAATATCATGAACATTTTTATAGGTGTTTAGAGTTAGGGAATAGAATAAAACCTCATTGTAAAGCAATACATTTGACTTTTCATTGAGAAAGCTTGACGATGTAGAATCTCAAAAACTAGAAATAGACTCAAATCACACTTATGCCTAATAAAATATATGCATTCCGAGTATGGAATGTTTTTTTTATTTTTGAGTCTGGATTTAGAAAGAGGCATAAGTACTTCAGTTACAAAAATATAACTCGCTTATGGAAGTAGTAATGTCCTTCTTTTTGGTTTGTGCATTCTTGTACCCAATTTGGCGAATAAACATAAGTGAAATCAATATAATTTTATACTGTTTGGTCATAACTTATTAAATACACTGTTTTGATTTAAGCACTATTGTTATCTATTTGTTTCTTATCTCATGGACAAAGGGGGTTTCAAATCAGGGGGATACTGAGTCTAAAACTTTTTTGCTTGGTTTAAGTTCTGGATTTAGAAAGAGCCTTTAAGTATTTTAGTTTGCGAAAATAGAATTAGCTTATCCGTAGGGTTTCATGAACTTTTTTATAGGTGTTTAGAGTTAGAGAATTGAATAAAACCACTTTATAAAGTGATATGTTTTACTTTTATTTGAGAAAGCTTGACGATTTAGGTGCACAGAAACTAGAAGGAGACACAAACCACACACAATAAATGCATTTTGGTAAAGTTCGAATTATGGGATCTCTTTTCATTTGCGTCTGGATTTAGAATAAGGTTTATTTTTAAGTATTTTAGTTTGCAAACATAGAAATCGCTTATGAAAGAGATTTTTAAAGAATTAATGTCTTTCCTGTACTCCACTCGGTGAACCGCAATCAAAAATAATAAATTTTGGAACATTCTTCGGCCATAACACCTTTAACATATCGTTATCTGATATTTTTTTTTAACAGCGCATCCACAAATCTGGGCCATTAGCGCCGACATCCACGGTGCAGCGAGGAATTTTCTCAAGGAGCCGTGAGATGAGAAAATTCCTGCCGGCGCATAGTGTAACGAAGTAGTGAGAATTATGGACCCCCTGCCATCGAAATAAATAAGAACAAGTGAAAAATATATTTTGGGTCATCTTTCAGAAGTTAATAATATTTATAATATCATGACACCTGTTATAAATCATACACTGTATGTTAAGTCTAGTCATAATTTTATGATTTTGAACACTGTGATGTTGTTCCAAATTATTAAAAGATGTTTATGCCATCGTCTGTTTGAAGAAGGTTGTCTCTTTGATAAATTTTGAATGATTGCCAAGCAGATTAAAACTGAGTTCCCATTTCTTTTGACTTTCAATCTCTCCAATCTCCATAACGGAAAAATCTACCGTTTTAATAAATATTGTTTTGTGAATTTTTTGAACCGTAAAATTTGGACAGCCACGATTTTCATATACTCCTTCTGTTTGTCAGGAAATGACCCAAGCAGTCGTCCGATTACTAAAGGTAAATGGAGTACCTTGTGCAGTACTTGACATCCCAAGTATAAATTATACATTACCCAAACTCCAGAGAACATTTAGCGTTCTGATGGCACCAGAAGAGGCCACAAAATCGGTCTATTTAAGAAAAAAACTTAACTAGAAAGTAAAATAAAGGTTTTAAAATGATTAAACAAGCTGAAGCCCACTTTGTCGGCCTCTCACCAAGCCATTACCGACGAGGGTGACAAATTAAAATGAATCTTGACGCGGCACCCCCTTCATCGGTGCCTAAATGGGCCGTTACTGAGCCTAATGGCGCTTCGATCATCGACAGCATAAACCTCCGACGACACTCATTCGACGGCTAGAGGTACACGGCCGGGGAAGTCGATCATTCACGGCGCTTTTAAATATTTTAAAAGTCCCGTTTTCATAATACCAGCTGGGTACTAGCTCTCCCTCTCTCTCTCTCTCTCTCTCTCTCTCTCTCTTCTTTTTTTTGGGGGGGGGGGGATACCAGCCTTAAGGAAAATGGCATTGTTGGATGCTCTCAGAAAATGCCATGGTCCAATTTGCTGCGGTCATCAGCACAATGATACCACATTCCCCTTGCGGGTTCCATGGTCTTCCCTGCTATGCATGCTACTAAGCTCCGCGCTCAAGAAAACCAATAAAAATATGTCCGCCATGGAGGACAACCCAACCAAGCCGCATTCCTGAAAAAGGAATAAAAGATCCTATTTATGATAATATAAAATTAACATAGGTAAATATTTTTTTATTTAATTTCGATCTGTTGAATACCCCAATTTCTAATGGACATAATATCTACATAATCCCGTTGGAAGGAAGAAGCATACAGGCTAATATTGGAAAATTAATAATATGGCTTAGGAGTAAACCTGAATTTCTCTTTGACCGATTTAGTTAATTTTCACAACACGTCTCTCTTCAGAGGATGAAATTCGGCCGTAAAGGGCATATTTATAATATTTGTCCGTTTTATACCCATTTTGTAGGATAACGAACTCCAGTAATTAAGGATAAGTTAAGGGAATGCCATATGCTACATTTTGAGGCAAAGAAAAACCAAATATTTTAGTATATCGGTCCGATATGTAAATATAAATAAATTTTAACACGGGGTAATTTGCGATACCTAGTCTTTAGGGTGAATAAAGATTTAAAGAGATTTTTTCAAAAATTCTTTCATGATTGCTAGCTCTATAGCAACATTAGTTAGTAAGTAAGTGCTAATATAATATGATGGGTTGAGAAGTCAAGGGATACAAGTGACGTTATAGTCATTTTGAGATATAACTGTTTAAAGTTAAATCGTTTTTGTAAATTCCCTGATAAGTGTAAATCTGGATAATGTTTTAATTATGTTTCTTCATTGCATCAATTGAAATTTCAGTTATATAGTTTAAGAAAAAACTAATCGTTCATGTATATTATGACAGCCACACACAAAAATAAATAATAAAAGTCCGGACCTAGAGACCAAATCATGTTTAGTAGATGTTTCTGGGGTCGCTGAATCCGAATCCGGGGTTAGAAAAAGCCCTGCGCTTTTTGTTTAAGCCCCACCCCTCAAAACTCATAATTTAGGATATTGTACACTATAAAATTGTTATTCAAGTTGTTAACCAAAATAGACCACTATTTCCTGGATACTGCCTTTTAGTGCATAAAAATACTAATGTTTCGAGACTTCAGCGAACTTGATTGGTTAATTTGGAGCGATGTTACAGCCCTTTAAATATAAGGCTTTTCTAAAAAATTCGCGTTTTTTCTTATATTTTTGTATATTATAAATTACCTAAGGCATACAATCTTTGAGTTTTTACACAAAAATTGACATAAGGCCTTCCCAAGTAATTCTTGAACTGACGCAATCGTCTAAATCCCAAAATACAACCTTTAACAAATCTCCCCATATTTTATTGGATCAATGTATCAATTAATGTAAATTAAATAAACGACCTAAAGTAAATCAATTAAGCTTCCATTTTCGAACTACTTTTTATAAATTTGCCTACATGTTAATTATAGTGTCCTATCGAAGGTTTTCGAGATATTGTGCCTCAAAGATCCACTTTATAACACGGGACAAATGTCACTTGTATCCCTTGTGCGCCAAACAAATCTGCTCATTTTTAAAATAATTGATTTTATTTCCGCTATTTCTCAGCAAATACCAGATATTTACTTATATCCCTTTGCCACCAACATTTCGCATGTATTAACTATACAGAACTGCACTTAACTCGATTTTTTTTAAAAATGTCACTTGTACCCCTTGGCTTCTCAGCCCGTCATATATAAGTTAATCTCGGTTATAAAATAGTCGAATATATATTATTCCTTTTATTTTCGTCTTTATTATTTTATTTTTCTTGTATTATTATTATTTATTTATTTTAATTTTTTTTTAGTTTATCAGAGACTAATTTTTATTATTTGTTTATATTTTATCTACTTTCATATATTTTAATGTGTCCACTTAGTTTTATTATTTTTTTTTTCACTTATTTGTATTGTTGAGGTGTGTACATCATTAAATTCGTTAGTAGGTATGTGTATATTGTATGAATATGATATATAGGCAGACATTACCTAAAACCAATATGTATGTGCGAATATTTGCACACATGAGTAACAAACGTCACTCGAATTAACTTATTCTGGTTGTTCTTGTCTTCGTTTCTGTTCTTTGTTTTTTTTATTTTATTTATTTTTTTCATGACTGGACAACAGAGATTTCCCTCATCATGAGCTCATCGCTAAAGGTTCGAAGCTCACAATGAAATAAATAAATAAATATTCGAATGTTTCAGTGCTGCAATGTAAAGCATGCATTGAGGTATGGAGTAGATTCCAAAGAGGATTAGGAAAGGATGGGAGGATTTTGGCCGCCTCATTCATGAACGAATATTTAAATAATGCTGTTCGCTTTATTGATTGATAACGAGTGTAATTGATAAGGTTGTAAAAGCCATGTATTTACAGGTAGTTGTAGATACATGACTATATCGACCTAAAGGTTAATTGTCTTGGCCGCTATCCACATTCCTGCCTGGGCGTCTCAATCTCATACTCTCACTCTCTATCTCTCTCTCGCTCTCTCTTTTTCTCTCAGGACTTTTCAATAACAGTCTCATACGCAGGAGCTGCATAACTAAGAATATTCCATAAAACAGGGTAGACCAATAATGATAAGAAATAAACAAATATAGGCTTACACTTTTTTATTTGTATTAAAAAAGAGTCGGTTGCTAATTTATTAGTGTATTTTAGTTCGCAGCAATGGCGAATCAACAGCTCGAAAAAAAGTAAATACAATAGGTATGTAAAAACAATTTTACATAATGGTCATGTTCTATGCGTTTAGAATTTCTTTTCAGTACCTTACAAAGTTGTATTTCTAACTCTTTTATGCAAGGGATTAAAAAAAAAAAAAAAAAGAGTTATTTTATTTTTATTTTTTCCTCGAGTGAACCCCAACTCTGAACAGATCCATTTAATTTGTTTACAACACATGTCAATTTGGCATGATATGCAGCGGATTGCGTTGCAAAGAGGTTAATTATTGAAAGACTGAATAATAAATTTAGTACTTGACGGGCCAGATGATAAATAAACACAATTATTAAAATATCCTTCTTTATTAAAAATAAATAAAAGGCATCTGACGATAATAATAAATAAAAATGAAATACCGTGTCCAAATCACACCACAAACACCAAAATGCAGCGATCTCGGGGAACCAAAAGGAATCCTCATTACCCGCAAGCTTGGCGGTCGAGTTTTGACAGTTAGTGCAGTGGAAGGTTATTGTAAGTCAGGTTGAGTGCGGCTGCTACAAGTATAATTCATTATTCGGAAATAAATAACAGTTTTATTCATTTGCCATTATTCATTATTCTGATGGATTTTTGACCGACATTGGTCCCGAGTAAACCCTTTTTAAGATGCACAGATATTGCTTACTAACGAAAAACCGCACCAAATTATTCGGAATAACATATATCAAGTTTGGAGCCGAATCAAAACAAATATTGTGTTAACAATCATTCGCATCATATTCATATTATAACTAGTATAAGTAATTTTAGAATTATGTTTTTTACAGTTTTGTATGTTTTGGGATTGATTAAATTTGTATCTCTTGTATTCGCTAGCTGATAACAGCAACTTTGGTTTTATCAGTACAAACATTGTATAGATATGAGGTAAAATCCTCATTTTGAAATATCAATTAGAACTGAGTTTAATTATTCCTGCTGTATTTGCGAGTAAAATACATTTAATTTACCTCTAGAATTATAAATTTTGTATAAAAGTCTTTATCCATATCCGCATTATCAACAAGCTCTCTGTTTACTGATATGTTATCTATTTATACTTTAAAATGAGTTCTGCATAATTTATTACAGCAATGGGTTCTGATAATAATAAATAAATACTCTCAGTGTTCTGCTCTCAGAGGCCTTACCATTAAGTGGCACTCAATGTATTGCTATCTCGTCAAATGCCAACTCTGTTTACGTTCATTTTCGTCTGATTAATGCGCCGTTATGGACCCATCGATTTCCTATTAGTTCCTCCAGTAGATGGGGTCGTATAACATGCTTCTCGAATATCTAGCTTGTGTAAATCCGAGTATTATTCTGTAATATGTCGTCATATTATATTAGGACCAATATCTTAATTAAGACTTAATGAGTCAGTTGATTATGTGTGGTTACGCCTCGTATTCTCATGCGTGAGTTGGGGTTTCGAGTCCCGACTGCAGTAGGAATGTTTCTCATTTCAGGACCCGTTGAGAAGATTTCTTACTGCCGCATGGATGTTGAGAAAGGTTGGTAGCATGTAGATAGCCCGGCGCTAATGGTGTAGATGTCAGTGCGCCGAAAAAAACTCATTCATTGGGGAAAGAAATCTATATATATAAAAAGTCCGACTCGCAGGAACTGCGTCATCTTAGCGCGGTTCCATTCATATCCCTAGTGTTATTTTGTAGACTTAGAATAGAAACAGTTATTACTTTGTTTGGATCATTCCTAATGTAAACAAATATGAAAAAAAACAACAAGATTTTCGGCTAGGGATGAAACTATCCTAAGCAGAAATTACTCTTTCTGCCGTCCCAAGTTTCGGTCTACGAAGACTCTTCTACGAATATATTTCTAATTTACTTAACTTGCAGTGCTAACATATCCATTTTACTTTTAAATGCAATTAAACAAAATAAAATTGTACATGAAAATGAGAAAGTAGTGTTATTTTTTATTGAACTACGGCCACATTCAACAACAAAATATAATTATATTTCTAGTATAGAATTTGGCTGCATGACTTCCTACAGGTAAAGGTAACTGTCAGCTGTCCTAGAATGCTTGATGAGAACAATGAATCTTGATTTATGAAGTGCAATAAAAGCCTACCTGAACCGGCAGACTACCTCGACCCGGACTGACCCTACACGGCGAATATTTACGTTTTCAGTTCTGTTACAGGTTCAAAGAATTTGTATTTATTCCCCTGTTTTTTTGAGAAATACATCCTCCTCCTAGAAGCAATAACGAAATAACAAGAAATAAAAACAGACAAAAAGAACCGTATAAATAAACGAAATCATTTATCGTTTATCAAACTTCTAAGTTTTATGTACTTATTTCTCCGTTTGACATCGCCTAATCAAAACTTTCTTCAGAACCTGTTTTCTAAAGCATTTAGTAAGCTTTCGAATGGTAACCATCCGTTTACCAAGATTCTCAACCGTTTTCGAGATATTAAGGAAAGTATATGACGTTTCCAAAGCTTTTCATCTCTATTAATAAATTATTTTAATTTAACCCTTCCTTAACTCCAAACGTAAGTAAATTTTCAGCATACTAGTTTTGATGAAATTAGAACATGCAGAAAATGTTTCAACTGAATCCCATAATTCGAAGTACCAAAATCAAAGACAAAAAGAACAGTTCGAATGAGCGAAATCAATTACTTAAAAGTTTTAAGCACGTATTTCTCCGATTGACATCGCTTATTCAAAACTTTCTTTAGAACCTTTCTTGTAGACCATTTAGTAAGCTTTCGAATGGTAACCTTTCGCTTCCCAAGATTTTCAACCGTTTTCGAGATATTAAGAAATTATACGAAGTTCCCAAAACTTTTTATTATTTCTGACAACAGAAAATTGGTCTCATTTTACCTGTCCTGTTTTACACACATATACATTTTCCTTACAAATACAACATAAGAAATTACAAAAATAAAAAGCAATAGAAAACCAAGGGAAAGAGACAAAAATTACAAAAAGAACGACAAAAACCCGTTCATAAGAACAAAACAGACGTATTTGAAGTTTTAAGCACTTATTTCTCCGATTGACATAACCTAATCAAAAATAGTTTTAGAATCATTTTTGTAGAAAATTTAGTAAGCTTTCAAATAGTTTAAATCCACTTACCACGATTTCCCAACCGTGTTCGAGATATTAATGAAAGTATACGAAGTTTCCAAAACATTTCATGTCTGTTCATAAAATATTTTATTCTAACCCTTCCTTAACTCCAAACGTAACATAACTTTCAACATATTAGTTTTAATGAAAGTAGAACATGCAGATAATGTTTCAACTGAATCCCGTTATTCTAAGTACCAAAATCAAAGACAAAAAGAACAGTTCGAATGAGCGAAATCAATTACTTAAAAGTTTTAAGCACGTATTTCTCCGATTGACATCGCTTATTCAAAACTTTCTTTAGAACCTTTCTTGTAGACCATTTAGTAAGCTTTCGAATGGTAACCTTTCGCTTCCCAAGATTTTCAACCGTTTTCGAGATATTAAGAAATTATACGAAGTTCCCAAAACTTTTTATTATTTCTGACAACAGAAAATTGGTCTCATTTTACCTGTCCTGTTTTACACACATATACATTTTCCTTACAAATACAACATAAGAAATTACAAAAATAAAAAGCAATAAAAAACCAAGGGAAAGAGACAAAAATTACAAAAAGAACGACAAAAACCCGTTCATAAGAACAAAACAGACGTATTTGAAGTTTTAAGCACTTATTTCTCCAATTGACATAACCTAATCAAAAATAGTTTTAGAATCATTTTTGTAGAGAATTTAGTAAGCTTTCAAATAGTTTCAATCCACTTACCACGATTTCCCAACCGTGTTCGAGATATTAATGAAAGTATACGAAGTCTCCAAAACTTTTCATGTCTGTTCATAAAATATTTTATTCTAACCCTTCCTTAACTCCAAACGTAACATAACTTTCAACATATTAGTTTTAATGAAAGTAGAACATGCAGATAATGTTTCAACTGAATCCCGTTATTCTAAGTACCAAAATCAAAGACAAAAAGAACAGTTCGAATGAGCGAAATCAATTACTTAAAAGTTTTAAGCACGTATTTCTCCGATTGACATCGCTTATTCAAAACTTTCTTTAGAACCTTTCTTGTAGACCATTTAGTAAGCTTTCGAATGGTAACCTTTCGCTTCCCAAGATTTTCAACCGTTTTCGAGATATTAAGAAATTATACGAAGTTCCCAAAACTTTTTATTATTTCTGACAACAGAAAATTGGTCTCATTTTACCTGTCCTGTTTTACACACATATACATTTTCCTTACAAATACAACATAAGAAATTACAAAAATAAAAAGCAATAAAAAACCAAGGGAAAGAGACAAAAATTACAAAAAGAACGACAAAAACCCGTTCATAAGAACAAAACAGACGTATTTGAAGTTTTAAGCACTTATTTCTCCGATTGACATAACCTAATCAAAAATAGTTTTAGAATCATTTTTGTAGAAAATTTAGTAAGCTTTCAAATAGTTTAAATCCACTTACCACGATTTCCCAACCGTGTTCGAGATATTAATGAAAGTATACGAAGTTTCCAAAACATTTCATGTCTGTTCATAAAATATTTTATTCTAACCCTTCCTTAACTCCAAACGTAACATAACTTTCAACATATTAGTTTTAATGAAAGTAGAACATGCAGATAATGTTTCAACTGAATCCCGTTATTCTAAGTACCCAAACCAAAAACGGTATTCAAAAACTATTTTTCCAATTTTCTCGACAACGGTTAAAGCTATCGCCTTGAAAATGGTTTCATTCGTTTTTCTAGCCCAAGAAGCCTATAAAACGAGTACTTACAAGCTTATGAACTCAAAAACGTAAGCGTTACGATTTTTTCTGCGCGAATTTCGCCCCAAACGCCATCTTCCAGTGGGCGGATTTTGCTGGTTAACGAACTTGACCTTTCAAATTGGACGACAGATTTTTGTACCAAATTTCATCAAAATTGGACCATTCGTCTTCTATTTAGAGAGCGAACAGACAAATATATATATATATATATATATATATATATATATATATAAATATATACATATATATATATATACAAATTTGAACCACCGTTATTTTCGGTTTCTAGGGGTTCTGAAACGCAAAATTTTCTAGTCGGCACTTCCGGATTGTTTCATTGTATCAACCTTATAAGCGGGGTTCCTCCCTATGGGGGAGGGAGGAACCGCGCTAAAAATCAAGAGTCTGTCTGTTTTTCTGTTTGTTTGTTCCTTATACAAATCTACACCGTTTGACCGATTTTGACCAAACTTGGAATAATGGTAGGTCTTGATACGAGAAATCTCCTAGGCTAGGTCAAAAAAATCTACCAGCTGTCTGTCTGTATGTTTGTCCCTTATACAAATCCACACCGTTCGTCCGATTTCGACAAAACTCGGTACACATGTAGATCTTAATCTGAGGAGTGTCGTAGGCTAAGTCAAAAACGTCTTATAGCTGTCTGTCTGTATGTTTTTCCCTTATACAAATCCACACCGTTAGACCAATTTTTACGAAACTTGGTATACATGTATGTCTTGATACGGGTGGTGTTATAGGTTAGGTCAAAGTCGTCTAGGACTCACAGTTGGGAGGCCACGGGTTCATAACAGTTACAGATTCGTGTTATTAGATTTTAATAATACTTATTTGGTGTCTAATTTATTTAGGCTTTTCTATACGCAGAAAGTAGGCGTAGCATGGCACGCCGGGTAACGGCTAGTAATAAATATATTCTTAAGCAATAATTAGTGAAAATATTTTAATGAAAATGTTCCATATTTATATATAAGTGTGTTTTGTTTTAAGTTACTTCACTGAGGTTGAAATAATTGGTTGGAGAGATGGCTTCTCTCTCCAGCGGTGTTCTTTCTCTCCTTTCTGCAATATTTCGCCGGTTTCCTCTCCGGCTTCCTCAGGCTGACTTCATCCATCCTTGGTAGTTGGCAAGGGAATGGAGGGGAATTCATTCCCTCGAACTTGTGTCAATCATAGCTTTACTTCATTTTCTTCTTTTCATTTATTCAAAAAATATCTTCATAGATTTAAATGGGTTAGGAAAATAAGGCTCCTTGAGGTGAAGAGGCGGTCTCTACGTCGGACGTTGTTCCTGAGAGGAGGATTTTTTAGAACCTATGTGGGCAACTAGCACGCGGGCCTGATCCGGCCTGCTGTAAGGTTTGTTCCGGCCAGCAAGACATTTTGTTAAACCCACTCTCACTCCACATGAGGAAGTTCGAATGAGATGGGCTTTCCCGTTTGATCCTGCGGAATCTAATGAGTGAGCAAGCCAAGTGGTGCGATCATCAAAAACTGAGGCAGCAAACATCTAAGCCTTTGTTTTTATTTTGAACCATCTACACGGCTCGCGAAGGGTTTTGCACAATGTAGTTTGGCCCGCAACATACCAAAGGTAGCCCATACCTGGTTATTGTGTCAATTATTGGATTAGCTTATAGACATCATAGGCGCTAATTGGCGGTATTCTCTTCCTTTTTGTTGAGCGCATCGATGCGAACGCATAATACGACATTGGAAGGTTAATAGACATCCACCCAGAGGATTATCTGATCCCAAAGCCGACGACGAGTAATGATCCCCGTCGTTATCCCCGCAAGGAACCATCATCTTGTGTATAGGGCCAATTATATGAGACCTTAGCAGCTGTAAAGGGGGCTCGTATAATATATCGTGTTGCTCGCTTTGGTGGTGGGGTTTCTCTACACCCCCGACCTCCCCAATTACCCCAGGCGACGTGTTTTATCGCCTCCCGCGGGTGCACTAAGGTAAAGTTCGGTGTTTCCTCGGTTATCTTCGGTCGACTCCCGAACTGGGGCCCTCTAGAGGCCGCAGAGGCTAACTTGTACATCTCGCAGTTTCCCTATTGTTCTACTGCGATGAATGGGAGTTTGCACTTCCCGGAAGTCTGTAGTATTTACTCGGTAATGACAAATGTCCATAAATGCATCATCTTGAATAATCGGACTTAATTACACTTAAGTGTACTCTTTGTAACGAATAATATAATATACCCGCTGTTTTTATAGGAAAATAAAGTAAGCATGCAGACTACTACGCATATAAACTAGGAAAAAAGTACCGTAGATAGCTGCAATATCTTTTAATAGATAAAATAACGCAATAAACGCACTGTCATAAATAATAGGTCAAATAAAAGATCAACTGAAACAGTTTTGATCAGGATGTTCGATTTTGATCGTTATGGTGCCATCAAACAAAACTATTTGAGTTCATATTTCGTTAGACCTATCATTTATAACGTATCGCACTAAACGTACTCTTATAAATGATAAATTAAATGAAAAAGCAACTGAAAGGGTTTTGATCGTTGTCACCAGTGCTCATCTACATACAATCTTTCCGCGGTCTTCCGTCAAAAAGCGTAATTAGAAAAGATGACTACTGGTGATGAGACGTCCTGATTTTGATACCTGTGGTGGCAAAATACAATACTGTTTGAGTTGTTCTGTTATTTGGCGATCATTTATAACTATAAGTTTAGTATAATAGGGGCCAACGGCCATAGCCACGTTGAATACACCGGTTCCTGTAGATCACCGAAGTGCTGTTGGCATTATAAAAGGGTGGCAACCTGCAGATAGCCCGGCGCTAATAGTCAAAAAGTTGATGCGCCGTTAAAAACGAAAGAAAAAAAAAAGTATAATAGGGCTGCTAATGACCTTGGCAGTCGGAGCACCTATAATTTAAAAATGTTTAATCATGTTATAATAACTGTTATTCAAACTATAAAGTAAAAATCATTGACTGAATTCACAAAAAAACATTAATAAATTTAGAATGAATCCTTGAAAAATTTATGCTCAACGTTTATTCACTATTTCAGTTTTAAAATTGTTAAGGAAAAGAAATTCAAGTTTATGTATTTATTGTATACTAATTGTAATTTTCTGTTTCAGGTGAGTTGGAATTGTAAATCACGTCATCATTGTAAGGTAAATACGTTTTTTTTTACCGTTTGTTGGAATAATTAACTACCAACCCATGTAAGCTATTATTTTTAAAGAATAAAATGTATTTTAAGTTAATTAATCCATTACATATTAATATTGTAATTTAGAATTAGGATGGCAGCGTTGAGCTACATGCAACATAAACTTTGCAAGTGTGGGCTGTGCTGGAATATTATCATCATACCTAATTTCTTGAATCTTAAAATTCAAATTTATAGATAACTATGAGCAATTTGTTCGTGACATTTAAAGCTATGAAAACTTGTTTTTTCTTTTTCTTTTTTTTTACGTTCTATATTAAAATAATAATTTATTTATTTAATGGTGCACCGCAAAAAAGCCTATGAGATCTGATATTCCTAAAAAATACTAACATTTCACAAAAATGTATAATGTTAAAAAAAGAAAGTGGGTGGTTAAGCCGTTTAAAGAAAAAACTTTGGAAAATCCTACAGAGAAGGAAAAATATAATACACTCACAAAGAGAAAGTAATTTAATAAGTTTAGTGTAAGGGAAAAATTCATTGTTATAAAATAAGTCCGTCACGCAGGAGCTGCATAACTAAGCACTTTCCTCAGAATTTGGGTAGCGTAGACTGCTTTCCAGAACAATTTGCTTAAAATATCCTACATAAATAAAATAAAAACATGAATAGTTCTCTTTTAATTTTGTAATGAGTAACTGATAAATTATTAATTTGCTTCCAGATTTATGTTTACACATGGTACCTATTACACTACGTAATAAATACAAAATCCTCATATTATCGTATTTTGATCTAACGCAGGAACCGGATACAGTCCCTCTAGTGCTCCTTGCGGCGCCTTTGTGAACCTATGTCTGGCTGGCTTTTCTATTGAAGTATATTACAAAGTAAACCCCCCTTTCCGATTGACCGATTCAGCTCATTTTTACAACACTTCTTTCTCATGAGTTACCCACGACATATACCGCGTTTCGTTACAATACAGCAGAAATTACGACCAGTATGAGTATATTAGTAATTTGGGTCCGGAGTAAACCCCCCCTCCCTCCTAATGAACCGATTTAGTTTACTTTTACAACACATATTTACCTGTAGATTACCACTAAGAATACCGAGTTTCGTCGAAATACACCTAAAATCACGGCTGGTAGTGGCGAATTGGTATTGTGGGTCTGGAGTAAACCCACCCCCTCCTAATGCACCGATTTAGTTTATTATTACAACACATATTTACCTGTAGATTACCACTATGAATACCGAGTTTCGTCGAAATACACCTAAAATCACGGTTGGTAGTGGCGAATCGGTATTGTGGGTATGGAGTAAACCCCCCCCCCCTCCTAATGCACCGATTTAGTTTATTATTACAACACATATTTACCTGTAGATTACCACTATGAATACCGAGTTTCGTCGAAATACACCTAAAATCACGGCTGGTAGTGGCGAATTGGTATTGTGGGTCTGGAGTAAACCCCCCTCCGTATGAACCGATTTAGTTTATTTTTATATCTCACTTTTCTCTCTATATTACCAGTACGAATACCAAGTTTCGTTGAAATATAACAAATGTTACGGCTGAAATGGTCAAATTAGTGTTTTGGGTTCGGGGTAAACCCCCCCTTCCGGTGGACCGATTTTGGTGGTTAACGAACTCGTTCAATCGTTTGCTAATTGAATACTATATACCAAGTTTCGTGACGAAAAAACAATTACTCTGGCCGCTATCGTGTTAACAGACACACATATATATATGCATATATATATATATATATATATATATATATATATATATATATAAATTTTAACGGGGGTCATTTTCGGTGTCTACTAGGTAGGATCGATAAAGATTTGAAGAAATTTTTCAAAAATTCCGTCATGAGTCCAACCTCAATAGCTACTTTCCTTCGGAGGAAAGTGCTAAAACATTTAAAATGAAAGTTAAATATTCAATTTTATAGTATTAAAATAATATTTGAATTATTTTAATCGGTGTTATTTTTTGGAAACAATTTTTTAAATAAAACAATCACATTTAAATAAGTACAAATAAAATACTAAATCGCTCTACTGAGGTAGATATTTAAATGGATAAATACATTTTAAAACGTTCACCATGTATCCAATGAGCCTCAGTATAGAATCCTGGTGTCCAATATTGGAATTTACCCTCAACTGAGGAATCCAATAAAATGTCACCACTAAATGTCGTTACTACCTTTAATTCTATCACTTTAAATGCAAGGCCTCAACAGCGTGTACGGACGACAAATTAATTATTCCCGTTTTTTTTTTCTTTTTGGGTGCGGGTTCGCTTCCCGAGGCAGAGAATGGGATGAAGTCATGGTTTATTTTTCATTCTCCTAGGCTCTCCCCTTGAACTTTAGCTATGCAAATCCACCTTTTCAACGGGTTCTTGAATAGAAAGGAGCCTTTAAAAACTACACTAGCCAACAAACTTGGATCTATGAAATATAGAATACTATACAAAAATAATTATTGCTCTTACAATCATTGAACAGTTTACTCCATCCGTTCAGCGGGTTCCCTCCCTCCCTATAGGATGAAACCTCGCCTAATCAAACGTGTAAACGTTTTGTAATCCGGAGGTCACTCGTTAGGAAAATCGATTTCCTTGCTTTTGTGCGTTTAACTATAAATATAATTATTTTTTCTTTCTCTACATGTTTTACTCCTTAGGTGCCTCTTCAGGAGCTAAAGAAACTTGATTAAGCGCAAAATATAGAAAAATATTCACATCATAAGAAACAGGGGAAAAACTATTAACAAGAAAACTGATCAAATATTTAAATTGTATATTGTTTAATTTGCTAAACAAAATATAATTAAATTTTATCTGGTGACAAAATTAAAAAAAATATTTTATTATAGTTGACTTATTTTTTTTTTTTTGGATGATCGATTTTTGATTTTTGGAATCGATCGATTTTACACAGCTGATTGACGCTATAACTAGGTAGTAGTTACCTCATATTGGGCGTGGCCATTGTACAGGAAGGTTCGCCTTAATACAATTAGGCTGTAAGTTTTAGTTTATTCAGTCTTTTCACACAGAAGGTGTGAAATATTTTACATAGAGACATTACATTTAATTTGTATATTTCTATACAGAACCTTCAAACATAGAAGGAACGTTTAAGTAAATAATGAATACAATGTGAGATGCAGCGAGTCGAAAACTACAAAGATAAAGGCCCAGAAGTAGCTCAAAGATAAACGCAAGTTCACCAAAAGTTCATCAAACTAGTCACAGCCTCTTTTTATTCTCCTTTATCACTTTATAAGTTGTTTATACTTTAAATAAAATGTAGCGCTTATCTTTAATATAGTAAATGTTTTTATATTATAATCTACTAAAATGTTTTAGGTTTTTAACGTTCGCTGTACTTCATTACTTCTTAACGAAAGTTGAATATCCGTGAAGTATATTGTTAAATGGATCTTAATGGCTATTTTTTTATTAATTCATTAACTTCTTCCAAAGTTATAACACGGTCTGGTAATAAAATATTCAATTTTCTCGACTCATTAAACTTCTCTCTTCTTTTTTTTTATACGATGTCATTTTTTTACTAAATAGTTATATAATTTAAGAAGAGTTTAAAAAACGTACAGACTACTTGGAGGTGCTCTGGCTTATTGGAGAATATGTGACATCAACGAATTTTCAAAAACGTTTTTATTTATTTCCTAATTCTGTCTGCTTCTTGTAACGTACATATTGTCGATACAAATGAAAAGTATCGTATGTGAAAATAACTATTTTCCAGAGTGGAAAAACGTTTATTAATTACTTTGATGTTGGACAGTCAAATATTCGGCAGATTCGACCTTTTGACAGTGGTTACTATCGTCTTTCTTATAGTAAACTTAGAATCCAGAGTTTGCTGTACACCAGTCCAACAGCAATCAGTGTAGATTGAAAACGAAAAATGTTTTTTTTTCACATTCGATACTTTGCATTTGTACCGACGATATGTAAACCTAATGTACCACAGACATTTATCTGAGTCTGATAACCCTCATATAGGTTTTGGGAAATGGGTTTTTTTCCTATCGGTCCTTCATGTCGTCTAATCATGAACTTAAGAATTATAAAAAATACTCAGTGTATTGTATAATTGGAAAATAAAAATATTTAAAAAAGAAAAGAAAAAAACAAGAAAGAACCTCATGATAGTGGTCTTCGCACAGGAGGTTCGTAAATAAGCAGATTCCTCATAAAGGTGGATATTGTACTCCCCATTCTTTACATACACCTTACATACGGATTAACATTATGTCAATGCTATCCGGTATGTAATGACATCTTGCCATATTGACAACAAATGAGTTCTTAAATTTGAACTAAGAACTTGCTCTGATATCCTTGAACCTCCAAATAGGAAGCCAAACTTGTATACCACGCACCTTTGTTCGTAACTGAATATTTATGTGTTTGCCGATGGACGTGGGCGTGTTTCCACCTCTCTTTCATTCAGTCACCTTTTGTGCTAGCCGCGTCATCAATTGTTGATTTGTCGTCTTACCGTTTCTGTGGATCTGATTCATTTTATCTTTACAGCATCGTGTCCCCTTTTCAAGTAATGTTGAGACTTAATTACTTATGCGGATGCTCGATGTCTGTGAATTTCCTGGTGTTGGTTTGTGGGTGCGATTCACGCTTCAAGTGGCAGCTCTTCGTTAAAAAAAAGAAAAATGTAAAATCCACCTCTACCCTGGGTTGGATACGTTGCCCTCCTGCAGATAACCCAACCCCAAAAAAATCTGTGTTAGTATACAATTTTTATATTAATCTCTCAGACTTTCACGGCCTACGCCATGCAGTGATTTAAGTTTTTTTATGTTTTTTTTTTTTTTTTTTTAGTTATCCCGACCCACCCCCCTCTTTTTCCGACCGAAAATAAATGTGCCTTTACGCACAATTTTGTTTTTTCTTGCAACGAAAACGGCTAATAACAATCGAAAATAATGAGAGAGAGAGATATCCTGGAAACTTTATAAATCAGACCAATAGAAATATATTTTCTCTGGAAGTTTATTAATTTTAAGTAAATAATTCAGTTTGTTATATAGCGTAAACCGTTCTTTGTTTATTTTATTTCTCGGAATGTGCTCGGGGGGTTGGAGGTTTTATTATTTTTTAACAAATAACCTCATAAACACTTAAAATATTACAACAAACATTTAAAAAATGGACGTAAACAAAAAATATATTGACATTGTTAAAAATAATAAAACAAATATTGTCTTCTGAATATATATTTTTTCTTCGTAATTCTTCTAATGTGAATAACCAATTAAAACAACATATCTTTAGATCTGCTAACTCAACCAAATTTTATTTACACTTTATTAACATAACGTTATTCGATTCAAGAAATAATCACTTGACGAAAAATCAAGCCTGTTGTAAAACAACATATCTTTAGATCTGCTAACTCAACCAAATTTTATTTACACTTTATTAACATAACGTTATTCGATTCAAGAAATAATCACTTGACGAAAAATCAAGCCTGTTGTAAAACAACATATCTTTAGATCTGCTAACTCAACCAAATTTTATTTACACTTTATTAACATAACGTTATTCGATTCAAGAAATATCTTTAGATCTGCTAAATCAACCAAATTTTATTTACACTTTATTAACATAACGTTTTTCGATTCAAGAAATAATCACTTGACGAAAAATCAAGCCTGTTGTAAAACAACATTTATTTTTCCTTTGCATTATTATTATTTTTTGAACAAATTTAATACTGAAAACAAATATTTCCGGTTGATATATCGAATAAATAATAGATTTTTTATTTTAAATAGTAATAAATTGTCAGTGAAAAAATGAATAAGATGAAATTATTGTGACACATGATTTATTAACAATTGTTTAAGGATTTGAAAAAGAAAAAGTTTATGTAGGAATGGCAGCAGGTCAGATGATAACCTAAGATTGAAAAATCAAACCGTGCACCAATTTTTAGCGCGGTTACTCCCTATCTCCATAGGGAGAACCCGCTTATGAGGTTGACCTCATGATGCATTCCGGAAGTGCCGACTAGAAACTTTCTCGTTTCAGACCCCATAGATCACGAAAATATAGGTGGTTCAAATTTGTATGTGTATATATGCTTGTCTGTTCGCTCTCTAGCAAACACAAAAATGGTCCGATTTTGATGAAATTTGGTACAAAAATCTGTCGTCTAATTTGAAAGGTTAAGTTCGTTAACCAGCAGAATCCGCCCACTGGAAAATAGTTTTTGGGGCGAAATTCGCGCGCAAAAAAAATCGTAACGCTTTCGTTTTTGAGTTCATATGTTTGCAGGTACTTGTTTTATATGTTTCTTAACATGGGAAAACTAATGAACCATTTTCAAGGCGATATCTCTAACCGTTCCTGAGAAAGGTGGAATTAATGTTTTTGTAAGTCACTATTTTTTTGTTACTACTTAGAATCGCGGGATTCAACTGAAATATTTTCTACATCTTAGAAATTAACCCCAACTAATATGTTTAAATGTTGGTTATATTTGGAGTTAAGGAAGTATGCGAAAAAAAATATTTTATTAATAGACATGAAAAGTTTTTGGATCTTCATACATTTTTCGTATATATCTCGATAACGGTTGGGAAATCGTGGTAAGTGGAAGGTCACCATTCGAATGCTTACTAAATTCTCTACAAAAAAGATTCTGAAGCAATATTCGATGGCTCAACGTCAATCAGAGATATAAGCGCTTAACACTGAAAAAGTGTTTGTTTTGTTGTTTTGAAAGGGTTTTTCTCTTTGTTTATCTCTCTTATTAATTAGTTGTTTTTGTTTTAAATTGAATTTATCAGTAAAATTAGTATTGTAATAAAAGAAGCTAAGAAACTATAAAAGGTATTGGTAATAAGTTTGGAGTGGCTGAGGTAATCAAGATGGCTGTGGCCAATATCATGATGGCGTATACATAGTTTTGAATTCCCCTCTCTATATAACCTTCCTCATAGCCTCCAACTGAAGTTATCGTTACTGAAGCACATATTTACAGTTGATTATAACAGTAAAACGAATTTGCTACTACAACAAGATACTTAAAATGACAACGATTTTTTGGTTGTTTTGTTGCTAATCCATTCCACTTCTTTGAGATGTAAGTAACCCCGCTAAGATGACGCAGTTCCTGCGAGTCGGACTTTTATTAAAGTGGCACCACGAAACAACTAAAATATCGCAATACGTAGGATAACAAATTATACACATTTAAACATATTTAACATTATTTAGTTAACTTCTCGAAATATTTCTGCCAAAACTGAAGTTAATTTTAACGTCGGCCATCACGTACTTTATTTGAGGCAGTAATTATATTCTCCTTTCTTCCAAAATCTCATTATCATTTCTTTGTGGGGTGGCTGACCCGTCTTGTGAAATAAAAGCGTGTACAAGCCCCTTTCCCCTCTTTGATGTTAGTGGAATGGCGGGTTAATGTGATAATGAGACGAGTTTGAAAGTCTTTTTGTAAAGAATGGACAAAAACACGAAAAAAGGGGGAAAACACCAACAACAAAAACCGGACAAAGTTAGTGAGCGCATGAGAGACTCGGTGTGACCCACGTCCGGCGGGATGATAATCAGATAGTCACACTGTGGTTTGTTCGTTTTTTCTTTTTATGAAACGCTTTATTTCATAAACTTTGCTAGGGATTTTTTATTGCTTTAATTTGTTCAACAAGTATTATTTTTTTTCGGGGAGTGGTTATTTAAATTGAACTTGGAGATGAGATAAAATATGTTAATTCAACCAAGTTACACAATGAAAACTGAAATTTTATATTGTATCCTGTGTAATTTGTATCCTTAATTAATTATAATACGGGTTAATAAACAAGCTAACACATTCATGTAAATAATGTGTTGTTGTTTCCATTATGGTTTAACCATTATTCCATTATTATTTCGTCTCTCCAAATTGGTGTTATGGTGAGTTTAGTTTGTTAGCATATATACAGACTCCAAAAAATGTCTTGGAAACTATTCTCTCCAGACATAAATCTATCTATTATGTTTTTTAGTTAACGATTTGTCGCTGTCTTAAATTGTGCATACAATAAATGCAAAACGGACTAATTTTTATTAATGGCAAAATTTTATTATGTTTTTATTAATCCATTAACTTCTGCAAAAGATAATAAAATATTTACTTCAAGCATAATTAAACATTTTTTTATTTTTTTTTACTGTATCGTACAACAGTTTAGAAGTATTTTTTATAAATAGTAAAACGCTTTAAGAAGTGTTTACTAAACTCCTAAATGTGTTCTGCTTTATCAGAGCATATTTTACTACATCAAAGGTTCAAATGATATTTTTGTATCCTTTTCCCTAGTCTGCACATTAGTTAATAACACTAGTTAACTTCTAGATTAATTATTTTAGATTGTTCATAACACCCTAATATGGGTAAGATAGATTTAGCACCTGTGAAAAGTCTTGGCATTAACGTCTGAGATACAGATTGTATTTCTAAGTTTTACATTCATCAGAGACAGCCAACTGCTGTCTCTGATGAGCTGGGGATGTATGTCTGCATCGAGCAGCAGTCTGAGAATTGTGCTAGGGCTGTTGTTTCTAATCTGGTACTTGAAGAAACTGCCTGATTCATATACCATGCTTGTACAATTAAATTTTTATTTGTCATCTGTGGTTTGGACGTATCTCTAAGTTGTATTTGGTATTTTTTTGAGGAGTTTGAATTTTGCTGGTGCTACTAAAATGGGGTTTAGTGCTGTCCTTGCCAAGAATTAAGGACTGGCGCAGTTTTAGAACGGAAATTTCCTGAATTTCCTTTGATCTGAATAAAGCACTGGACTCATATCATGGAGAACCCGAGATCGTAACTCGATCACAACTGGACTGGCCGTTCGAGGGTTGAATGTAGACCCGTGGCCGTCCCAATGCCTATGCAGACTTCGATCAAATTTCAGGGTTCGTGCAAACGGGAAAATCAGGTGGGCGGAGCATAGTGCTGAGCACAGTACCTCCATAGTGTGCCATACATTAAACAATCAGATACCTCTACAGTATCTGCTCTCTGTGCCCTCGCGAGCCGTAAAATGGCTGATTTCTTTCCCACAAGAAGAAGGATACCAACAGTTGTTATCTTTTATAGGATTGTTCGATTCCTGCTGTGCATACCATTAAAAGGGTTTTCTTTGGACCTCAAAGAAAAATAGAAAATTGTATTTTTGTGTCCTCTATTTGCTCATTTATGCCACTTGATCGAACAGAACTGCATTTGGCGATTTTGTCATTGTACCTTCCTTTCTTACATTTTCTTCATTTTCCCTCTTGCAGCCCTGAATGAATAATATCAGTGAACAGGGAAATGCGCAGTGAGTTGAAGGGAATAAAAAAAACGCATTTGGTTGGCGCATTAGTTGATGATGATTTTTCACGAACAATGATAGCATTTTAAGCCTAAGAAGAGAGGTAGGCATTACTTCATTTTCGCGGTTTAAGAGCTCTACAAAAAAAAAAAAAAAAAAAAAAGAAAAAGAAAAAAAAAGAAGCGGAAAACCCCCAGGACTTTATCACTAGCATTAGAGCGTCGGATGGAAGTAGCAGAAAGTACGCAAAGATTCGCGCGTCGACTCCGGAGAAATTATTCATTAAAACGAAGGTAATACTCGCGCCTGAGAGAGCTGATTTATGCCGGAGGGGGGCCCGCTACTATATCAAGTTTAAAACGGCGGGGGCCGCCCTCTGGAGGGAGGGGGGGTTAATTTTAAAAGCATTAAGCAGTCGTAGTAAGGGTCGGGAGTCGTAACTTTTGCGGGAGGCGGTCGTAAATCTGAGATTTCGGGGGAGGCAGGTGTCACCCCCATCTACGGCAGTCATGGGATATCGGCTCTTAGAAAATTTATAGTAATTGCCGCGAGATTTTTGGGATTTTCTTGTTTGTTTTTTTTTTCCCCCAAAATGTATTCATGCATTCCCTAAAGGGATGTCATAACGCATTAATCTGTACTAACACCTCCTGGCGCTGTTGTCGCATTTATCAGGATGTTTTTACACGAGTAGCAAATACCTCATATGATGACTTTCTCTTCACCAAATGAGATTGTAGCCATAAGTAATTTTTAGGAACTGAACTACACTAAAGTAGCCCTCGAGCAAAATTCAAAGGAGTTCATTTATCGCCCAAAACACACCAGGTTTCACTAAAATTATGCGTTTTGAGATATTCGAAGCTGGGAACCGTATGTACCAAAAAATGCTTTGGGGCAATACGTCTCCCACAAACCTGTCACTCCGTGGACCTCTTGGATTTTTCTTGTCACAAAAAAGAGTATATGCACGTATGCCATACTGTATATGCGTAATTAATTAGTGTGAAGAGACAAATATATAGATATAAACATACAAATTTAAAAAGCCGTTATTTTCGTGAACTACGGGTTCTGAAATCTAAAATTTTCTAGTCGACACTTCCGAATTGCGGCATGAAGTCTATAAGCGGGTTTTCTCCCTGTGATGTCTTTTCATTTATTATCGAATTATCAATTATTATCGAATGTGAAAAGTTGTTTGGTGCCTTATAGGTGATTATATATAAATATTTCCTTTTTATATATTTTGCTTAGACTTCATACACATTCGTTAGTTGGATATTCTGTAATTGACGATTCCTTTTCTTTAATTTTTGAGAGTTTTCCACCCCGTACATTAGCCCAACAGCAATCAGTATAAATGGAAAAAGAAAAATGCGTTTTTTTTTTACCCCCGAATACTTGGCATTTGTATCGAAGATGTATTCAAAATAGAACAATAAATTAGTTAATGGTGGTAATTATTCGGAGCACTCAACAAACAAAAAATTGGAACATTTTTGAGCTTGATAGAGAGCGAACAGACAAGCATATATATATATATATATATATATATATATATATATATATATATATATATGTATATACAAATTTGAACCACCTATATTTTCGTGATCTATGGGGTCTGAAACGAGAAAGTTTCTAGCCGGCACTTCCGGATTGCGTCGTGAGCTCAACCTCATAAGCGGGTTCTCCCTATGGAGGTAGGGAGGAACCGCGCTAAAAATCAAACAATTATTATCAGGCTGTGTTTATAACCACCCAATTCATTTCGGCAGCAATCTTTATTTATTAGGACTAAAGCTCTTTTTCTTCAAAAATGCACTTCATAGGCTATAACTCTTGCCTATTTTCTGGGCTCAGACATAAAATAATCAAAAACTTTTTTCCATTCTTTAATCACTATTTCGGATAACATAGTGCTTTAAGTGCCAAAGTTTGCGTACTACTTTATGAGTATATCGTACCAACATTTTTTTTTTCTTTTTTTTTTTTTTTGTTGTTAAAGTTAGGTAAAAGAGATAAAGGATAATACACGAAATTAGTAAAAGACTACTAAGCATACATCCTGCTTAACTCTTCTCCGACTCTTGGAGTTTAGAAGAACCAAGTATGGGGCCGGAATTAAAAGTTATAAATTCACAACATTCCACTTTAAGAGCAAAGTTGTGTAAAGCTTCATCTCTTTATCTCGCTCTTATCCAGCCTCTTTCTCCCGCCAACTCTCCCTGTAGATTTGCAGTCGAATCCAATGGGTAAAGGAAGAGTTTTTTTTTTTTTTCTTTTTTTTTTTTTTTTACATCAAGGCCATCATCGCGGGCCCAAAGATGAAATCTAGTAGTGAAATAGATGCTACCAATGGACCGACCAAGAGGCACAAATGACCCAATAGTGGTTGACTGGCCTTTAAACTACAATGAAAAGAAAAGGTAGCGATAGTAAGACCATAAAAGAAAACTATTAATTTTTTTATGATTTTTGGGATATTTTATATGATCTATGGTCTGGATTTTATTTTTTCAAGAATTTTGAGGGTGTTTGTGGCAAGATGCCATTTTTCTCTTCACGTAAAAATCGTCCAGGTTTTCAACTCAAACTGGGTTATCAGCACATATTAAAACTAAAACCTACTAGAACGCCTATCAGCGTTTTCGCAAACTTTTCAGTCGTCCTGGGCACAATTAGTGAAGCGCTGCTTTACATGCGCGGTAGTATTTATATACACACTCATACACACGTGTGTATATATATATATATATATATATATATATATATATATATATATATATATATATATGAGTTTATAATGATCTAATAATATTGCAACATCAAGAGCAGTGCCAAATATTCTGTTTTACTAACTTGATGATGTGAGGGAAAGGGCGTGTTTAACTTCCCCATGGTCGAGACTGAATAACAGCATTTTTTGAAGGCTGGTTCGACATTTGTCAAAGGTCCCCGTGTTTGCAGAGTCCGACGTAGGCAAACTCTATATGTTGGCCTTTCTCAAATAGAATCCATCGACGAAGTCGTGTCTCCCTTCGGAGCCTTTGAGCGTAAAACTTCTTTCGAAGAGCTATTAAAACTAAAACAAGTATTTTCATATAGGCGGCCATTCGTGAAACAACTATCCTTCTGATGATAAACTGTGTTTTTTTAGTTAAAATGTTATATCACTTTGTGTTTTTTATATATAAAAACTTTCGACGCTTTCAAAATATTGAAATTGCTATTGTGGTGCTCGTTAGTACATTCCCAGATAAAGTCCCCATTAAGGTTTTACGCGTTAAAGAACTTAATGGAGAACTTCTTCAATTCATCTTCGGACCTACTAACCAATACGGAACATAAACACTTATGACAGAATACATACGAGGGAAGCAACTCAATGTTTTGAGGAATATGGAATCAACGTTGAACATAATATGTTACCACATATTATGTGGCAATAGAAAAAACTAGATTTTTACAGTTCCTATCATACTAGACGAATCGTCAGGCCCTTAACTGTTTATTATCGATGATACATAATAGGTACAGCATCCGGTTTATGATTAATATGCAAAAGAATTGGAGAATCCGCAAATAGAACACTTAATTTCATTCTGAACTTAATGTTACAAAAGTGACGATAATCAAGAGATCACAAGCTAGGTGGGAGCAACTGTCAATAAAATCACTTGAATGTCTTTACCACCCACAAGATTACGGTGTTCACATCCCATTCCTGTATTTAACTCATTTATTTCAAAAATGTCTCTTAGACCCCTTGACTTCTTGGGCCCTCATTTCTAATTTTATAATCTTATTTACTCTTATTTATTTATTAATCGGCCTTTCAAGGCTGACACACTTACACCTCATGACGAGATAGGAGAGGCCGAAATGTGAACATTGTTACTCAACACTGACCATAAAACACCTACTGACAGAATGAATACATTTTTTTTTTTTTTTTTTTTTCTTTTTTTTTACGGCGCATCCACATATAGGTCATTAGCGCCGACATCCAGGGTGCAGCGAGGGATTTTACCAGCGAGCCGTGGGATGATAAAATTCCTGCCGGAGGTTGGGAATCGAACCCACCATCTCCCGCTTATGAATCCAAGGCGCTAGCCATTAGACCACGGGAGACCCCTATTTATTTTATTTTATTTTTTTTTTTTTTTTTTTTTTTTTTTTTTTTATTGAATGTTTACAATCTGTATAAATATGTTTACATATAATACAATAAGTGAATATATATCTCATAAACTAGCACAAGGAAGAATAGAGGGGAGAAGGCAGCCATTGCTGACACTCCCTGAGGAATTATAAATATTTTATTTAAGTATTACAGTTGGTCTCTAGGCCACTTTCTTTTCAAGCGTCTCGGAGGATTGGAAGGGATCGCATCTGTGGAAAGGGATTGGGATGAAAGGATAGCTTGGAATGAAAAGTGGAGAAGCGGGTTTTAGCTAATTCAGCGACAAAGGGAACTTCGAGGTCTCGGTGGATGATATTATTGTTGACGTAGAAGGGAGCATTAAGGATCCGGCGAAGGACTTTGGACTGGAAAGTTTGGATTCGGTTTATGTTAGAAGGTTTTGCTGTACCCCATAGTTCAATGCCGTATGCCCAAAAGAATGAATACAGAGACAAAACTATGACTTACCATCGTGGTAATAGGAGCCAATATATAGGACAAATATTTGAGTACTCGAAGAAGACCAACTTACTTGACAAATTATACAGGAACTCTCTGACTAAATTGATAACAAAACAGACAATAAACAACGCATGTACTTAGCTAAATAAGGAAGGAAAGGGTTCTTGATATACAGAGAAGATGTTACACCATTAAAATTAATATTTAAAATTGTACTTGCTACTAACTTACGGTCGACACATTACCAAGTACTAACACTGATACGAAGGCATACAAACCCTACATTTCTTCTTGACTTCTTATCTGAATATCACTATTGGTAGGAAATTTTAACAAAGTCCATTTTTGGTACCTAGTAGCCGTCTGGGTTTGCTGAATATTTAAAAAATGTCCACAAAAACCCATTAAAAATCTTAATGGCCTATTTGACATTTCATTGAAAACATGGGATTCCCAGTTGTTTCAGCAGAGAATATGGCTGAATCTTTTTTAATACAAATATATCTTTTCGATCTGTTTGCGCACGCTTCTCATTTTTTCTTTCCATTCTTCCTTAAAGTTTAATTGGGGTGGAAAAAAAACAAGCAAACTCAAAAACTTCGAAATATCCCAAAATTTAATAATTTGATGAATAAAAAGATATTCATATTGGCTAAAAAAGCATTAAAAAGTTATACGGTTATCACGAGTAATTTATGACGCTTCTATATTCTGTGCGTATATTCAAAAGGTCTCGTTTGAATAACGGAATAAACTTAAAACTTTATTCATTCAAGTTGAAAATGGCCGAAGTGCTCCTTCTGGGAGTGCCTCTCTCTTTGAAGTTAGCAAGGGGAAAAATAAATTAAAAAAAAAAAACTTCTACGCATCTCACAAAAATATATTTGCAGCTATAATGACTCGAAATGGTAAATATTTAATTAAATTTTCCTGCTCTTTTAGTAATAACAGAATAAATACACTTGAAATTAATGAATTTTGTTGTTATTTCTAGAATGGGAAGTGGTAGAGAGGGCGAATGAGGTTTTGGCTTGATAATTAGTATGCTGGGCTAAAACGGAGGAGCTTCGTCTCTCACTCTCTCTCTCTCTCTCTCTCTCTCTCTCTCTCTCTCTCTCTCTCTCTCTCTCTCTCTCTCTCTCTCTCTCACAGACACACACACACACGCGCGCGCGCACACACGCACACACACACACACACACACATCGTTGCGCTTAGCTTATAGACAAGAATCATTTAAAAAATCATACACAATCTGATTTTAAGGCTATAGATAGATAGAACCAGGGCCCCTGAGGGAAAAGCAACTCGACCTTAGATCTATTGTTCCCTTGCTAACGTGCTGGATCGCCTTTGGTAGTTCTGCATTCTTGACGAACCCTCTGATGTTCTGAGGTGTAAACTAGGAACTTCTATCCATGTCTGTTATTTCCGAACTACCTAAGTACAGGAAGCACCTTCTAGAAAGTGTGGTGTAATCACATGTAACGATGTTTTCTCCTCTAACTCAAAGCAATTTGACGACTGCAGAAATTAAATCGATTTGAAGAGCACTCCATCTGACAGTGGTGATCATCGCCCCCATGCTGCAATATCCCAGGAGCCCACATGACTGGTAGGAACTGTTAAGTAACGTTAGTTTCCATACTCAAAAAAAAACGTTCAGTTTTTGGAGATTTTTATATTATTAAAATATCATTTGTGAAGTAAATAAAAATCAGTTATTCTCTTCTTGCAATAAATTGTACATTTATTGCATCAACCGATTAAGTTACATTAATCATTTACATCAGTAATGATCAAAAATCATTTCCCCCCAAGTCATGTTTTTAATTTCCCCCATAATATCTTCAAAAGTAAATTTACGTGACCAACGCCGAACAGTGGAGCCAAAAGAAATTTCGTGTTTCAAAAAGGCTACAGCCTCTAAATCTTACAAGATTACAATGAAGTTTTTTTTAAAAAATGAAAAAAATGAAATTACGAGTAAATTATTCACGAACGTTTAAAATTTGATATAAAATAATATTTTATTTTTCATCTAACTTAATATCGGAACTGACATCGTTGAACCTAAACATTTAAATCCTGATTATACTTGGACAAAATCATAGTGACACTTTCTAAAAGTAAATTTATCTCAATTAAACTATGAGATTAATTGAAATAATATGATTTGAAAATAGATTTTGACTTTTTCCAACTCTAAGCAGGATTTAAAATTGTTTAAGTTCAACGTTACGAGTGCTGATATTAAGTTAGGTGAAAAATAAAAACATTATTTTATGTTCAATTGTAAAAGTTCGTGAATTATTTACACGTAATTTCATACGCAGGGGAAACAAAAATCAATAAATAAATAAATTTTGTTAGCTTTCATTTAAAAAAAAATCATTGAAATTGGGTAAGATTTTCGTTTGGCGCCACTGTGCGCCGCCACATTCGTTACACTTTCTGTCAGCCATACGACATTTTCACGTCTAAAAACGTCATCATGATAACAATAATCACTATTGTTAACTGAATTTACTTAACAAATGATTATTTTGTTGAGGAATTCCTGAGATTCATTGATTATTGAAAAGCGCTAATGACTGGCCTGAGTATTTAAAGTGAGTTTCTTTGTACTTCTTCAATTATTCCGGAAGAAAACGCAAGAAAATCTTCAACTAGAAAGGAAAGGGGGGGGGGGAGCGGAAGAGATTTTCCTTCCTTTCCAAGACTAAATAAATATTTAACTAGTCGAGTTAAACTCGGCAGCCATATCCTTCCTATTAGACTACATAATTGTAAGCTTTGAGTTTAAATTACCAAGTTTTACTTTAAGTATTCATCAGTTTACTTCAACACTTCTCAAAAAGGTCCTTCATTGCCTCTGATCTCCGCTGGAGTCTTTCTGAACAAAGGTGTTGTAATTAGACAAGAAAATCATGTTCAGAAATGGGGTTGTGTGGCTGATATTGTATTTTAGTTAATTTAGCTGCGGTTATGATTTGGGTTTATTTGTCTCCCCCCCCCCCCCCTCTTTTAATAAATATTACCGTATTTTTATATTTATGTCGGTCGAAAATTAAATATAAAGTATAGAGAGAACCGAATAATACTTTAAATCAAAATACATGATGTTTTCGACTAAACCAATATTTATCTTGCTCCACATTGTTTTCAGCGTAACAAATTCTTTCTGGCTTGAAATATTTTATTTAGAATTCATAATGAATTAATATTTGATTGCTCTTAAAATTAACAATTTTACAGCAAGGAGTCTACAACATTTGACTAAGATTAATACTAATAAAAAATAGATATGAAGCATAACAAAATAAAACTAAACAATATATACAATATTTACACTATATACAATGAATATATTTACATGAAAAAAACTGATAAATAAATAAATATATCAACAAATAAGAATTCATATAGTACAACAAGGGCCTATATATATATATATATATATATATATATATATATATATATATATATATATATATATATATATATGTGTGTGTTCAAGGCTGGGACTTTGCCCCATGTTCAAGGCATTGAAAATGGGGCAAAGTCCCTGAAAACCTTTTGCACAGAGGGCATTTTTGGCTTTAATTTTTCATTTTGCCCTAGAATAGTTAAGAAAAAAATGTTATTTCTTTTGTACTTTTTGTAAAATACAACGAAAACTGTGGAGGTATTTTTCAATCCTAAATTAAGAAAAATATGAGGGGGAAAATAATGGACTATTGGAAAATGCCCACAAACTGCTTAAAAAAAGGAGTAGTAACATTTTCCCTCCCCCGCCTCCCTGGGTGCTTATCGTCCTGGTTCTTGTAGCTAATCCTGCCCGAAGCACGGAGGAAATGTGGCTAGAGGGAGAAGCAGGGAGCGAGGCTGTCCTAGAGCGATAAGGCCCGGGATATTGTTAGCAGCCGAGACAGATTGTGTTCCGAATTGTTCAGACGTCCAAGCCCTTGGAGATCATAACTTTCGTATGAAGGGAGTGGGGTGAGATCGGATTTCTACGCTTACCCCACGCCCCCGGTCGTTTCCTCTAGACATTTCTTATTGTGTTTGGTACGCCTCTGGTCTCCGTTTGACGGTAATCCGGTCGGACAAATCATCTTAACCCTGGATTGAGGTCTTGGGAGGTCTATCTGACGATGATGGAGAGGTTTATCCCCCAAATGGAAGTACCCCTGGGCATAGAAACGTCATATGAGTCAAACCGATTGACTGCAAAGAGCTTTTGGGGTTCCATGAAGTTGTAAGATTGTTTTGACGAACTATACAACCCAATCTAAGAAAAAAAACGTATCAACTATCTTTGCCTTGAAATTACTAAACCCGTTCATCTTCTACAAAGGATTAGGATAAGATTAAGGTCTTAAGTATATTTCAAACATTCATTAGTAGATTCTCAATAGAAAGTGTATAAATAACTTCCTTCTAAAAAATAGTACTTAATTTGATGTGGCATAATGTCAAAACTAATTTATTAAACGCTATTCTTTAATAATCTTATATTCAGTAACATCTAGATATCACGTGCACTTAACGCCTCTTCAGGAGCACTTCAAATTGTTATTTTATTAGCCCCTGAAGAGGTGTAAATTGTTCACTTTTTTTCTTCTTCTTCTTTTATTTACGGTGCATCAGGTTCTGGGTCATTAGCGTCATAAGTTACTTGTTTTTTTTTTTTTTTTTTTTTTTTTTTTTTTTTTTTTTTTTTTTTTTTTTTTTTTTTTTTTTTTTTTTACGGCGCATCAACTGTTTGGCTATTAGCGCCGGGCTATCTACAGGTTGCCACCCTTTTCTAATGCCAACAGCACGTGGTCGGTCACCCATTCAGGTACCGACCACGCCCGATGTTGCTTAACTTCGGTGATCTACGAGAACCGGTGTTACTTGTTATTAGTAGCATTTGTGAAATGGTAACTCATTTTTATTTTAATTTAGACCCACCCTTTTATTTATTTTTTTATAATCTTATTTTTATTTAGCTGTTTTTTTTTTTAATTTTCGTAATAGGCGGAAGGTCAAAAAATAAAAACTTCATTACTTACTGTCAATTGACACTACATATCGATAAGCTGACTACATTGGATTCTTTCAGGCCATGACCAGACTGAACGTGGCCCTACTGACTGGGAGGTTGTCCTCCTCAAGTTGAGGCTGTAAATTTTATATTTGTAACATGTTTCCCTGAGGAGACACTAAGAGGGTGGGGAACACGTAGAAAGGAAATTTATACTATCTAGTAAAATTTTGTTGTTGTTGTTTTTGTTTTTTTTAATCCCCCTCGCCGATTACTAAAATTCAAAGATTTAAGGAAAGGGTCAGCTTAGTATTTTTTTTTTTTTTTTTTTTTTTTTTTTACGGCGCATCTACAACTTGGCCATTAGCGCCGAGCTTAGTATTTATATTTATTTTTTTATAAATAAATATAAATAGCTTATATTTATAAAATAAATATAAATAGCTTAGTATTTATATTTATTTTTATGGCGTATCAGTCTCTAAGCCATTAGCGACGGGGTTAAACCCCATATGGGGTAAATATCCATGGTGAAACAGGAAATTCTTTCAGCGAGCCCTTAGACGATGAAAGAACTCAACCTTCTGCAGATGGGACTCGAACCCATATATCCACATGAGTATCCTTAGCATTAACCACTAGCCCACAGGTAGTCCCTGTTTACTTTCATTTTGCAATGAATAAAAACCCATTACCGCCAAATTACGAATACTATTTACCGCAATATTTTCCAACCAATGACGTCATTCCGGTTAAACTTTCAGAGACTCAACAAAATTTAGAGACTTCCAGCCATAAGAAATTTCCTTGTCAAAAAGCACTCCGTATTCTAGGTGTATGATGGTTTTAGATCCCCAAAGAATGGTTAAAGATAAAAAGCTGATTATAAAAAGCATCTGTGTTTATAAGCTGAACCTCCTGGTATTTCTCATACGTCACATACCGTTAGAGGGTCTACAGAGGATATTCTACACCACCCTCATCACCTTATTCGAACCTCTTTCTGAACACCATCCACACTTTATCTCTTCCTATTTCTCCCTCGTTATATTTACACTTTTTTTAGTGTCCTTAAACCATTCTGTCTCGCGTTTTCGCTAATCTTTGAATAATGCATTTTTTAGATCGGCTGTTTGAAAAAAAGGGCCTCTGAGTCATAAGAAATCGGTTTGCCAGCTCTTCATGAAGGGTCAAAGTCTTATTCGGATTCCTTCTTAAAGGGAGGATTTCAACTATTTCACTGAAATAGCTTGTAGTAATCCGTGGTCCTCGGGGTTCCAACCATGCTGTTAATAATTAATACCTATTTTTCATTATTTAATATAATCCTTAATATAAAAAGAAACAAAATGTATTTTTTTCGTTTTTAAAGGCGTATCAATAATTGGGCTATTATCGCCGGATTATCTCCGGTTGTCACCCTTTTATAATACCAACAGCAGGTGTTCGGTCACCCATTCAGTTACTGGCCACGCCTGATGTTGCTTAACTTCGATGATCTATGGGAAACGGTGCATTCAACGTGGCTATGGCCGTTGGCAACAAGATTAGGCAGGTCACTGCCGTCACATTATTGACATATAATGCACAAGAACTTATGTATCATTTACAGTTGATAAAAATAACAGTAAAATAAATATATATATATATATATATATATATATATATATATATATATATATATAATTGAACGTGTTTTTTGTTGACGTATAGATTATGAGACTTTGACATTTCTTGTCTATACTTCCGGATATTTATCATCAGGACGACATCATTAGCGTATTTCCTCCCTTTAATTGCGCAGAAAGATCATCTTCTTCATTCATCTAACACATTCTTCTTAAAGGATACTTGGTTTATTCTTTTGGACGTACATAATAATCTGAAACTCTTATTCCCTATATAATTGACTCCCATTCATCGGGATGATTTCGGTTGTACAAATGAGTTGGCATTTATATCATTGATAAATTGTCCCACCATCAATGGATGTGGGCGATAGTTATTGATGTCTTTAGCATTAGGCAATCCTATATATTTTTTTTTTGTATAATTTATATTAATTCAGGTCATCATCAGTCGCCATTATCATCAGTCGATATTAATAATGTATAATTTATATTTATGTATAAAGGCATGATAACCTCCACCATGTAATCTGAAACATTCATAAATACAAATTTTTCATCTTCTTCTTCTAATAATAATAAAACTAAATAAATTATTTTATAAAAACAAAAATATTTTATAGGCGTCTATGTAAATAATGTATTAGTAAATGATGGGAGAAAATAATAATTATAAAAATTTAGTAAAAAAGTCTGTTAGTTTTAAATTAGAGGAATGTTATTTATTATTAACTGATAATTATTTTTTAATACTTTTACTTATGTTAAGGTTATATATATATATATTTTTTTTGTTTGTATTTATATGAAGACATGATAATTGTTTGTTTATTTTTGTATTAGGAGATGATAACCTCCACTATGTAAAGTGAACATTCACAAATACAATTTTTTTCTTCTTCTTCTTCTTCTTCATTAGGCAATCCTGAATCCTTGCCAGTTTTCCTATTGTAATAAATCTAACTTTATACAAGATAAAATATATACAAATTTGAACCACCTATATTTTCGTGGTCTATGTGGTCTGAAACGAGAAATTTTCTAGTCGGATTGCGTCGTGAGGTCAACCTCATAAGCGGGTTCTCCCTATGGAGATAGGGAGGAATCGCGCTAAAAATATTACCGATGGAGGGGGAATGATATTTATTGTCATAATAATATCATGAATAACTTAGAAATAATGTCATTAGAATGTTGGATAAAGCAAGATATTTTCTTCTTAGGATTATCCAGTGTAAGTATCGTTTATTTTTTATCAATCAGAATATTACTAAATATTGTACAGTTAACGTTTAACATTTCTCTAGATAAGCAGTCTGTACTGCAGAGTGAAAAGTATAGTAAACGTATAAACGCAGACTGATAGACTGCAGAAAACGTGACATCTTACTCATTTCCACGTGACTAACACGGCATACTCACTCTCGTACTCTAGATTTTGAACACTATACCGACACCTTATACACAATAACATATTTTCTAAAACATAATTTATTATCGATTAAATAATGAAAAAATCATTAATACACATAAGTCTGAAAAAAACGTAAATTTACAGATAAATAAACTCACGAAGTTGGCTGTTTTAAATTTCTTTTCCATTTTATTTTTTGTATATATATAAACTTGCCTCTCACAATATTCATGATATAGCAGTTTGTAGTTAACCCATTAGCACTGGAGTATTTTTTTTTTTTTTTCAAAAATTCTTAATACAAATAATTCAATTTTACGAACTAAATATATAATAAGTAAAGATGGAATGGTTGGGATTCGGCTAAATAAACCTCAATATGATTTTGTTTTAAAAAATCTATATTTCGGACGTTTCGGCTACTCATTGGTAGCCTTCGTCAGCTAAAATGACAAAAAAAAGGAATTAATACAAAAACAAAAAAAATTATGATTGTGATAGGTAACAAAGCTATAGATACAAGTAACTTATAAAAGAACATATCGTCTTAAATTCTTAGAATGAAAAAGTGAATAGGTACAATAATTGATTTTAATAGTAATTATTAACGTTAATTGATTTTACAAAGAAATAAGAAGCTACATACCAATGACAAATATAGTAGCTAATAGTAACATTAATTAATTTTACAAAGAAATAAGATACTACATACCAATAGAAATGCCGAGCGGCAGAGGAAGACCAAGGTTGGCAATTAAGTAACCATTGTAGAGTGTCTAAGGAGAAAAAGAAATCTACTGGGGTATAAGTAAGTGGAAACAGCAGGTGGTGGGGGAAATGTCGGTAAGGATCAAAAAGCAAGTTTATGACATGTCGGTAAGGATCAAAAGGCATGTTTATGACATATTTATGACAGGAAAGGAGAAAAAGGAGTTAATGGAAGGATACCCAAGGGGCATGGTAAAAATCTAGGTGGGAGGTCGGGAGAGTAAAACGTCCGAAATATAGATTTTTTAAAACAAAATCATATTGAGGTTTATTTAGCCGAATCCCAACCATTCCATCTTTACTTATCACCTCGACGGCTAACTATCTAATCATCATGATAAATATATAATGTAATTTTTCTATCATCGCTAGATATTGGCGTTACCATACGGTAACGCACGCCGCTAATGGGTTAAATTTAATAAAAAATGAATACAATGGATTGCATATTTTATTATTTAATTACCAAAAAATAAGTTCCACGTGTATTTACATGTTCTAATGATTACTTACGCTATAGTTGAATCACCTTGCCGCGTCAAACTATGAATTAATAAATAAATAAAAATTACTTTTAGATTGTTTCTAATGTTTTTTGATTTTTTGTTTTTTTCAGGTGAGAATATGAACAATATGCCTTCAATAAACTACATATTATAAGTGAGTAAACTATAAAGAAATATATATATATTTGTTATTCCATGTTGATTCAAAGAGGCAAATAATCACGCGGGTGGAAAATTGATTTCTTCCGCCGAGTGAATGATAAAACGGCACAAAAGTCTATTTATAAAAAATAAATTTAGGAACTGTTTTTACAAATACAAAATGTCTTTTTAACAAATCGTATTCCTTTTCTCAGATGTAAATCATTTAAAAATTACGACCCTCCTACTGAAAATTAGACGGCAGTAAATAACGTTACTTTGTGGGCATACGTATAGCCCGAACTAATGATACGGCGACAGTGCGTTCGGTGCGTAGGCGTTCTTCTAGTGAACAGCTTGGAAGAGAAAGTAAAAAAAAAATAATGAAACTATTTCTAATTTTAGGAAGTCAAAAAAAAAAAAAAAAAAAAAAAATAGATGGAGACGGAAAAATGAGACAAGCAACGCCAGTCGGTCTAAGGTTACTGAATTATGACTGTCGTTGTCGTTAGTATGTCAACAGTCTGACTGCTTCTCTTCTAAACATTATCACTCAATCATTGTGTCAAAGTAGTTTTGTTTGAATTTTTTTTTTTTTTTGTTTTACTTTTTGAAAGGTTTATTAGCTATTGCTTTACTTTTTGTTTTTCAACGAACTCAAGGTATATTTCTTCGTACAATATTCTTCTTGGAAATATTTTACATAAAACATTTTATTATAGTTTTTTTTGTTTTTTTTTTACTCATGATATTTAAAAAAACAATCTTCAAATCCTCTTCGGGTACTGAAAATGATCTACACTAATTTATATGTGAATTTAAATTAAATCCACTTGAAAGTGCTTAGTCCAGAATTTTTATTTGTCTATTTATTTATTTTTTTTTTTTATACGTTTTTAGAAATATTATTGTCTCTTCGTAAGTAGACAAAAATTCAGAAAGACGTCTGTCTTTACTCTAATTTTTTAATAACAATTCAGACTCACAAAGTCTAAATAAAGTAACAATTTATCAAAACGAAAACAGCAATTAATAATAATACAAAGTTACAATTCAATACTGCGGAATTCCGCAATTATTATACTTAAAACATAAAAAAAAAAAATGAAATTATAATAAAAATTGTTGTTTTTGTCGGTAAACTCATGCTGTTGGTTTTATATGTTTGAAACTATTGCAAAAAATATTTTTCCAATTTTCTCGAAAACGGTTAAAGCTATCGCCTTGAAAATGGTTTCGTTCGTTTTCCTAGTCCAGGAATCATCTAAAACGTGTACTTAGAAGCTTATGAACTCAAAAACGTAAGCGTTACGATTTTTTGCGCGAATTTCGCCCCAAATGCCATCTTCCAGAAGGCGGATTTTGCTGGTTAACGAACTTGACCTTTCAAATTGGACGACGGATTTTTGTACAAAATTTCATCACAATCGGACCATTAGGGAAGCCAGAAATGAGCGAACAGACAAATATATATATATATATATATATATATATATATATATATATATATATATATATATATATATACAAATTTGAACCACCGTTATTTTCGGCCTCTAGGGGTTCTGAAAGGCGAAATTTTCTAGTCGGCACTTTCGGATTGTTTCATTGTATCAACCTTATAAGCGGGGTTCCTCCCTGTGGGGGAGGGAGGAACCGCGCTAAAACCTTGGATGGAAAGATATCCTGATTATTTTGGGGACATCCACAGTGGCAAAACAGCAAGTAGATGTTTAACAGTTGAGTTGAATCCCATGGAGATTGCAGCCTTCAAATACAAACCAGTCACTTCAGTAGATGTGGAAGGATCATTCAGTCCTTCAAAAATAAAATTTTGATGCAAACAACATTCAAAAATAATGTTCATCTATAGACATTTTTAACTTATTTGTTCCCCACTTTTATAAAGAGTTACTAATTTTTATTTATGCTTCATTTTTCGATATGTTGTATAGGTTCAGTCATTTTGTTCTATATATTTTTAACTTTTGTTCTGTCCATTACAGAGTTCCGACTTATTATTTATGCTTTTATTTACAATATTTTATGGTGCTTTATGTATTTGTTTACTAAATTCTTTCAATTTTATATTACATATTTCATTATAAATGGTTAAATAACCCTACTGATAACCTTATTATAAAGACACAAATAAACATAATTTCACACCCTCCATTGGATATTTCATCCATTATTTTCCTTGCTTGGCTACACAAATGTAATCATAGAAACGATTCATCACCGAAGCTGTCAGGAGGGAAGAAGAGCGAGCAATATTAGTTTTTTTGGGGGGGGGGGGCGCGGTGTGAGAGTGCGAGAAAGAAGAAAAAATGGAAAAATGCCCAATCGAATTCCGAGAATACTGTTTTTTTTTTTTTTTTCTTTTTCTCTATTTTTCCCCTCGCACTTCCCCACTTTTCCATATTCCCTTGGAACAGGACTGAGTAAGATTGATGTTTGACCAGCGCTTTTCGGGATTAGCTGTCAACAAGAAACCTTTTCGATTCCATCCCTAAGTTCCAGTAGCTTCCATAATAAAAATTAAAGAGAGCAAGTAAAATGAAATCAATAAAACAAATATTTGCGAGTGGTATTTCACAATCTACTTTATTTTCACCAAACCTTTCGCAAAAAGAGAAAAATTCTGACCCACGTAGGTTCTTTATTTTTAAAATAATTGTAATAATTACATTTTTATAACCAATTTTTATGTTTTAATTATACTTCCCCTATCTATCATTCAGGTTCTTAGGCAGGGCGAACCACTAAAATAATTATGTTTAAATCCATAGTGTGTCTGATGTCTGAAGAAAGTAAAGTAGGACCTCCATTATCCGGGACTCTATATTATCCGGGATTCCAATTAACCGGGGTCTCGATGGGGGAATTTTTATTTTTATTCGTTCATTAAATATTATGTACATACGAACATATGTATTGCATTATTTTTATTAACTAAAGCATTTGATTTCATAATTATGTATTAAATATTGGTATGTATGTAATGACGATTATGTACAAAAATATGAATGTGATGATTCCATATTTCTAAAAGCACCTCAATTTATTTCAAATTCTTGCAACTGAAACGTTTTCACGTCTTTCTATGAATCCCCTACTGGGCTGTTATCCTACCAAGGAAATATTTCGTCAGTTGGGCTTTAACTCTTCACTCGAGTACGACGAAAAATTACTGACTTTCTCAACAAAAAAAATTAATTTGAACTTGAGTTTATTTTTGCACTTATACAAATTATAAATTAATAAAACGTTTACATACACATTTCTCAAAGCAAATGAGAAGGTTTACATGGCATCTTGTACAAAGTTTTTCTTTATAACCATTTAATCTAGCACATTTAGACAATAAAATATTGTGTTTCGATTATCCGGGGTTTTCGATTATCCGTGGACCACCCTCCCCGTCATTACCCCGGATAATGGAGGAGGTCCTACGTAGTTACAACTATGGCACTTTCTGAAGAAATGTTCTATTTAGAGTGCGCTTATTAAGGCATTTTTTAAAATGTTCTCAAAATATTCATCAGTCCTACCTACTAAAATGTCGCTTGTTAAACTTAATATACATACAGGGTGTATCTCAAGCTCATTACAATTCTCAAGATGGTAAAACTACACCAAAAATGTAGTTGTGTATTTGTTTCCGACATGTACAGTTCTAAGGGTTATTTACGCAAAAACGTGTTGTTTTTTTTAAAACCCCCACTTTTCTCTGCTTGTATGCATTATTTTTGAACGTTACTTTACGTTTTTTTTTTTTAAATCTGCATTCAATGTTCATAAGTGTCTTTTTCAAGGTAATTTTAATTTATTTGTAATCACAAAAATAAACAAGAGTTTTATTTGCCAGTTGTTTTTCCCCCTAAATATCCAATTTCATTATTTAATTGAGACATATTCTCAGTTCTGAGTATACCACTGAAAAGTTAGTTAAAGTTTACAACGTCTTTGAAAATCAGCAGGTTGCAAGAAAATTGGTTACTTACTAGATTTTTAATTAATATAAACTTTCAACAAAAAAAAAATTGTAAACATTGAAAGTACATTAGCCTTGAAGAAAGTTGATTTCAAAAAAATCAAAAAGGGGGTCTACTACTCTCTTTTTGTTGGGTCAATGGAACAGAACAGAGTACATTCACGAATACAACATACTTGTTGACAGTTTTACTTGGAAAAATAAGAAGATTTTTTACCGGATAGTGAGAAGATTTTACGGAAAAATATTTCGTTTTATCATCAACTGATGAAAAAACTAAAATAAATAATCAAAAAAATAATATTTACAAGCTGAAAAAAATGTGTACAAGCAGATATTTTTGGCTTTTTTCATTATTCTAAGAATATTTTATCAACAGAAGCAGTTGCGTAATTTTCCTTATCCAAGATCCTCCTCCAAGATCCCTATCCATCACCAAGAATTGTGACTTCCTCGTTTTCCAAAAAACAACCTTACTGTGGTTAACAAAAACAAAAAAAAAATATACATTTTTTAGTGTTTTCCACGGATCCTAGATGTGGTAAGCGGAAATGAACCGTGGAGGTCGCTAACCTTTCCATGCCGTTGGTTCTATCGTCGAGTGACAGCTTCCGATTTGTTCATTGTTTTTGTTCGGTGTCGTCGGAGATAGTGATCACAGGAAGGCAACTACCGGTAAACCTCTCTGGGTTCGATTCCTAATGGCTTCCATTCTTTTTGTACCGTTGGAACTTTTTGTTCTACGGCTAGTTTCGAAACTGTCGGGAACGATGTAGGCAATAATCGTTGTAAAGTTAAGGAGTGAAAATAATTTTTATCTCTTGAAAATTACAATGGAGACATTGAATCGTCACAACAGACATGAGCAATATTGGTAATTTAGAAAACAATTGAAAAATCGTGGAAGATGATCTTTTAAAAGCCTAACAAAGTTCTTACTAAAATGCTAACGCGAGAATGTCGGACTTATCAAAGAAGAAGTAACGTCAACATGCTTAGTGATTACTGCTGTCAAACGGTTTTTGTTTTTTGTAGAGCAGTTAGTAATATGTATTAATATTGCCAGAAACATATTATTGTAAAATCTCAGGATTATATTAAATATTAAAACCTGCTTATGCCCAAATTGACCACCAACTTGCCGAATACATTACCAAAAAGATTAAAAATAGGGAAAAAACTAATTACTAAAAAATATAGCCATTGTTCCACTTAAAAATTTTTAGTCGCATCATTGCCGCCAAAGTTTTCAAAAAGAATCTATAAATTCTAACTTAATCCTCAGAAATCTCAAGAGAATCCTCATGACATATTTAAACATATTTTTTTCATTCGTATTTAATTACAAAAAACAATTATTATTAGTCTAAGAATGTTTGCGTAGGTTTTTAGAGGTTATGGCTCGAATTTCTGTAGAGCAAGAGGTTTTTATACAAGCGCGATTGTATGCTTCAGGTTACGATTATAGCAAACCATAAAAAAAATGACAAAATATCATTTACCCGTAACAATGATGTAACAAAATTGGATATCATACACATTTTATTTAACACGTTTGCTGGTATACTAAACACCCCCTTCTTATAAAGAATGTGCTCAGTTACGCAGCTCCTGTGTCAAGCGTTTAAAATGTTATATCAGATACATCCTTTCAATGATAAAAATTAACCTCCAAATGCCTTTAAATGCAGTTTATTTTACCGATGTCGGTAGTTATTTCTATGCCGACTATTTCAATATTCATAATACCCCTGTATTTTTATTTTAGTTATTATCAAATAAAGCTTCCTTAAATTATTAAATATAAAATAAAACAATTCCAATTTATTTGCATAAGGGAAAAATAAATGTTTAAATTTAATCAAAGAGATAAAAACAATTTTCCGGATTTCATAAAAAATAAATTGAAACCTTTGGTGTACTCAAAGCCGTTTAATTTATACTCACGCTCATATACATTTAGTTAAAGTACGTTTTTATTTTTTTCTGGATCATTTATTTCGAATGAAACGATTTATTATTGACCAAATATTTAAAGCATTGAAATTAATTAGGTTTAAAAACCTCTCCATTTTCCTTAATTTGCAGAGCTCAGAAATATATTCAGATAAATTTTGTTAATTTGCTTGCATATGATTGAAAACTGGTTGACTACGTGAAAAGCAGTTCAACAAAGTAAAAGTACAATGTCAATAAAAAATTAACGTTTTAGCCACTACATGAGCACTGTGCGGGCCACGCGGCATTTATTCGGCCAGTGATGCGCGCACCGCGCGTGGCTGATTTTGTATTTCTCTTCTTCCATTTACTATAATGCGGTGATCAATTGCCTGTCACTTCTGTTACACATTTGCGCAACCTGTGACACAAATTACATTTTCATAAAAAAATGAAATTATGTATTACTTTTGTAAATTTAAAGAGTATAAAATAAGAGAATTTCTAATAAAGAAAGGAAAGAAAGAAAAAAAAAGGGGGAAAAAGTATTACAGTGATTAGCATTTAATTTCACGGCTACTGATTCGTGTTAATCCAGAAAGTCTAGTCGGAAGGAAGAGTGCGGATTTTAAAAATAATTAAAACTTTTGAAGAGTATCATTATTAGGAATTCATTAAGGGGGTATTCGCCGTCTGTCTGGGCATAAGCCAGCGGGGTTTAATCTAAATCAGCGAAACTTGGCGTTCCTAGTTCTCTCACCTTAGGAGCCAAGCTGTCTGCTCCGTCCAAGTTCTTAAGGCCATCGGATCTACAGCTCAACGAAGCTGGGTTATACTAATGCCAATTCCATTTCATATCTCGTTGATTTCTAAGCAGGTTACCTAGGATTTCCTGGAAAGAAAATTTAAATAAGAAAAATATTAAGATTTTTCTTGTTGCTTTTCTGTTTTTGGGGGCGAGGTTAGCTCAATGGTAGAGCACTGGACTAATAAGCTGGAGGCCTGAGTTCAAATCCCGAGCAAGCACTAAAGATTTTTTCTTCTAGTGTCTTCGTTCATGGGTTGAATTCGGCCTCCCTGACCGTCCCTAGGCCAACCCAGCCTTTAATTAATTTAATAATGGGTACCTCGGTTGGTGCTAATGACTCTAGCAGTCGAAGCAGCCAAGGGAAAAATCAGGCGGCCGGAGCATAGTACTGGCCACAATATCTCCCTAGTGTGCCGTATGGTAATGAATCAGATACCTCTATAGTATCTGCCCCTCAGGGCCCTCGTGGCCTGTTACGGGACTGATTTTTTTTTTTTTTCTTTTTTTAAGTTCATTCTGTCGACATTTTACCGCCATTTAAATATCTCTGCCCCGGAGGTAAAGGCCTATTTTCCGTAACTTTGAACTATTAAAATTTGTTTCTTCGGTACTTATAGAAACAGTTTCAAGAACATTTTTTACATTGTTATTGACGTTGACAGATAATTGGAAGTATTGATCATAGTCAAACAAAACCAAGTCCTCCACATGGTGTCTTTAATGAAAACGAACATGATTTTATTTTTCACTGTCTTATCTTCGTTATTTATGTGAACAGAACATAGTGCCTTTTTCCGTTATATGGGTCAAAATGTCCTCATTAAGAACATCGTGTTAAGTCAATTTAATAAATGTCCGCCTGCGTCATCTTAGCGCGGTTCCTTACATCTCGAAGAAGTGGGATGGATTAGGCATCACAAATCACAGGAAACTGACAGTAGCCAACTTACTCAGAAGCGGATAATTCTTAATCCTCATTCTGTTTAAGTCAATACAATTATGTACTGAAAACGTACTCCCTCCACGACTACTGCTCAGAAGGCTCTATTCCAAACAACCAAAAATTCGTTGTCATTTTAAGTATATTGTTTCACTATCAAATTAATTTTACTGTTAAAATCAATTGTAAATATGTACTTCATGGCGAATAAAATTCCAATCTCTCGTGGTTAAATCTTTGCTATAAAATAAGAAATAATGATAACTTCAGTTGTAGCAGTATGAGGAAGGTTATATAGATAGGAGAATTAAAAACAAACATTTGTTTTTGCCATAATGATTAGCCACTCCAAACTTATTACCAATACCTTTCATATTTCTTTGCCTTCTTTTACTAAAATCATAATTTTACTGATAAATTCAATGTAAAACAAAAAAACAACCAATTAAAAAGTGAGTTAAACAAAGACAAAAATCCTATGGAGGGAGGGAGGAACCGCGCTAAAAAATAGAAATGGTGTCCTTTACCTCCAGGGTACAGATATGAATATTCATTTTTTTGTTGTTGTTTTACTTATCGTAAGAAGTGTTATGTTGTTTTGAACTTAGTTCCTATAGAAAAGAGATAGCAGAGTCCAAAAACTTTCCTTCTCGGGCAATTATTGTTTTTCTCTTATACAGTGTCAGTTATAGGTAAGCCCTTCTTTATTGTTTTAACTTTGTAAATTTACAGGGCCCTATATAGACAACAGAATTATTTAGCAGAAGTAATATATACGGCACAATCCATGTAAAACAAATTCAACTTTATTACACTAATTCATAACATTATTATAAGACAGTGACCCTATTTTTCCAATATATTCATCTGTGGCAGAAGGTCAATTTTATAAAAACACACTTTCTTTCTTCTGTACTCTTTTATTTGGCTCTACATGTTTCACGTCGCTGTGACGCCTCTTCAGGAGCACTTAATCTAAATAAAATAAAATATGGTTACAGCCTATTCCTTAGAGAACCTTCCGCAGGTAGGGCCACGTCTGGACTGATAAGATTAAACATGTCTACTGGGTATCAACTGTTTAAAATCGATAGTTTTAGGGTAAATGTCGATTTTCCAATGAAGTTTTTGTCATTTTATAAAATGTTTTAAGTCATCTTGTTTATTAAATTAAAAAATATTTTATCGAGGTATTTAATATCTGTTTTTTTGTTGACGGTCTTTTTCCTATTTTTAATTATGTGTATATTTTTCTTTTTATGGGGTTTTTCTCCTTATCTAATATCTTTACCGTGTCAAAATTAAATGTGTGGCTATATTGTATCCCATGATCCACCAATGCAGTCTTGTTGTCTTTCTCATCAAGGTTTTTGGCATGTTGTTTGATTCTCTTTTTTAAAAGTTGTCCCGATTCTCCTACATACACCTTATCACACATTGCACAATCAATTTGATATATGTTATATTTGGTTTCTCTTTCTTTTAAATCATCTTTAATTCGGCTGTAGCTTTTTATGATTTTGTCGTGATATATCCAGGAGATTCTTCCTAGGTCTTTACATTTTTGTTTTATCTCATTGGCAAGTATGGGATTATAACGAAAGGTAATATAATTAACCAGCTCTAAAGTTTTCATATCTTTACTGTCGTTATCCAATTTCTGCGGAAGGTTCTCTAAGGAATAGGCTGTAACCATATTTTATTTTATTTAGATTAAGTGCTCCTGAAGAGGCGTCACAGCGACGTGAAACATGTAGAGCCAAATAAAAGAGTACAGAAGAAAGAAAGTGTGTTTTTATAAAATTGACCTTCTGCCACAGATGAATATACTAATTCATAACGATTTATCCGAAATTTTTCGTACTATATGTTTGAATAATATTAAAATCCATTATTGATTACAAATTGATAATCTATTGAACTAACTCCAGTAAGTATACTACCGATAAACCTTTAAAAAATTTCATACAAAATTCCTCAAATGATGAGTAAACATTTATTATAAGTCATTGAGGAAAAACAAATTTATTTCCCATTTTCGAAACTTTCCAAAGGGCTGCCATTTTTAGCTTTCCTCTTCCGTCATTTTTTCAACCCCTCCACCCCACCCCCCCTACTCAGTGTTGTTTCACCCGAAGATATTTCAAGAGAACCTAAATCGGAAATATTGCAAACTCGTAATTTCCGCAAGAAGTCAAGACTTCTCTCCGCGTCAGTCTATTTCGAAAGGGAAGAATTTTCCAATACGAATATTTCCCTCAATTTTGCTCTTCGCTCCCTTTTTTCTTTTTTTTTATTATTGCTCACAAAATGGATTGTCAAAAGAAAATTGAAATCTACCGAAGCGTGTCTCTTCTTAATTTCCTCTTTCGCTCTTTAAATATTTTTTTCATTTGCTCCTCTTGTATGAATCCCTTATGAGGGATTCATCTCTGTATTTTATGTACAGCTTATTTGAAATATATATATATATATATATATATATATATATATATATATATATATATTTGTTTGGGTGTTTATAAAGAGACAGGAGAGACCGAAATGTGAATATTGTAAAATATCAACTTACAGAATGTATACTTAGACATAATTATTAGTTACCATACAATATGACAGAGCTATTAGGCGATAGGAGCCAATATACAGGACAAATATTTTAGTACTTAAAGAGGACCAACATACTCGACAAATTATAATAAGACCCTTAAGACTAAATCCCAAAAAGAAAATAACACAATTACAAATTAATAACAAAATTTAAAAAAATAAGGGAGAAAAAGGTTCATTGACATAAGAAAAGATGTTACGTATTCCATAAAAATAAACATTACACTTACATTTACTACCAATTTTCAGCCAACAAACTGTCAAATACTTAAAACTTACGATATACAACACATTGTAGGTTAAATACAAAAAATGTACTAATAGGCAATTTGACAAAACAAATTTAATATTTTTGTATTCTTGTTGCTTCAATGCTTGTTAAAAGTTGAATCGCCCAGCCGCGTCAACTTATTAAAAAATAAAAAAAAGAATTATAAATTTTGCCGCGTAATATTTCCACAATGGGAAAGATATAGCATTTCCAAGTCTATTTGAACCTTTTCCAAGTCAACTGTAACCTTTTCCAAATAAAATGTCACCGTTTCCAAGTCATCAGAAACCCTTTCCAATTCAAATGTAACCCTTTCCAAATCAGTTGAAACCCTTTCCAAAACAAATGTAACGCTTTACAACTCAATTGTAACCGTTAAATTTAAATTGTCACCCTTGAATTGTCACCCCATTTAAATTGTCACCCTTGAAATTTTTTGCAAATTTACCGTAATGGGGAATGGGCGAATTGAGGGCCTCAAAACTCAACGGGATAAATCATGAAAATATTTTTATTTTCAAAACTATTATTGGGACAAAACAGTAAACGAATGAAATGAACAGTTTTCGAAAATCAATGATTTCTCAGATTTTTCAGTCATGATGAAGGGCGTTAAAAAAAAAATAAACTTAAATGTCTGCGCGTCGATAAAGAAAAAACCTAAATGTCTGTGCGTCGGTAAAAAAAAAAAAAAAAAAAAAAAAAAAAAAAAAAAAAAATTATTTAAAAATTTCAAGAGAATTTTTATAAAAAAATTCTAGCCTATATAAATTCAAATAAAATTTTTAAATAACTATTTGAAAACAATTTTATAGATAGAATTCTGATTTTACAGTTAAAAAAGTTTTTTTTTTTTGCAAAATTGTGATAACACTTTCGGTCCCTGAAATTTTCAAGGGTGACAATGGAAATGGAAACGGTTACAGTTTAAATAAAAAGGGTGACAATTGAGTTGTAAAGCGTTACATTTGTTTTGGAAAGGGTTTCAACTGATTTTGAAAGGGTTACATTTGAATTGGAAAGGGTTTCTGATGACTTGGAAACGGTGACATTTGATTTGGAAAAGGTTACAGTTGACTTGGAAAAGGTTCAAATAGACTTGGAAATACGACATTTTTTCATTGTGCTGTTGGCATTATAAAAGGCTGGCAACCTGTAGATTACCCGGCGTTAATAACCCAATAAATAATACGCCGGTAATAAAAAAAAAAAACATTTTCAATAGGTACAATCTTTCTGACTGTAAAAAAAGAAATAAATAAATATTCCTGCGGTATTATTTTAGGTTGGCACCAATGCTCATTGAAGGTATTTCACATTAAAACATTGGATTTGTTGATTGTGAACGTATTGTTTGTAAATATTACAGGAAAAGGAATACGGAATTTTTGTCAAGTTGACAAAATTTCCCGGTACATTTTACGCTTCGATTTTAACCGAGATCACAGTACTGGAGGTGCTGGGAAAACGATTCCTGCAAGTGTACAGGATTGGTGTAGTAGGTGTAATAGCGTATAAATGTTTTTTTCTGCTTCCTAGTTGGACGGTTTGATTTGGCAAAAGAAGATGGCTTCAAGCCGAAACGTTGGCAAATAAATATTACGCATTTTAGTTTTAATAAACTAAGCAATAAAAAACTGAGGCAAGAAAGAATCCTTCAAAGGAACAAAACCAACAGATTCGTAATTTTGAGCCCTGTTGATGAAAACTATTGTACGAAAAGTAAACTTTCTGTAAATACTATTTCCTCTGAAGAAGGGTGCCAGCTAATAAATAGTATTAGCATTTGGTCTTTCTGATATTTATCCTTTTAGTTTTTTAGAAGTTTTCGATGAGTTTCCTCCATATTGTACAAGAATCCAATAATCGGTGCAAGCCAGAGACAGGTAGCGGGTGTCCGTGCCGCGCCGTGCTACCCCAGAGAATCGGGGCAATAACTAGTTAGAAAGGGATGAGGGGTTTTCATGATGGGGGGTAAGGGGGGGGGGGTTAGCTTCATCAATTACTTCAGGGGTTCTAACCCTGAACCAGATCTACATCATTAATGGTCCTATTTTACAAACTAGATTCAGAACAAGGAATCTTGCCATTCATTTATTTATTTGGTTGCAAACAGTTGCTGCAGATCATTGGTAAAGATGGCTGTTCATAGTGTTTTAGCACATTGGTGCAATCTTGCTCCAGACAATTGAAGGCCGTGCAGCAATAAGGAGGCAGCTCCATTTCTCACATTTTTAGCAAACTAAAGAAAACGTTTTTAAAGTTAGTTTCTTGATATTTATTCCATTTTCTTTTGCTTATTATAACATAGCCTCATATTTATGAAATTAAGTCCAGAAGGACCCTATCCTAGCTTTTTTAGAGTGGTGGTGTCAGGTTTGGAGCTTCTTCCTTATTGAGCCACGTTCTATAAAAAAAAATCTGAACGGTACGACTTTTTCAACAAAATTTGCTTTTAATCACATTTTTTTTAAGCTCATATGATAATATAAAAATGAATGTAAAATTTAAAAAAAAATTCAGTTAATGCAAAATTCATTCGTATTTTACATTTTAATGCATTGAAGAAAGGCATCTCATTTTCTCCGACATATTTGCGTGCGAGGCGCATTACAACATTGTATTTCTCAGTTTTTAACTGCAGGGGTTGGCTTTACGCAGATGGAAACTCAATAGTGCTGCTCACACAGTGGTTTAGTTGCTGTGATTCAACTATTGAAGTGACCGGAGCTGATTCCTTATTGTATCAGAAGATGGACATAATTTTGTAATCCATGATATTATTCTGATCTGAAAATCCCCAAAAATGGAGCTGCCTCCTTATTGCTACAAGCCCGTCAATTGTCGCATACCATTCCTACACATTTCTGTTCATGGTTTTCTGTCGACCAGTTTATACATTTATCACTTAATTTCAAAGTGTTGTAATTAAATCATATGCAAGTAGTCAGCCGTTTTTAAATATGATATCCATCAACGTCCAATAAAACTTGTTTGCCCATAGGAAGATAAACTGTATTAAAATCATTTTATTATAATCAGTTGATAAAAGTTATTCTTTATTGCCCCATAAATATATGAATCATATATGAGCCTTTCAGTTGTCAGAATGTCTAACTGCTATTTTTATCGGACGATATTTCAATATTGATTTTATGACCATTCGGCATTGAATGAATGGTTAAGGGCAGAATTTATATTTTATTAATCTACTAGGTTTTAATATTTCTGCGATAGTTTTAAAAGAGAAAAAAGTAAGAATATTCTAAAGAGAATTATTACTAAAGGTGGAATCGTGAAAAAGATTGGAATTTGTGGTAAACATTCAATTAACTGAAAGGCACATAATTATTTATATATTTTATATTATTTTTCTTATTTGCAATTATTATTTTACTGTGTACATTCATTGAGACGCTTCTTTGCGGAATACAGATATAAAACGATTTCGTCCTGATTTTTTGCTAAAATGTTCCAACCGAGCTAACATGGAAGATTTTTTTTTTTTTGTTTTTGGTGAGATTAAAAAACCGCTCAAAATATTATGAGCCGAATTCGTTGAATTAATAAAACCACCAGAAGTTTTTGTTAAAGATTTTTTATTCAAATGTATCCAAGTAAAAATCATATGAATCGGAGAACTCTCCGATAATCTATATATATAAAAATCACGTGTCTGTCTGTTTTTCTGTTTATCTGTTTGTTTGTTCCTTATACAAATCCACACCGTTTGACCGATTTTGACCAAACTTGGAATAATGGTAGGTCTTGATACGAGAAATCTCCTAGGCTAGGTCAAAAAAATCTACCAGCTGTCTGTCTGTATGTTTCTCCCTTATACAAATCCACACCATTCGTCCGATTTTGACTAAACTCGGTACACATGTAGATCTTAATCTGAGGAGTGTCGTAGGCTAAGTCAAAAACGTCTACCAGCTGTCTTTCTGTATGTTTGTCCCTTATACAAATCCACACCGTTCGTCCGATTTCGACTAAACTCGGTACGCATGTAGATCTTAATCTGAGGAGTGCCGTAGGCTAGGTCAAAAAAATCTACCAGCTGTCTGTCTGTATGTTTGTCCCTTATACAAATCCACACCGTTAGACCAATTTTTACGAAACTTGGTATACATGTATGTCTTGATACGGGGGTTGTTATAGGTTAGGTCAAAGTCGTCTAGGACTCACAGTTGGGAGGCCACGGGTTCATAACAGTTACAGATTCGTGTTATTAGGTTTTAATAATACTTATTTGGTTTCTAATTTATTTAGGCTTTTCTATACGCAGAAAGTAGGTGTAGCATGGCACGCCGGGTAACGGCTAGTAATATAAAATGGATAATTCATACTACGTACTCTGTATCGATTAAAAAGATAACATAAAGATATGTATTAAATATTGATAATTTTCAATCAATTTTGCGAATATTTTGATTTTTTTTTTAAATCTGACATCGGTTTCGTAATTAGTGACCTCGAAAACACGTGAGTAACAAATTTTGGTCTTTTAACTGATAATTTAGTAATTTGACGTGGTCTTTTTAAAGGGACGTCCACCTTCGTTCTATTAGGCTGTATTTAGTTTTAGGCTCCAGAAATGGCGATTAAAGTACAAAAGTATAGAGAAATTTGACAAACTTGTGTTATTCTATTTGTCTGATATTTCACCAACAAATGATATATGTACGTAAATTGCTGATGGTTTATGTCACTATAAATATTTAAATAATTGTGTCTAACTGGTTTTTGTCATAAACTCACGGGTGGTCAGCCGCATAAATAGGGCGTCACCACGGAGTGAAAGGTAGTTTCTAGCTATTGTCGTTTGAAATATTTTTCTTTAGAAATGATTTCTCCACTTGGCGTCGAATGCCGGCAGGTGTTAGATAGCTCTTAAACCCAGTTTGGTGTGTCTTGGCTTATATGGAATGCTCCCCGAGCATGTACGGGGCCTCCACTCGTTAAGTCCCGAGATGCCGAGCATGTAGTTCTGAGGTCCTTACTCGTTAACCTCACACGGCCCGAGGTCCTGCCACTTCGTGACTGATTCCCCCTCGCGGGCCCGCATAATTTAATTCACTTTATTTCATTTTATAATGACTATTGCATTCGGTCAATTTATTCACTGCCCATATACACTCTGTGGCTTTTGGCGTTTCGTCAGTGGGGAAAGGAATGGCTCTTCTAACAGCCGTGAGTTAATTGGTGGAATTACTCCCTCGTCTCTCTTCAATCTCCAAGTAATTGTAGTAATTAATGTTCCAAGGAGATGACTCAAGCTGCAGTTGCTGAATTAAAGATAAGACTCGGACGATGCAAAGGTTTGAGCAAAAGTTTTGCTGTCCAAAAATGAAGAACTCCAAGGGCTAGGGTGTTTCGAAAGATTGGGTGTTCTAAGGGATCAGGGTTTCTCAAAAATATAGGTTAGCAAAGCATTGAGCACACCAACGAAGCGAGGCTCCAGACGATTGGGCGTTCAAAAGGACCATACGTTCTAACCGATCTTCGAAAGGATTTGATGATCAAAAGAAACCGGTGTTCCAAAGATTAAGGAAGTCTCACTATAGAGTGATATTTCGAAAAAAAAATAAGCAAGATCAGTCCATTTGAAGGTCGGGACCTGTAGCTCGGGACAATGGAAAAATGACCCCGAGTGGCTTAAATTAAAATTTCACAAAAAACTACCTATTTAGGTTTCAAAGCTAATGAGAACATTTTTTTTTTTGGTACGGCGCATCTGCAGCTAGGCAGTTAGCGCCGGGCTATGTACAGTTTGCCACCATTCCTAAACATCTACGGTGGAGCAACGCTCACCAGAAACGCTCCATCGCGAGTGCTTTTTGGGTCTATCTCGAAAATAAAATCTCCGATATAGTTGTAAATCTCAGCTATAGAATAAATTACCTTTTCACATATTTTGTTTAGGTAGGTAGGAATAAAATTATCTAAACTAACTAAACCCATATCACAATACGATAAATTTCAACAGTAAATCACCAAAAGTTGCGAAACACATAAAAAATAAATACTCACTAATGGTTTAGAGTTTAATACATTTTGACAAATTATCATTCCAGACAAGAATTTGAACGCTCACAGCTTTACCTCACAGCTTGTCAAACACGCTTTCTATGACATATTAATGCAGCTATTAAATGCATGCTTTATATAAAGAGTATAGCGCCATATTTATTTAAAGCTTTAAATTACCGTCCAACCTTATTTGACGGAATACATCTGCTATGATGGAGGCCCTAAACATTTCACGATCCATATTTCATGAAAGGAAATCGGTTTCGCGTTATTGTATGATAATGCGGCGCGTTGGAAGGCGTTAAAAGTAGCATAGAAATCGTGTAGCAACAGATTCATGAGACCAGGGCTCATTTTTCGTACAGCCTCTCATTTCGGCCAAGGAGAATCGGATTTCGGAAGCCGCCAAGGAGGTAAATACAAAGAGAAACGCATAGGTTATATAAAGATTTTAATGATGAGGCATTTTCGCCTACTCCTTCCTATGAGGTCATCGACTGTTTTGCCAAGGTGGCTCATGATCCTGCCAGCCTTGAGGTTGCATTCAACATACAATCTCTTCACACGCTCAGACCTCCCGAGAAACGGGTTTCAAACTGAAAATACATTTGCATTTAAACATATTCTCTCTTTTTCGCGTATAAATTAATGTTGTGCGTGACTAGCTTACAGCTGAAGTATCTGCGCATATGAAAGCCCCGGCATATTTGTGAATTATTTGATTTTATATAGATGACATTATGATTGACTCATAGAGCAGTATTCAAATATAATGAACTCGTGAGTCGTCAAATCTTTAAATTTTATTCATTTATTTATTTCATGTGAGCTCCGTGACAGTAGCGATGAGCTCATTCGGACGACAGAAGAAAGGTCAGTTAAATTCTAGTCAGTTTGCCTAATAAAATATAAAGAAAAATCAAAGAGTAAAACAAGATGGTGATATTAAATACAACCAAAATAAAATATTACATATATAGTTATACCTTTGAATATAAGTGTGCTGCTTTTAAGGGTGTAAGCAGTATATGGATGTACGGGCTACTTTCAGTAAGTAAGTCGTGTAAGTTGTAAGGAATTGTCAAGTCGCTGCGTTGTCTACAGTCCGTCAGTATATGTTTAACAGTTAGAGTTCTGTTGCATTGCCTACACGTTGGTCTTTCTTTTCTGTCCAGTAAGTATGAGTGGGTAAGTCTAGTGTGGCCTATCCGAAGCCTGGATAAAATTACCTCGTCCTGACGAGAGAATTGTTCTGCCAAAAAAAGAAGTTTAAAGTTGTATTTAATTAAATTGAGCATATTCCTTAGCAAGGAATAAAAAAACAATAAATATAAAATGTAACATATCATTTTATGACCGATAGTTTCCGATAGTGGGGTTCCAAAAGTTAAAAAAAAAAATCCTTCCCAAAATACTTCTTAATTTTGCTCAAGGCCGTTCAAAACGTAAGTACAATCTTAAGTTGCCAAACACAAACCAAAGATACCGATTAGGTGACCATGAGAAAAATCTTCTTAACTGGTGCTTTTGGTCTCCCACCATTCTTTAGGCGTTCATTGTTAAAGCAGGCTACCAAAGAGCATGCCAAAACGACCATAATATAGGACTTCCTGGAAATCTAAATGTTCCTAGCATAATTCCAACTAGTGATGGGCGATTCTCCAATCTGATTTAGAATCGATTGGAATCGAAATGAAACTATCTATCCATAAAACATATCGGCGAGTTCAGATCGATTTTCTAGGCTCAAAAGATCGATCTACGATATGGATCAATTTTAAATCCAATATTTTTCAGGTGGAAGGCCTGAAAAACATTGGATTTAGGAAGATTAGGTCACTATAAAATATAAATATGATCAATTTTAGTATTACTTGCAATGACCTACTAAATTGGTATTTAATTTCGATTCGAATCGATTCACATTCGAGAGTCGCCCATCACTACTACGACTCTACCTAAATAAGTCGATTTGAATACTTGATAATATGAAAAAGCCCGTCACGCAGGAGCTGCATAACTAACCACTTTCCTCAGAATTGGGTAGGGTCGAGTGCATTGCTGTATAATTTGCTTAAAATAACGTATATAGATGAATAAAATAAAAACATAAATTGTTCTGCTCTTTTGCTTTTATGAGCAGCTGTTTCAATTATTAATTTTGTCATTAATTTCCTTCCAGAGTTTTGTGTATGCGTGGTACTATACTACGTAATAAATACACAAAGCTATTAAGAAATTACGACCGGTATAAGGAAATTAGTAACTTCTATCTGGAGTAAACCCCCCCTTCTAGTCAACCGATTTAGTTTATTTTTACAACAAATTTTTCTCTTTAGGTGACCTCAACAAATACCAAGTTTCGTTGAAATATAACAAAAATTATGGCTGGTATTGACAAATAACTACTTTGGCTCCGGAGTAACCCCCCCCCCCTCCGGATGGACCGATTTTGTTGGTAAACGAACTCGTTCAATCGTTTGATGGGGGAATACTGCATACCAAGTTTCGTGGCGAAAAAAAAAACTCTGGCCTGTATCGTGTTACCGGACACGTATATAACTATATACGTATATATATATATATATATATATATATATATATATATATATATATACATATATATATATATATATATATATATAAATATATAAAGATATATATAAATTTTAACTGGGGTCATTTTCGGTGTCTACTAGGTAGGATCGATAAAGATTCGAAGAAATTTTTCAAAAATTCCGTCATGGGTGCAACCTCAATAGCTACTTTCCTTCGGAGGAAAGTGCTAAAATATATCTGTAGCCTAAAATTAGAAATATTTAAGACAATTTTTCATCGAAACTAATATACAAAGAAACTTCTACTGTTTCATCATATTAAAATATATGGCTTTTATTTCATATATTTATATTTTTATGAAATGAGAAGAAATATCTTTTTTTTTTTTTTTTTTTTTTTTTTTTTTTACGGCGCATCTACACCTAGGTCATTAGCGCCGACATCCAGGGTGCAGCGAGCCGTGGGATGATAAAATTCCTGCCGGAGGTTGGGAATCGAACCCACCATCTCCCGCTTATGAATCCAAGGCGCTAGCCATTAGACCACGGAAGACCCCTGAGAAGAAAATAGAATAAAAAAAAAAAAAAAAAAAAAAAAAAAAAAAAAAAAAAAAAAAAAAAATCGTTTAGAAGAAAATAGAATAAAAAAAAAAAAAATCGTTTAGAGCCTTCTGGTCAAATTCAGGAACATAAATATGCTTTAGGTCCACCCGACAAACATATGTAATGTACTGTATAACATGCAGTCTTATTTTTCGTACGTGGCGAGGACTTTTTTGTAACGATTTTTTCAGTTTAATCATCCCTAAAGCATATTTATGGTAATAATAATAATAGAGAAAAATTGGTATACAAATTAAGAGAACAGTTTGAAACATTATTTTTATTATAATACCCTCTTCCCTCGAGTTGGAGAAACGGAAGGTATTGAGTCGTTGTATAATGTTATTGTTTTATTAAGAGTCTGTTACTGGACATAGGACACTGTTCTAAAAACTTCTTCTTCAGATAAATAATAAAAATTAGATTGAATAACAAGTGGTGAGATTAAATATTTGAATATTTTAAATAATTATCACTTTATTTTACAGTATTCTAGATTGATCGATTCCTTAAAAGATCGTCCCTTGGAGATCGATGCGAAAAATCGATATATCGTGTCAAAAAGATCGATTTTTTAAAAGATCGATTCAGTTCGCCCATCTCTAATCCCAATTATTGCTCGACATCTTACCACCTTGACGGTGTAAGAACCAATGTCTGAATATGCCACCCAGACTTATCTCCTCCTTTCTCACCTGAATCTCGCCTAATCAGCTGATAATTAGCCGAACAATTAGTCAGTGATAACACCTGTTGATTGGCATCTCCACACCAAGCTCATTACGGATCTACTTCATCAACGGACGCCGCTATTTTTGGAGTTTCAGCATTCCGCAGGATCAGCTGGAGTTGTAGTGCAAGTACAACATAACGAGACTTCCATCTGTGAGTCATTTATTACTACTGACTATTAGTACAGTGAAACCTCCCTTAACGGACACCTCCCTACAGCGGACACCTCTATTAACGGACATTTTCTCCAAGTCCCGAATTTGTCTATAGGTAAAATAAACCTCTATATTGCGGACACCTCTGTAGAACGGACACGGACAGAGAAACCTGATTTTCTACCTCCTTACTACGGACAAGTACAGCTAATGTAAGTTATCGAAGCCATCCTATCGGTGTAGGTTTCCAGTAAAATGCGTTAACAATAACAAACTCTTTCTAAGAATAAGAGATATATATAGAATAGTGACTAGAATATCTTCCTAGGAATTTCACAACAGGAAACTCTTCCTTTTCAGCAGGAGCATATGATTTTCCCGCAGGCAGATTACTATTGTTTTGCCTACGAGATATCACGGTTCCGGGAATATTCCAAAACTCTCATTCCGTTCACATTCCCTCTCTTCAATTTTCAGTTGGTTTTTAGGTCATGTTGAGTAAATATCGTTCTTTCTCTTCAATATATCTAATCGGAAATCTCTCAAACTTAAAGAACAAATTGACGTGATAACATTTTCTAATCGCGAAAAATGTGGTGTGCGTAAAGTTGCCGAGTTTTTTAAGATAGGGAAAACACAAGCAGCAGAAATATTGAAAAAGAAAGACGAAATTTTGCAGAAATGGACGGACAATTGTGAAAAATATGTTGTCCAAGAACTAAGAACTGGAAACGGATTTACAATCGATCTAGCTACACTGGAATGGTTTAAAAGAGTGCGTGTTCAAAACATTCCCATATCAGGTCCTATGGTCCAGGCAAAAGCACTAGGGTTAGCTGGACAGTTGGGCTATTCAGAATTTAAGGCTTCCAATGGGTGACTGGAAAAATTTCGTTGCAGGCACAAAATTTCATTTAGAGCCATTTGTGGAGAATTGGAATCGGTGACTGCGGAAGCAGTTACTCAGTAGGAATCCAAGCTACCATCAATACTCTTTGGATATATGCCTGAAAATATGTTTATTTTTTTTTTTTTTTAGTTTATACTTATTGAACTTCTTTCTATATACTTAAAAAAACTTGTAATGAGTAATTTTTAAATGGTTGATTAAGACATGAATTAATTGTACAAATTCGGTACGTATCCATCTCGACCATCCCCTCTGTATAGCGGACACCTCTTTATAGTGGACAACTTTGGTTCTCCCAGAGGTGTCCGCTATAGGGAGGTTTCACTGTATTAGCAGAAGTCGCCCTCCGTAGTGGTCTGGGCCAAAGAGAAATCAAGGAGATACATGACCAGCCATTACTGATGACACCATAGCCTCATATCTTATTATTTTCATTTCTGTATTTTATTTATCTTTCTTTTGCCAGAAGCATTTATTTATAATTTTAAAAGAATAAATTATTATTATTTTATTATATTGTTTGGGACCTTCTGATTCCTTGACCACTATCCCAACAACGGCTTGCCTGCATGTATATTTAACAATTCTTTGATAAATTATTATTTTATAACCGTAAAGGTTCTGATATTTCGTAAAAAAATGATTAATTTGATATCATTACTATGAATAGAAATAATTTTTATGTAGGGGTGACTTAATAAAAAGAAAAACTCCATTAAAAGACCACAGAAAAAAATGTAATTTAGTGGCTTTTAGGATAAAAAGAATATTTTCTTAAACAGGTATCTTCCTCCATTTTCCCAAGTATTATACACAAAATATTAAAAGCGCCCTTAACCTCTCAAACAAGAATAAAGTCCGCTTCTGTGTTGGAGGCTAACATAAAAGGAATAAACTTTTTTAAGGTCTGAAACGGAATGGGGCCACCTGAAGATTTTTTGGCTGAAGTAATCTTCAAGTGATAAAATCTTTTACGATACTTGGCTTAAAGTATTACTTTGGATTATGAAGATCCGAAAAACTCTTTCAAGGTTTTTCGTTACAGAAAGAATTTAAACTCTTCCCGGCGTCATGAAAAAGTAAGAAAAGTTAATTTTAAAAACTACTTATTCAATATCCTTTAACAAGTTTTTATGAACAGATTTGTCTATTAGAAAATTAAATTTAGCATAGAAAATTCTGGCCGTTTTCGGCTGTTTCCTCTCTATTGAAAGGGAAGAACATAACATAAATCATAGTTTACTCGAAAAACAGATCGCTCAAATTTATATATATATATATATATATATATATATATATATATATATATATATATATATATATATATATATATTTAGGGACGAGGTTAGCTCAGTGGTAGAGCACTGGACTCATATTTTTTCTTCTTGTGTCTTCGGTCATAGATTGAATTCGGCCTCCCTGACCATCCCTAGGCCAACCCTGCCTTTAATTAATTTATTAATGGGTACCTTGGTGCTAATGACTCTAGCAGTCGAAGCGGCGAGGGGAAAATCAGGCGGCCGGAGCAGTGTACTGACCACACTGTCTCCCTACTGAGCCGTATGGTCACGAATCAGATGCCTCTACAGTATCTGCCCCTCAGGACCCTCGTAGCCTGTTACGGGACTGATTTTTTTTTTTTTTTAATAAATATATACAAATATATGGTAGTGAAATTCCTAATCTAAAAAAAAGTTCAGCCCGTTAACCAGCAGGATTCAACCACTGTAAGCAGTGTGGCGTATAATAGGCTTCCATTTATTTTTATTCTTAGTATTTTGATAGAGGACATCGAATGAAACCTCTTTGAAGCCGATATCAAACGGCGATTTTGGGAAACTTAGAAAACGCTAGAATCGGAAACATTAAAAAAAAGTTCGTCACGCAGGAGGTGCATAACTAAGCACTTTCCTCAGAATTTGGGTAGTGTAGACTGCTTTCCAAAACAATTTGCTTAAAATATCCTACATAAATAAAAACATGAATAGTTCTCTTTTAATTTTGTAATGAGTAACTGATCAATTATTAATTTGCTTCCAGAGTTATGTTTACACATAGTACATACTACACTACCTAGTAAATACAAAAAACCTCATATTATCGTATTTTGATCTAACGCAGGAACAGGATACAGTCCTTCTAGTGGTAGAAAGCGCTCCTTGAGGCGGCTTTGTGAACCTACGTCTGGCGGGCTTTTCTATTAAAATATATTACAAAGTAAACCCCCCTTTCCGATTGACCGATTCAGCTCATTTTTACAACACTTCTTTCTCATGAGTTACCTACGATGTATACCGCGTTTCGTTACAATACAGCAGAAATTACGACCGGTATGAGTATATTAGTAATTTGGGTCCGGAGTAAACCCCCCCCTCCTAATGAATCGATTTAGTTTATTTTTACACCACATATTTACCAGTAGATTACCACAACGAATACCGAGTTTCGTCAAAATATACCAAAAATCACGGCTGATAGTGGCGAATTGGTATTGTGGGTCCGGAGTAACCCCCCCCCCTCCTTATGAACCGATTTAGTTCATTTTTATATCTCAGTTTTCTCTCTATATTAACACTACGAATGCCAAGTTTCGTTGAAATATAACAAATATTACGGCTGACATGGTCAAATTAGTGTTTTGGGTTAAAATTTATAACCAAATTAGTAATATATATATATATATATATATATATATATATATATATATAAATTTTAACGGGGGTCATTTTCGGTGTCTACTAGGCAGGATCGATAAAGATTTGAAGAAATTGAATAATACACCAACACAATAATGTGTGTATATGACACCACTACAGTAAGCAGTGAATTGTCTGGTAGCGGAACACACAAATAAATACATTTATAATTTTAATCATTTTTTTTTAACATATTGTATATTTTATTAAACTTCTCGAGAACGATTGAAGTTAATTTCGATAGGACCCCCTCCGCTGAAAACAAAACCGTACTTAAGTTATTTTTGTTTTTTTTTTTTTTTTTTTTTTTTACGGCTTATATTCTGATGGGTAATTAGATCTGGACTATCCACGGGTTGCCACCCTTTTATTATGCCAATGAAACCTGGGCTAGACGGAAACCGATCTAAGTTCTGGCCAAGCCTGAAATTGCTTTACTTCGGTTATCAACAGGATCTGGTGTATAAAACGTTGTATGACCGTAGGCCTTTTAATCTCAATTTCAAAAGTTTACAACAAGAATATAATAATTTGAGAGACATTTCGTGATCATGTTACATTATTGAGTTTTATTTACTAAACCTTTGTTACCAATTCAATTGTTAAGTCATACAGAACTGCATGCCGAAATTACACCGCACAATAAAACTGGCAATTTCTAGCGAAGGGGACATTAATTTTTCATCTTCCTGGTCGCAAAACCATCCCTTTACTGCTCCAGGTGAGGTTCGAACCAAGAGTCGTAAAACGCCCAACTTTTCCCTCGGCTCATTTTAGATTTATGAAGACATACCTTCTATCCGAAAGACTTATAGTTAATGCAGTGGTCTAAGGGATGAAACTGTTCGCTTTTTATATACCACATTCTCTACGGGGCTTCCAAAAAGGTCAGCAATAAAAAGTTATCCGCTCCTCTCTTAAAACGAAAACTTGACCATTCAATGTTTTACTGAATCCATCTTAGAAACTTTTACACTTTTATAAATGTCTTTATTTTCTTTCTATATTAGGCACATTTTATTTATAGATGAACTTAGAAAATGTTTAATATCTTTTATGAAGCCTTGTATGAATGTTCTTGATCGATAAAACAATAAAGCAGGGCATTCAGGTTCCAATGTTGTTGGCCCACAAGTCGCATCGTGAATGGGTTGTTGGAATGTTGGAAGTCTACTTGGACGAGTCGGAACATTTAGAGGGACGACTCGAAGGTGGATAGTGTGGATAGGGGAGTTGGATCAGAGTCGTCCAACTTATCTCAGACTGTGCTTGACCTTCGGGCATCTTCGTTCTGCACTCGACATATTTTTCAGCCCATGAGCAACGTACACAGGACTACAGGCAAGGACTAAAGTTGGATCGCTAGTTGGATAACAAGTCGGAGCGTGAGTGGAGTGGAATATTCAACTAGTAGTACTACTGCAAATCTGAGCGTGAATGGCCTTCTTTAGTTAAAAGTTAATCAATTATTAACTCATTCTGTTTCATGGCAGGTTTCATAGGCTGCTGTAGATTGTAGTCGATTTTTAAAAAAAAAATTGGGTAGCACCTTCAAAATGTTTGCGCATTTTTTCCCTCCCTCCATGGGGATGGTTTCCTGATTTGTCTTAGCAAGCAGGTTAAAAAAAAAATTAAATATTGATTTTGGTATCGGTTAGTTTAATCAAACTCCTTAAAGGTTATGCCTAAACTATCTAATTCACTATGGAATGTGCTTTTGTTAAAAAAAGAAAAGAAAAAAAAGTGATTACATGAATAATGAATTATTTATGGATAATTTTTAATGATTGTATATATGCATGTTAATTTTTTTATCCAGTGAAACCTCCCTTAACGGACTCCTCGCTACAGCGGACACCTCTATTAACGGATATTTTCTCCAAGTCCCGAATTTTTCTATAGGTAAAATAAACCTCTGTATTGCGGACACCTCTGTAGAACGGACACGGACAGAAAACCCTGATTTTTTACCTCCTTACTACGGACAAGTACAGCTAATGTTATTTAAAGAAGCGTTCCCATCGGCGTAGGTTTCCAGAAAAATGCGTTAACAATAACAAACTCTTTGTAAGAATAAGATATATATACAGAATAGTGACTAGTAATATCTTCCTAGGAATTTCACAACAGGAACTCCTTCCTTTTCAGCAGAAGCATATGATTTTCCCGCTGGTAGATTACTATTGTTTTGCCTACGCGGTATCACGGTTCCGGGAATATTCCATAACTCTCTTTGGTTCACATTCCTTCCACAGAACTTCCCTCTCTTCACTTTTCAGTTGGTTTTTAGCTCTTGTTGAGTAAGTATCGTGCTTTCTCTTCAATATGTCTAATCGGAAATCTCTGACACTTAAAGAAAAAATTGACGAACATTTTCCAATCGCGAAAAATGTGGTGTGCGTAAAGTTGCCAAGTTTTTTAAGATAGGGAAACCAAAGCAGCAGAAATATTGAAAAAGAAAAATGAAATTTTGAAGCAATGGACAGAAAATTGTGACAAAAATGTTGTCCGAGAACTAAGAACTTCTTTATGCTTTAAACTTTTTAGAATAAAAACTTTTTTTAATTTATACTTATTGAACTTCTTTCTATATACTTAAAAAAACTTGTTACGGGTAATTATTAAATGGTTAATTAAAACATGAATTAAATGTACAAATATGGTATGTATCCATCTCCACCAACCCCTCTGTATAGCGGACACCTCTCTACAGTGGAAAACTTTGTTCTCCCAGAGGTGTCCGCTATAGAGAGGTTTCACTGTGTTAATGTGCCACTATCATTAGATAGGAGAATGGCTGAAAAGGAATTAATACATTGCAGGAATTGCTGGATGGTAGTAATCCATGTTTACAGTAGTTAACAAAATTTTCCGAAATTTCCACAAGTGTTTTATTTTATGCATAACGTTTTTAGGAAGTTAGTTCCATTTTCAATGCCTATCCAAAGGTACTTATTCTGTAGCATATGTAGGCAACAACCGGCCCTCTGAAAGATATGATCAGGTACGCGAGAAATTTTGAAAGCCCAATTAAGGAAAAAATAATATTATTTTTCTGAATCACACCCACTCCAAATGAGGAAGATCGAGTGAGATGGGGTTTATCCATTAATTATAATGTTTTACCTAATTTTTTTTTTCATTTCATTTTGTTACTTTAATAAATTGTGTTACAATAACATTGTCATGTTTGATATCTATCACTAAAAATTATGAACACTACTTTATAATGCGATATTATTTTTCTTTAACCATCTACGTGGCCCGCGAACGTATTTGCACACTAAAGTTTGACCCACAACATGTCAAAGGTTGCCCATACCTTTTCTAGGGTGAAGGCTGAAAAAGTACCTTTGCAGTGTCCCTGAAAACGTTATGCGTAAAATAAAACACCTGTGGAAATTATGGACAATTTTTTTATCCGCTCGGAATAAATTTAATTCTATTCCGCTACCTGAGCACTATTTCTTACTTTTTTCTCCTAGGGAAATAAAGAGCAAATAAAGCCAAAAACCTTTTTAAGGTAGCTTTAATAAATTTTATCCATTTTATAATCTAGAGGTTTCGGCAGGTAAAATGTCGGATTTAGCGAATTACGTGGGAATGGAAATAAGCACGAGAGAGAGAGAGAGAGAGAGAGAGAGAGAGAGAGAGAGAGAGAGAGAGAGAGAGAGAGAGAGAGTGAGAGAGAGAGAGAGAGTGAGAGAGAGAGAGAGAGAGAGAGAGAGAGAGAGAGAGAGAGAGAGAGAGAGAGAGAGAGAGAGAGATTTACCCCTGGTTAGTTATTCTACCTCAAGGGGATGAGATAAAAGGGTTTTAAATCGTATTTAGACCAATTCTAAAAGCCCATTTATCTGCGCCTCTTTTGTGGGTTTGTTTTCTCATTGAGCAAATTGAACGTCATGATTTTCCCTTTTTCCTATCTGCGTTTACTGCTTCCGCCATTGTATGGTCTCGCTCTTTTCCTCTAGTGATTTTACATTTTGAAATCCTCTCCAACAAATTAGCTCCCTATAAAACGCTCAATAGATGCTGACAATAATGCGTTTTTTAGAGGATTACACTATTCCATTCGTAGCTCTGGTTTACGAATTCAAAATTGATTATTTTAACCTGTAGTAAAAAGTCATCTCGACATTTCCATAAAACGTGGATCTCTGATGTGATTTGGAATAGAAAGCCTTAATACTTAGCCTCCAATGTAACTAAAGTAACGCTTCCAAAACTTGTACCAAAGGCCACCTATACCTTGTTGACTGCGCCGGGTCCAGATGCCCGCCGAAGATCACTTGCCCAGCAGTTGATACACCGTAAAAACAAAACGAAGAAACATAAGCAGAGTTTTCTCCAACGGAAGTAACCCTTTCGAAATTTACGCCTGAATTATATTTATAAGATGTTTACCATGCTTTTTAAGAGGTAAATTTCCAGTTACCACGATTTTCAACCGTTCCTTAGATATTTACCAAAAAATACGAACAACTCCTCATTTCAGTTAATATAAAATGTTTTCTTAATGCATCCTTCTGCAAACAAAAACAAACTCTGTCTACACTTCCGTAGCTTTTTATCCTTAAAAATTCCAGTTTTGTTCAACATTTTCCAGAAAGCAGTTAAAAATCCCACAAGCCCAAGTTTCTGGAACCTTATTAGTGAAAAATCGTCGGTGAGGCCATAGTTTTCATGCGCATTTCGCCCCAAAAAAAACTGTGTATCGATTAAGTATTTTTTACGCAAACTTCATAAAAACGGGACATTCTTGTAGATGGTAGATATCTTGGTAAAAATACAAAGAAGACAATTTGTCAATATTTTCATAAATATCTCGAAAAATCTTGGTTCGTGGAAGTTAACCGTTTGAAACTCTAATACATTTCCTGCAAATAAAGACAAAGGCCTCAGCCGGAGATAACGGAGCCAACCACGACGAACAGGTATAAATAAGACCCGGACCGAACTCTATGTTCAGTCTCAGAAGGAACCCTGATGAAGCTGGCAGATTATCTGGCGAAACGTCGGTTGTTACCAATTTGACACAGTCAAAGAGTTTCTATCATATCCTAATAACACTATGGATTATTTTGTAATATGCTAACATGACGCTGCTCCTGCGTTTCGTACGGTTTCAGTTAGAACGAACGGAATTGTACAAATACATTTGGTAATGAAGATCTGTACAAGGTTACCCAGGACTGTTTGCAATTCTAATCCTCCCACTTTCGTCAAATGGCCTTTAGACGTTTACCGGACGTTTGAAATGCCTCCGAGATGAACGGACAACAAGCTCAACTTCCCTTGTTATCATATTCAGGATAAGAGGTCTCGTCCGGCCATCTTCTCCTAAAAGGCTCGTCTACCCCCGCCCATCTCCTGCATTGCCGAGTGCACCGGTGACGACATAGGCATTGTTCGCAAATTGATGAAAAATCGAGGGATGTTTGAAATCCTCAAGAGAAATCATTTTGATCACGAAAATGCAATTTGGGAAGTAAATAAAAACCCTCTGACTCGCAGGAACTACGACATCTTACCCTGTTTCCATTCATATCCCTACTGTCATTAGCAATGGATTAGAAACAGTTATTTTAGGTTTTGATCTTTCCTGAAATATATAAAATAATAATAAAAGCTAAGCGGAAATTACATTATTACCAATAAGTTTCTAATTTTCTTGTCTTGTTTTATTATGGGGAAAAAAGTGCTAAACCCTTTATTGCATTTACCTATTAATACGCATTACTCATTTACATCACTAATACTCGGCAATGAATAAAAATCAATATCCGTCAAATTAGGGATTTAATGACCTGCATTGTTTTGCGATCAAGTGCCCGATGACTCCGTCAATCAATTCGTTCAAAAGTCATATGACATTTTCAAACTTTGTAAATCAACAATATTCAAGAGTTGACATTTAAATCGCCTTATATATATATATATATATATATATATATATATATATATATATATATATATATATATATAGAGAGAGAGAGAGAGAGAGAGAGAGAGAGAGGGGGGGGGGCTGAGGGGGGGGGAGAGAATAAGTCGATATGTTTTGCATTTTTCCCCAGTTTTCGGTGATAAAACCGTTTCTTTTTTGTAAAATATAAATCCAATAAAATTTCATTGTAAAATTAATCATAACTCATTCAAGTTCTTTTTCGCTTTGATTATGTTTCAACTCATGACTTGGCCATTGTTGGGTAAGGTTCACCTTAATACAATCAGGTTTTAACAGTAATGTAGTGAGGATTTAAGCTTCTGAAGAGGCATCTAAACTCGTGTGAAGTGAAGTTTAATAAATTAATGAATATAATAATTCTAGTTCTATGTTTATTGACCACCTGGTATTATTTGGTTAAATGTATCTACAAATAAGATATAATTTTATGAAATTTAGAAGGTTTCTAATCCTTTTTTTGTTTTTTTACAGGTAAGAACAACAATCTTTTGGCTTCGAAAAATAATTAAGGTACAATTAGTTACAATATTTATTGTTGTTTTTTTTTTTTTTTTTGTTACTATAGCTTAGAAAATACTTTTCTGTTAGTAAGTTATATTCTTCAGACTGTAATTTAATGCTGAAGTTTATTAAAAAAAAAAAGTTTGTTTTCTAAACGGGAAAGGGAATTTTAATGGTTCTTTTATAAAGTACAAACGATCAATGAACAAATTAATTTACTTCCTTTGAACCGGAATAAAGGTTATTATTAGGTAAATTAATATTTTCTTTTAGTTTATTTTAATATTTACTTTAACATTTGGTCATTGAAGTGAATTCAATTTAATTAAATGAACGTGTAATTTTTGGTTAAATAGTCATTTATAGGAATTGGTGTGGGGTTTTTTGTAATGAAAATGCTGAATTACCAGTGTGGTCCGATGTTGATTAAAATTAATCCAATGCTGATTTTTATTGAATGGTAATTAGCCTAAAGCGGGAGCTCAAGTTACTTAAACGGCAGAATCCGCCGAACGGGAGACGTTTTTTATTTTTTTCGGAAAACAAAAAATAACTAGTTTAAGTAGCTTGGGTTACCAGAAGCCACCACTTAAACCGTAAATTAATAATAGCGGTAGTAAAGTTTTTTTTTGTTTTTTTTTGTAATGAATCTCGCTATATAGCATACAAAACTAATGTGAGAAATGTATTATGAAAAAACTCAAAATTCTTATATTAGGCTTGGGGGTTTATACCGGAAACCAAAAATAATGATTTGATCATCATTTTTTTAGTTTTTAACTGTGCATCTGGATCAATTAGTTTTCGAGTTATCTTTTTATTATTCTTATTTTAGGAGCTTCGCAACTAGGCGATTTTCTCCATTAATTTCATTATTACAATTGCAATTTAAATATATATTTTTTAAAATTACATAAAAATAACTTCATTAACATTAAAGTAAATAACGAAGAATAAAAAAAAAATAATTTCACCACATTAAACCAAAAAGAATAAATTATTAATAACCAGTCGGAGGCGTGGTAATTAATGCTATTGGCTGAAAGCAGATGAGCTAATCCTCTAATTGGTCCGTCTCCTCATTGAAACGGCCAATCGTTTCAACAGATAGCAACTTCTCCATCTCCCTTAACCAATCCTATCTCTCGCCACATATCCTATAGGCCGTTCTAATTCCCTCTTAACTCCAACTAGTCTCTCTTTAACCTTACAGGAGCCTTTTTAGGCTCCTGTAAGGTAACAATTCGTACAGCTGTGCGTAGTATTTTAATAAGAAGAATAGAAACGGTATTTTATAATTATTTTTTGTTCTTCCACTTTATTTCAATCCGTTTTCGTCAAGTTTTCTGGGTGTTTTAGCATAAATATGCTTTAGCGGCGACTAAACTGGAGAAAAGCGTTACAAAACAGTGACCGCTGGCGTCCGCGCATGCGTAGTGCGTTTTTCGTTCACATTTTAATCCCGCCATCTTCGACACCTTTTTTTTCTGTTGGATTCCCTTTCGCCTTGTTTGCTTCCAAGTTATTAGCTGCACATCCACATTGTCTAGTAGGGGACGAAGCTCTAAATCATGGTCATCTGTCGAAGGGGATTTTGAGGCGTCCAGTGGTTCTATCAGTTCTAATCTAAGTTATCTTTTTAAATTAAATATTAAAAAAAAAAAGAGAAAAAAAAAAAAAACCTTAATGTTGTCCTGGTAATGCAGCTTCTTCGGAATGATTTTTAAAAAATGGCTGTTTAACGTTTAGTAAAACAAAAAAAAAGTTCACTCTTAAGCCTGATACAAGCTTTTTCCTGTAACCCGATTTGTGAGGTTTAATATTTAGAATAGAAAGCTGGGCTATGTGATTGTAATACAAGCCGAAGAGAGTAAGTGTGTCAGACTGTGTGGGTGTATGTGTGTAGGAGGTCACGTACAGGATGCACTTTCAGCCACGCCTATGCATTCGGGTGCATTACACATCATCAATTATACATCTTTTCAGAGTTACAATAATTAATTATATAAGGGGTCTCCCGTGGTCTAATGGCTAGCGCCTTGGATTCATAAGCGGGAGATGGTGGGTTCGATTCCCAGCCTCCGGCAGGAATTTTATCATCCCACGGCTCGCTGGTAAAATTCCTCGCTGCACCCTGGATGTCGGCGCTGATGACCTAGATGTAGATGCGCCGTAAAAAAAAAAAAAAAAAAAAAAAAAAAAAAAAAAAAAAAAAAAAAAAAAAAAAAATTAATTATATAAGTACAAAAAGTTAGAAAAATTTCAATCTTGGATGAAAACAAAGTCTCCTTGTGATATGTATAAGAAATTGTTGCTAAAATGTTGAACGAAAAATTAAAGAACATGCGCCCAGATCCTCTAACTTCAAGTCAGTTACACTACCAGGCTTCACATACCAGTATGGTGAGTTAATTCGTCTGATGTAGGCTGCATAGCCCAACATAAATATGCGGCTAGACTATCTTGCCTCGTAATATGAATTCTACAAGTAAATTATCAAGGCACCGTATATAAGACTTGAAGAGGATTTTGAAAAATTCATTCTTAAAAATAAGACGCTTTGATTATTAATCCGCTTTGGCCGTATACAATAATGTGTACATTGGTTTAATAAAATCTGAGTCAAAAATTTATGTAAAAAAAATTGATAAAAAATAAAAATAAAAAAAAATATATAAAAGAAAAAAGATAAAGAAAGAAAGAAACAATTAAAAAAAAGTATTAAGAAAATATAAATAATTAAAAATATATTTAAAATAATGTATACAAAAAATAAATAAAATAAAAAATATATTTGTACAAAAAAATAAGAAAAAAAAATGAATATGCAATAACACATTTGTTGATATTGTAAGCTATATTGATATTTTCATGTAACGTGTACATTTCGTGTTGCCAAAACATTAATTTTTTAAGGCAGAAACATAAAACTAATACACATAAAAAAAAAAAGTTTCACAAAAAAAACAAAAAAAAAAAACGATGTACAAGTATTTTCTTATATATAAATTAGACTTAATAAAATAAAATTCAAAATTAAGTTTTCGGGCAATGATAGCCACGTTGTTCTTTGCCCTAAAAAACAAATAAACAAACAAAAATGTATGTATGAGTAATTCTTACACTATTTTTGTTTCTTGGATTAGGAGACCAACTTAAAATCCCCTATTCTGGCCATAATATTAATGGTTTTACGTTCATCTGGTTAAATATAATTTTTTTTTATTCTTGTAAAAAACCACGGTATCAAACATCGAACACTAATTCATTCCTAGAGTCCTTTCGCCATTTACTCTAAATGGCAGGCGAAATAGTCCTATCTATAAATATATATATATATATATATATATATATATATATATATATATATATATATATATAATATAAAATATATATAAACAAATTCTTTAATTAGGAGTGCCTCCTAATACCAATATGTATTAATGTTCATCTGACTTGACATACTTTTTATCATTTTAAACTAGTTTTCGAAAGAATTTTGTCAAATGTCATCTAAACAGGTTTATTTTAGTACTAACTGTGTACTCCCATGTTTATAGGCCTAATCAAGCTTAAATGTTACCAAAGTCATTATAGTACTAACTGTGTACTCCCTTGTTTATAGGCCTAATCAAGCTTAAATGTTACCAAAGTCATTTTAGTACTAACTGTGTACTCCCATGTTTATAGGCCTAATCAAGCTTAAATGTTACCAAAGTCATTTTAGTACTAACTGTGTACTCCCTTGTTTATAGGCCTAATCAAGCTTAAATGTTACCAAAGTCATTTTAGTACTAACTGTGTACTCCCATGTTTATAGGCCTAATCAAGCTTAAATGTTACCAAAGTCATTTTAGTACTAACTGTGTACTCCCATGTTTATAGGCCTAATCAAGCTTAAATGTTACCAAAGTCATTTTAGTACTAACTGTGTACTCCCATGTTTATAGGCCTAATCAAGCTTAAATGTTACCAAAGTCATTTTAGTACTAACTGTGTACTCCCATGTTTATAGGCCTAATCAAGCTTAAATGTTACCAAAGTCATTTTAGTACTAACTGTGTACTTCCATGTTTATAGGCCTAATCAAGCTTAAATGTTACCAAAGTCATTTTAGTACTAACTGTGTACTCCCATGTTTATAGCCCTAATCAAGCTTAAATGTTACCAAAGTCATTTTAGTACTAACTGTGTACTCCCATGTTTATAGGCCTAATCAAGCTTAAATGTTACCAAAGTCATTTTTACTATTTTTTAAAAAACATTTAGCTTTATTATCCCTCATGACCGAATCCCGACATTCTCCTCAGCGCAATCTCAATGGTCAACAATTTCTTCTCAATGAAATATATTTTTTATTTATTGTTAATGTAACCTTCCCTATAGAAAAGGGCTTTTGGCATAATTTTACAACTGTTCTATGTTTATGGAAATTAACGAAAAGTAAAAACTCCTCATGTCTGTTGATATAATATGCGGGGTTGCCAAAAAAGGTACATAGTGTTTCCGAGAAAAATGCGTTTAAAGTTTCTGAGTGTATTACTACTACGTACGCTCCTGATTTTGAATTCAGACACTCTGAAGCCGCTCTTCAGTGTAAAGTAGATAAAACTAATAAAAAGAAAATGTGAATTATGAAACGACGACACTACTTGTCAGTATTTTTTGATTGCCATGAAAACGCGTTTCCTCTCTTCAGGGAGTGAAATAACAAGATAAAAGATGAAATATTTGATTCTCAGAAGTTAATACCCTCCCCGTAGGACAAGACAGAGCCAATAGGGTGTCGTGAAAACAGTCGGAGGCGTGGTAATTAATGCTATTGGCAGAAAGCAGATGAGCTAATCCTCTGATTGGTCCGTCTCCCCATTGAAACGGCCAATCGTTTCAACAGATAGCAACTTCTCCATCTCTCTTAATCAATCCTATCTCTCGCCACATACCCTATAGGCCGTTCTAATTCCCTCTTAACTCCAACTAGTCTCTCTTTAACCTTACAGGAGCCGTTTTAGGCAAATTGGACCTTCTCTCTTAGTTCACCTTTAGTGCGCATCTGAACTCTCTCGTAAAACTTTAGCAGCAGCTGAGGTACTGAAGAGGTTAGTCTGAAGTTGTTCATAAGAGCTATCTATGAACAACGAAATGAAAACTAAGATTGGCTCATTCGGAGATCGGCTAATGTTATTGAGGAATACTCTGGCGCGCACAAAATATTTTATGTTCTAGTGTTGTCGTTCTAGGGTTGAAGTCTTTACCCCAGACAATCCGTAGGCCCACTCAGCCTGTATTTAATTTAATGGCTAGCTGCAATGGGTAAGATCATAGTAGTACTTTCCACAATACCGCTCCAGAGTGCCGTACTGACTTTAAATTAAAAGAAATCTATTAATGTTTGCGATTTGGGTTGGCTTGAGTTTTAAAGGTTACTTTACAACCAGAAACAACCAACAGAATTGGCTATAGGACTAGGCCAATAAAAAACCTAACGAGTTATGCGCGTGCGCTGAATCACTGTTATAATCACTACTGATAATTCACAAGTAACTTCGCAAACAAACCCAAAATAGGTATTTGTTTAATAATAATACATTGTTTAAATAATCTAACACATCTTATTCTCACTATAAATTAAAAAAAAAAAAACACTCCGATTTACTGGCGTTTCCTGACAGAATAATCAATAAAAAGAGTTTTGTTTTGTTTTTTTCTGCTGAGTCTATAACATTGTATGGATAAATGTCAAAAATGTGACAACATTCTACTCCTTAATTCATAGTCTTGAGCATATTTAAGAATTTCACAGTATGTACTAATGTTGAAGGTCTTGCCGCTTTGGAGGATTTCTTGAAAAAAGTCTAACTTTTTCTAAATGTTCTTCTAACGAGTTAATGAGTTTCGAGTTAAGGTCTGGACTCACACCGCCAATTGGAGAACGGATAATCACTTTAAAAGACTCCTTGTGAGTCCGCCGAGTCCGGTGTGCGCGATTCTCGAAACACCTGCCGCCTCAGAACCTTCCCTTCGAGTAGTTGCGAGTCTGCTCCCAAGAGGGCACTACTTATCCAAAGTCTTCCCTCTTCCCTTGGGCTTACCTTTTACACTAATGAAACCTCCCCTCCCCCGCTTGCCCCTGAGCACAAACCGCTCGGAACGGTGGTTAGGAACTCTTGCACTCCTTGGTTAGTGTAAGGCAGGGAACACCCCTGAGGTAGTGGTATCCTACACCTTAATAGCCACAAGGGTGGGTTTTAGCCGCGTTCAGCTTCAGATAACAATTGTATTATACAGTTTAGCAGACTTTCTTTTCATTCCAGAAGAAAAAAAATACTTTCTTGCACTCTGCGCTTTCGGAAGCTGATTAAAATATCCTGAGGGTGTTATTGAAAGTTATCTATTCAGCAATGCATATATAAGCCATTTGAATATGCACAGAACTACAGTAATGTGTCATAAAACCTGTTCTGATGTTTGCCAGTAAGAACATCAGGACCAACCAAAGGAACACATTTGAATCCAATGTACCTGGGCGATTCCCTTACTGAGGAAAATGGAAGCAGTAATCTAGAGAAAGAAATTATTTCTGAAAATAAGGCGAAGAGGTTACAATTTGCGGGAAATATGTCCTCCCTTCTTACACTTGTATGAACTATACCAAGCTAAAGGCCGAGGCTAAGATGGGTGGATAGGATAAAAAAGGACACCGTTTAATAAAATTGAAATGCATCAAATCAGATATACATGAGGAAAGCTAAAGATGAGAGGCTGCTAAACATTTCGAAGGTCTGTAAGCTAACCGGAGAATATATATATATATATATATATATATATATATATATATATATATATATATATATATATATGTGTGTGTGTGTAGGGAGCGATAGAGCTATAGGAATATTCCTAAAACCGATACTGAATTTTAGATAAAATAATAATTTCAAGTTACGCTCAGTAAAATGATAATCAAAAACTAAACGTCATGAAAGTTTTGACCTCCATATTCTAACTCTTTACTAATAAGAAATCATCCTAGAAGTATACACTAATTACATCTTATTAAAGAAGTTATATTTTTAAATATAATTAATACTTAGGCTTCCTTCTTTCCATTAATTGCGGAATTCAAAAATGTTCTATTAAAATCGTTTTCTTTCCTTCCTCATTCTACTAAATAATAAATTAATAGAATAAAGTTTCCGTTTCATTTCATCTTGTAAAAAATGTGTTTAATTTATAAAACACCATTCAAAAATTATTACTCTAAAATATTTCTTATGATGGTCACTCGAAGATAGGAACTCATTAAAATCGGTTATTAAATGGATTAATAAAATAGGTTATATATATATATATATATATATATATATATATATATATATATATATATATATATATTTAAAAAACTGTTTTAAATTCTTCTCTTAGCCATTATCACAAGGGAAAAGCCAGGTATGTAAAATCATATAAAATAACCCCTTATTTTTCATATTACTATTTAACAAAAAAAAGTCTACCTCCAAAATCAATATTATCCCAAATAGTTAAATATTTTTACGTTTTTACCATGAATGAGTTGAATAATCTCAAGAAAAATAACATGGTTAATTTATATATTTCTGATCTGATGTTTCTTCTAGTGATATTGGATTAAAACCGAAATGATCTAATAAAATCAATTTTAATAGGTGTCATTTTTGACCGTAGTTAAAATCTATGAACATTTGAAAAGGGGTCCTGTAGTCTGGAAATCTCCTAGTTTTTTTGTGTTTGCGTTAATGTTGTTTAGATAATGTATTAAGGATGAATATGATATAAAAAAGAAATGCATAGAGGTATAAAAAAAAGTGTCTGAAAAAACCGTGCGAACAGAGGTTGATTGTGGGATCTTGATAATGTTTTGCGCGGGTAATTCTCATCCTGAAAAAAACTTCTATACCTACAGGGCTGGTGTGCGCGGTAAGCATGATTGGTTGTAAATAGGATTTTTTCCAATAGGGTAGTTTTCACTTTTTTTGGGCTCTTTTTCTATTCCAAGGGGAATTTCCAATTTGTTTTTCTTTTTTTAAAAAGTGCATATTGCCCTCTGAGGATAAACACTGTTGTTAATATTCAGTATATTTAGTGAGTATCAGAGCGTGTACTGCATTTTTATGACGGCGGAAAAGCAGAGAGCAATATTGGCAAAAAGCTCTCTCTCGAAATTCTTTACATATTGTGTCGTGTGTGTTTTCCAATTTGTCTTTGACTACAATATCAAGGATAAATTGGAATATAGGGTTGTTCAGTTTACAATCTCTCGGACAATAGTTAACAACATTGTTTCCCACTTCATGTTTTTTATTACTACAGCAATCTTGCAAATACCGGAGTAGACAATATTCCTGTCGATTCTACGGTAGGATTATTTTCTGTTTTGTGAGATATTTTTTTTTTTTTTTAATAGTTAGAAGATAGCTAAATATGCTTTATGTCAACAATAAAATTTACAATAAACTTTTTTTTTTTTTTAAGATTTTAAGCAACCTTCTTTCTCTCACTAAAATTGTTTAATGTTTACAGAAATGTATTTATTATGACTTAAAACAACAATATAAGGAAAAAACCCGAAAAACAATCGAGTTAGACAGATGTAATAAAGTTATATCACAGTATGCCTTAGTTTTTTTTTTTTTTTCATAATTTGATTTTTAAAACGCTTATATTTCTTCATCCCATATATATTTTATATACGAAACATCCCGTCGTTTATTGTTAGTAATTTTTTACGGATCATAAAGTATGACAACATATAGTGTCCTTTTTTTTTCTTTATTTTTTTCAATTTTGTCCTGCTGCTGTATTTTCACTATAATATAACTCCTTAAACCACACCTAGTTTTTTGCTCTAGTTCCCTGGTTTCCTAACCTAGGTATTACATTTCCAGACTCACTCCTCTTGCAGCAGTAATCTTTGCAACAAACCCCATTACATAATCAAAATCAGACCAGTGAAAATAGTTTACAGAAATCCGTTGAAGGCACAAACATATATATATATATATATATATATATATATATATATATATATATATATATATATATATATATATATAATGAACAGCTGATTCAATTATCTTTTTTTTTTTTTATTTAATTTTTTCCCTCATTCTTTGGGCATTATGTTAGCATAGTTTCATTGCAAACGGGAAAATCCCCACTCACAATGCCCCAATTTAGATTATTTTTCCAACACATTTTCCTCTTTAGATACTCACGGTGTATACCGGATTTCCTTCTAATATAACCAAATTTACTGCCCGTTATTGGCCTGTTAATAATTTGGTACCGGAGTAAACGCGCCACTCCAGTATGGTGGTTGCAAACCGAGTTTGCAGGTTAACGAATTCGTTCTATCATTTGTTAGCAGCAATGGAATATAAATTTTAATGGGGGTCATTTTCGGTACCCAGTACGTAAGATCGAAGAAGATTTGAAAAACCTTTTTAATTTCTTTAATAAGTGCAACCTCAACAGCTGAATTCCTTGAAAAATTGCTATAAAATCTCTAAAAGTATTTTATTTTTATTCTTCCGCAAACGAATATACCTGCATGTATATAATTTAAAATAACATGAGGGGGAGTTCGTTAGTAAGCTAATTGTTTATTAGAAGTTCAGGCTTACCATTTACATTTTTGTTTTCTCCTATTATTAAAATTAATCAAATACAAAATGTAAACATTATTTTTTTTTTGTATATACATATATATATATATATATATATATATATATATATATATATATATATATATATATATATATTTGTCAAATAGTTACCTTGCTGAAGAATTGCCTGATATGCAACAACGTTTTTCCCAATTTTTATTGAATTCTTACAATAAGAAGTAATAGTTTTTATGGAACTCATGAAATGCGTCACACCCACGTCATCCATACCAAATAGGGCTGGAGTCGAATTTCCTACAGAACTTGGCAAAATATGTCTTTTCTATTTCCGTAGTGTGCAGGCCGTCCCCGCGGGAGACCCCGGCTGTGGATTACGCCCTCCTACTGTCAGGATTCCTAATTAATCATGAACTAATTGGGAATGTTAAATGGTATCGTGGGGTAATACTAATGGTGAAATATGACGGGGGAGAGTTGAGGTATGGAAGAATTTACACGAAACATGTCGGGGGACGAGAACTCATTCATTGGAATTAGTATAACCGTGTTGTGTCATTTCATGAATGTTTATTTTTTTTTTATTTTTTTTTTTTTTTATCCAAAAGGCATTCATAATTTTCAAAATTAATAATTGGATTAAACATGACGTACCAATATGTAGAAGATTCAGCGGACTGCCAACCATGAGACAATATACTTACAGACTGTCGAAGAAGAAAACAATTAACGATACCCTCTGATTGGCCGCACAGTTCTTTTGAGCAATGGTATTTTAAACACTTAACACAAATTACATAAACAAATAAATAAATAAAAACGCAATGTAACAGGCCACGAGGACCCAGAGAGGCAGATACAGTAGAGGTCAGTACTATGCTCAAGTCGCCTGATATTAACCTTTACGGGTACCCAATGAAGACTGGGTCTAGGGATGGTCTGGGACTCCTACCATAACTCTGGAACGATATTACTAAAGGATAATAATTTCTTGTGAGCATCCGAGTTTCAAACTTGGGTCCTACAAAATATGAGTCGAGTCTTCTACACTGAGTCAAACACGCCCCTATCAAACAATGCTTATACATCACAAAACTATCAAAAAATACATCTTTTGGGGGAAGATTTTTTCCTTTACTCCTTCAGGTTTCTTTTTATATTGTTGTTTTGATTTCTATTTTGTTTTTCCAAAATTATATATGTATAACTATTTTATTTTTTTTAGCCCGTCACATACAAGCAATTTGTTCAATGGAACAAGTAGGGTGCAAACAAGATTAAAGTATTTTGAAAGTACCATAAAATACAATAGTTAAACCGACGTTTCGTCAGTAGTATCTTTGAGATACTACAATAAAAAATGAACCGCGCTAAAATTAAATAAAGAAAAAATCCAATATTCATTTTTTATAAAAACTAGTCAGGCTAGCGTTTTAAACCAGGTCCTCCTTTGTTGCCTTTCCTGTTAGATGGTCATTCCCTAGCTGTCTGTATTTTTTGTGTGTGTGTGTTATTAAACCTAATAACTACTGTCTGTTTGATCTGCATTAGTTTGGCTGTAGTTCTCACTCCATGAGCCTTTTCAGTGTTCGAATATTCCTTTGTTACACTGACTTGGTAAGTAACCTGTCTATCGGTTGAATTTTGAAGTGCAGTGATAAATTCGCCTAGATCTGTGGTAGTCGGTGATTTAAATTCCTTATATCCTCATTAACGTTTATTTAAAATTTATTGGCAAATGATGTTTTGAAAGATTTTAGATATCAAAGGATATTATATGGTTATTGTAAGTTTATAAGGCTTAATTTTAACTTAATAAAGCTTAATAAACTCCTTAACAATATTTAGTTTTAATTTTAAACCTTGTAGTTTTTTTTTTTTTTTTTTTTTTTTTTTTTTTAATATTTGTCCTATTTCTAAATTTTATAGAGCGTATGTTTTAATTTTTAGTCGGACCTTCACATTTCATTTTGTTTACTTTTTCATTACTCTAATCTTGCTTGCCCTCTATTTGTTTTATTTATCCCCGCGGGCTCTGAAAACAATTAAATAAATAAATAATTTAATAAAGTAAATTGCTATAAAAATCATGACAAAGGTTCTTGCCCTTAGCTTTGTTGTTGAGTATTTTACAATACGCAATGCAATTAATTAATTAACAATTGTAAGGGTAGTAGAATGAGATGATTTTTATTAGATTATAAAATGTGATTTTTTCTAATAATATTTTTTCTAAAAAAAAAAAATATTTCAAAACTTTAAAAGTAATTACTTCCCTGAAATTCTTATCTACCTTAACCTCTAACACATTGGGTCGTTCACTATTCTAAGTGATCTCCAATTAAAATAGGTTCCGTTAATTTGAATATATTGTAGGAAGATAGAGTTGTTGGAGTAGATAGATAAGGGAGATAATTACAAACTGTCGAGTAATGTGTGAGGGACACTCAAAACTTTTTAATTGCTCGGCCCGTAGGCACTCCAACCTCCGCAATGGGGGGCCGAAGAGGCTCTTGTGCGCAAATTGTAATCTCTTCATGGTCAACTCGACGAATAAACTTTAATTTGGATTCATTCTTTTCTCTTATTAGTACCTTTTTATTTTTTTAGGAGTTTAATATTTTGTGATTTCATTTTCTACTGGAAAGTTATGTCGTACCCTATTTAAATTAATTGTCATCTTCAAGAATTGTTAGCAAGAAACAGGTCACTTCAACATTTTTTATTTTTATTTTTTTTTATTTAATTATAAGGGCTTCTCAACTATGGCTATGAGCCCTAATAGAGATTATAAAATATATATACTTCATTTGGGGGCGAGGTTAGCTCAGTGGTAGAGCACTTGACTAACGAACTGGAGGACCAGGTTCAAAACCCGAGCGCGCGCTAAAGATTTTTTCTTCTAGTTCCGTCGTTCGAGGGTTGGATTTGGGGTCCCAGATCGTCCCTAGGCTCACCCAGCCTTTAATTAATTAGTTAATTAATTAATGGGTACCTGCAAAGGGAAAAATCAGGCGGCCGGAGCATAGTATTGACGAAACTATCTCCCTAGTGTGCCGTATGGTCAAGAATCAGATACCTCTACAGTATCTGCCCCTCTGGGCCCTTGTGGCCTGTTACGGGACTGATTTATATATATATATATATATATATATATATATATATATATATATATATATATATATATATATATATATATATATATATACTTCATTTATACTATGTTTACGTTTATACAATTTAGATTTACACTTAAACCTAATTATATATAAATTACAAAATAACTAAAATAAGGTGCATTAGTGCAATTAAATCAGATCTGTAGGTTTTCAAAACAAATGATTAACATTGAGAGCACAAGATTTCTTGTACTTCTAATTGAATTCAAAAATTGAAATGCTGGTTTAAAACGGATCACAACAGCCTTCGTTTTTCTAATTCTTTTATATTTTTCCCTAAAACAATGTTTGAGTAATATTAAAAATCGTTTCTCGACACAGTACAGCGATGATGCACCATTGCTGAACGTTTTTCTTGTTACTGACGATTTTACTTACATAGCGACCTGTTAACGATTACTTGCTCATTATGCTAGCTTCGCCACTAATGAACTAGGCATAAATGTGGACTGCTTTCATTGTTTAATATATAATCTGTTCAATGCATGTTAATATACCTTTTAGAAGATAAACATCTTTCATTTAAGGTTTAATACAACCTTGTGAGTTGTTAGTTGTTTTTTTTTTTACCTTTTTTCAATTTTAGGGGCTTAAATGCTTCCTTAACGAATCAAAAATGATATCCTAGAGTGTTTATGTGCCGAAAATTCGATTGTTCAAGTAAATTCCCAATACATTTCAAAATTAAAAACCATTTTTTTTTTTTTAATCTTTATTACAAGAAAAAAATCAACATTTTAGTACATTGAATTTTAAAGTCCATTTTCTCAAAATCATGTTTTTCAAATTGGGCGATAAGCTAGCACCTTCAATTTTCACTTGATCAACATCAAATTTAACTGCAGATTCCTTATGATATTTGCTAATAAAGAACGTAAGAGCTTTTCGATTCATTGAGTCATAACGATTTTGTGAAAAATTAATATTTCTTCAAAATCCTGTAATTTAATAGATTTTTCCTTGTTCTTTCAAAATAATTCTTTTTTTTTTTCAAGATTAAAAATTGCCGTCAGCCGACTATTGCTCGTGGAAAAAGAGGGTTTCCGTTCGTCAAACATAGCGCAGCCATTTTGTTTTTTAATTAATTTTTTTTTTGGATAGATTAACATCCCATATAAAATTTGTGGCATAAAGAATTCAAAAATATTGATTTATTTGTTAACTACAAATTTGGCTAAAATTGCTTTAATTTTGATCACAGAAGGTAGTAACTAATTATGGTCGAAAAATGTACCTAGCTCATGGTTAAATATAATTTAAGAAAGCCTAGCCGCCAAATAAAAATGAAGATTACCAAAAAAGAAACTTGAATCTTTTCTTCTAGAGATGTCTCATTTTTTCTTTTCTCGTCCTTCCAAGTCCATTTCTCTCAGTTTTGAAGAATAATAAGCCATTTAAAAAGGGAAGAAGTTTGAGAAGAGTGTTAGCGTCGTTGCCCCACAAGATATAAATCCGCCCTACTATAGTCATTTCTACTGGGGCTTTAACGAAAAGTAACGAGTCCTTCTTTCAGGGCACGATTATATGGAGTTTTTATACAGCCCAGGAAAAGGGGTTGCTAAAAGAAATATTCCAGCGGAGCTTTTTCCAAAAGCCATTTTACTCATTAACATGACAATAATGGAGAATTACAATTTTAAGAGGGCAGGAGGTGGGGGGGGGCTCTCTGGCGGAGTAGTAATTAAAAAGTTTTGGAGTGTCGTTTCTCTGGGGGGGATTTCTCATATACAGGGGTTCTCATCTTTTTATTACATCCCTGACTGAAAGCTCAGAAATTCCTTATGGATTCTAGATGGAGAATTTAATCAAAGAACTAACATATATTCAGATATAATACATTCTATAATTATTCTTCAACTGACCCTTTTTTCCAATATTCTTATTTTCGTGGTAGGCGGAAGGTCAATTAATAAAAACTTCACTATACAGTATCACCAACTTTATTCCGTCCCCCCAACTTTATTTCACACCCTTATTGGTGCCTCTTCAGGGGAAAAATTACATATATAAAACTTACACCCTCAATCTGAGGAGGATAACCTGGTGATACTGTATAGTGAAGTTTTTATTAATTGACCTTCCGCCTACCACGAAAATAAGAATACATTTTATAATGAGCTGCAGTGCTAGTCGTCGAGGCGATAACAAGTCAAAGAAGTAGTTGGAATTCGGCTAGGAAAATCAATCAGGCTTTCAGATAAATCTATACTTTGGGCGTAGTTTTATTACTAAAATTCTAAAATACTGATATTCCTTTGCTCGTATTTTCATTTTTTTTTTTTTTTTTTGTTTAATTTTCGTCAGATCCTCCGATAATTTCTTTTAGGCCGGGTGCATACTGAAGAAACTGGTTTCGTGAAACTAGAGTTGCTTGCAACGCATAGATAGAACACCATAGGTTGGTGCACACAGAGTTTCAAGAAACTTTAGGCCCGGCGAACACTGAAGAAACCGGTTACTGCACAAACAGTTTTCGGTTAAACCGATTTAACGAATTTCCTGAAACCGATTTAAACCTAAAGTTTCATGAAACTCTGTTTGCACCAACCTATTGTTTTCTCCCTTTTGGTTGCAAGCAACTTGAGTTTCACGAAACCAGTTTCTTCAGTGTAAACTGGGCCTTACTCCTTACGACGTTTTGTATGAAACTACTGCTTATTTGCTCAAACTTTTTTGTTACTTAATAAATATGTTATAACCTAATTTCATATTATGTTTTGTGTTAAGGGTTGAGCACTTAATACTCTGTGCCTAAGGTTTGTGTGTTCGATTCCTACTTAGGGGTAGTGGCTTTTCTTTGGAAAAAATAAAAGGAATCAGCCCTATCTTGCCTAGGAAACCCGTCCTAAACTTCTGAGTTAATTATAATGGACGTTATAATTTAAATAAATAAATAACATTACGTTTACTGTTTCCATTATTGGCTTCCTTAATTTTGTATATTTATTGCTCAGCTGAAGATGGCTGTCAACGAGCATTTCCATGTGTTCAAATTATAGATTTTTTCAAAAACTGACTGATTTTTTTTTTAGCCGAAATCTGCTTTGGTTCTTATAACCTCTTCAGCGATTTGCATCTCATTATGAAACATTTCTTACTGGCAAAACGAGAAATTAGTAATTTAGTAAAACAAGAAAAAATAGTCAACTAAATATCCATTTACCTCAATGTCACCTGACAGAATATTCTCCTACAGATCACTAAACTATACAATCTCATTTGAAGACATCTGCTGAACAACCAGTGGCTTTTAGGCATATTTCCAAACCTCCGTTTATGGGATTAAGTGAATAAAAGTTATGATTCTAATGCTGTTCATTACACTATACATGTAACATATAGATAGAGTGAAATTGCCATAGCAGCGATCAGATATAAATAAATAAATACGGTAATTATATCAATAAAGGAGAAGAAAAATGAAGTAACGAAAATAATAATCAAAGGAAAAATAAAACATTTAATTAATATAATAATAGATCAAATATATAATTTCTTACCAAAGGTATATAATACAATTCAAGGCCTATAAAAATAGCTTCATTGCTTGCAAAAATAACTCTGCAGTTTTTCTCTTAATAAAATTCACAAAATAAACACACTAACGACCTTTTGCACAGCTTTAAAATGTAATTTCTCTTCAAAGCAAAAAATAAAGTATTCAACTGTCGAACAAACAGCCATTAAATCGACAATAAAACTGGAGAAAACAACTCATCAGTAATATTGAAAAATAAGAAAGAAAGTAATAAAGAAATAAGGATCTCCTTTTTATTCATCTAAGCATTTCGAAAGGTCATCCTCTGCCATTGTGCTTCCTAATGTTCCAATATATTGTGCAGAAATGCGAAATGTCACGGGCAAATGGAAGAAAATTGCAGTCCCAAGTCGAAAACACATTCTGCTTTCGGTCGGTCGGGTGTAAACATGTTTACAACTCGGCCCCTTTTCCAACCCCCCCCCCCCTCTCTCTCTCAGGAAAATATTACCACTTTCCGACTAGCGTTGTCTGTCTTTTTTACTGTAGACTTTCCGTCAGCATCAACACTGAGAACTATACATTTCTCGTCAAAACAAAGTTATTTTTGTGCGGAATGTCATCACACACATATATATATATATATATATATATATATATATATATATATATATATATATATATATAATAAATTAATACATACATATATAAAGCAGTCTTTAAGCTTCAATATTCTTATAGGAAATTTGAATCGCCGCAAAAAAACGTTCCTATCAACATGGGTCTAGAAATGCTTCCTAGAGGTGCTGGAGCTTCAAAACCTGCTAAAACCACGTTTTTCGAGCTTTAAACAAGATAAATTCTCAACTACTAGCGGTAGAGAAAAAAAGCTTTAATTGAAAGTTTTAGGCCACTAAATTCTGCATTTTGGTACCATGGAATCCGTTCTCTCTTATGTAGGTTGCTGAGAAGTCAGGTTTTAACATCGGAAAAACGAGGCGTTTATACTCCATTCCCTCCAGGAAGCATTTTCAGAATCTTGTTTATTAGGAACATGTATACCCATTATTGATTTTCTTATGAATAAATAAGAGGCATTAGTAAAACTGAATCATCAAGGTCACCTTGATCAACGCTAGAAAAACACTAATTATTAAAAATGGACTAAACGAATCTCCAGATCGCATGATGCAAAATTAGATTTGTCGATACTAAAATTTGCAGAATTTAGTGACCTACAATATTTTTTTGCAGCTTTTTTTTTTTTTTTTTTTTTTCTAATGCCACCTGTTTAGATGTTATCGTGATTTGGAGCCTGAACAATTTGGTTTTAGCAGGATTTTCTCCATCGTCGTCAGAAAGCATTTGTTGATAGGAACCTTTTTGCCCAGAGTGGGCAGGGAAACCCAAATTCGACCCTTGAACTACTACAGTTGAAGATAAAGTCTCTAGGTCACGTCGGAGATTCGAACTCAGGCCCTAAGCACATAAGTCAAGTATATATATATATATGCATGTCACATGAAGAATTGTTAGCATTAGTACAACTAGAATAGCAACATTCTTCGTGGTTCTGATCCATAAAAACATTCAACTTCTACACCCGTTCATTCTTGTAGGTTTAATATAGTGTTAGTTGTGATATTAATTTTCCTCTGGAGTATTTTTATTTTCTATTCGTTGGAATGGATGTAAACCACTGTAGCAGGCTTGCAGTTCCGGAGGTCGCTAGAATATAAATTGCACCCGACACTGTATGCAGGCGGCAGTAAATTCACTCCGAAATATATTGCATATGCTATCTATTATTTATAGTCTAGTTAGAACAGGCCTTTATCCCTCTACAACAGGGGGAGGGGGGAGCTGTCTCGCAAAACGGTCAATTTTAGCCCAGGGGGGTCGGGGAGGTGATCTCTCGCATAGCGAGATAAATCGCGCGATTGTTCCAGATTTCAAGAATATCTTGGAATTTATCCACGAGATTTAAGCCTATTTTTATTACACGAGTGAAATATTGGAGGAAGATAAAGATATTATTATCTAGTGCAGTATTTCAAAATCCGCCATAATAATTTATTGCTGTATTTACAAATGTTTCACAACTGTAAATACAAATTTCACCTTTTTGATTTATCCTAACGCCAATTTTGGCGCACATTTATTTTATTTTCATTTAATAGTAAGCACGCATATTTTTAAATATGCGTGCATACTATTTATTATTATTTGTTTATTTATATATTTTTGTGCCCTTAAATTCAAAATGTCAATTTATTATGCATATCTACTACAGTAGCAATGGTGAATATTTTCGCGCCATATATCAATAAAATCAATAATTAAGAACATATTTTGCAAATTTAACTCTTCATATTTTCTATTTTAATCGCTGCTATGTTTTATATTTAGGACTCTAATATAAACATACGTAGATATATATATTTCTTCGTAAATTGATATTGTCCTTGTATAACATATTATTTCAAATCATTTTAAATTTCTTTGAAGAACATTCTATAATTGAAGGGTTCATTACAAAAACCAGAAAAATCCAAAAATATATATTTTAAGATAAAAACATCCTCTTCCTCTCCAAATTCAGCTCTACATATTGATTTTATTGCTCTCCCGAAAAAGCAGATAGGTCACATTATATATCTTCTTCTTCTTAAATGGTGCTACAACCCGAGTTGGGTCTTGGCCTCCTCCAAGAGCTTCCGCCATCCAGCTCGATCAGGTGCCGCCGCCTTCCAGTTAGGGGTATTAAGAAGACTCCTCGAGTCAGCAGCCACTGCATCAGCCCATCTGAGCCTTGGTCTTCCTCTTCTTCTGGTGCGGTCCAAGTGGCCTTCCAGAGCTTTCCTGGGAATCCCTTCTTCTGTCATTCGTGCAACATGTCCAGCCCAGCGAAGTCTCCCAATTCTATATACAAAAATAATACAATGAATCTACAAAAATGAGAAAAGGGCAACGCTTTTCCGCCAAAATCCAGACTAGTCTTCAACTACGAACCTTTCAGGATTATATAATAAATAATCTTATTTGAGGATTAAATTATTTCATGTTTCATTTAACTAAGATTTTTGCAAAAACCAGACAAGTCCATAAGTTTTTTTTTAATATTTCCTCAACCATCCCTTAAAAAAATATATATTTTTACGTATAAAGCGGTTAGTGGTACAATAGTAGGTATAATAGCAATTTTTATGTCAACAGCATAAATGAAGCTACGCATTTTGTATAAGTTTCTGAACAGTTTAGTTTTTGGAGTTCTCTGGTTTTTGTAATGACCCCTTCAATTATTTTTTGACGCGATTATGGCAACTATGGCCACTCTTCAAAATAATTATCGCTTATTTAAATTTTAACAAATCTTGTCTTATATTAGTCCATAAAATAACAAAAAAGAAAGAAAGAACACTCACTTCAGCCATGGCGCAGCTCCTCCCCATAGTGCAATATTTCTCAAGGATTCCTCTCCATTTTTATTGTTTGATAAAAAAGTTTGTTGTGATAAAGCAGTCTCACCACCTAACATATCAATCCCAGCGTTACAATTAAAAATATAACAGTTGCATATGAAAGTAGAATTTATTTTAAAATTGGCGGAAGGTCATGTTTAAATAAAACTCTATAATGTTTTATATTATTCCTATCTTAGTGCTCTACAAGTTTCACCTGCTCTAAATACATAATTTTAGTCTTAACTAAAGAAGGCCTTCCATACTAATACCAAACAAAATGGCTGTTGTCAGTCAGCTGTTTAAAATCGTTAGTTTTCTGGCATAGATCGATTCCAGAGACTGTTTTTGTCATTAAGAGAAATGTTTGTTTGTTGTTGTTGTTTGTTAAGAGAAATGTTCTGATATTCCTAAATTTCGAGAATCACTTATAAGAATAAATATATCCGTTTTTTTATTTAATTATTGTCTTTTCCTATTTTTAAGGAATAGGAAAATATAACCCCTAATATTGATCCTACAATTTTTCTTCTTTTTTTCCTATTTCTTCAAGTATTTATACATAATTATTGTTATTATTTTGTATTATTATTAATGATTGCTGGTAGATTTAAATGGCATTTTATTGTAATTTTTACAGAGAATGTAGGTAGAAAGGGTATATTTAATACATTTTTTGATAACCTTTTTACGTCAACGCTCAATACAAAAAATACATTACATTTTGGAATATTACTTAATAATTATTGAATTTTTTCCTTTCATAAAAGATTTTGAATAAAGGGACACAGGAAAATCCCTCTATCCTTTCATCCTTTTGTATTGAAGAGTACCCTTTGATGATTCTGATTAGAAATTATAATCTGACAACAATAGAAAGATGAATTTTCCAGCCTTGTACATAATTAATCCCCAGGGAAATTTCGCTCTGGAGGTTATAATCATCTTTTATTTCAAACACAGGTAAAAAAATTTTCTACCCAATAAGCTGTGAGGTAATGACATTTTCGTGAAAAATCTCATTTAATCCCCTTTGGAAATACTTTGGCTATATTATGAACATAATTGAAGAATTATTATTTCGGGAAATGAATTACTCAAATTAATTTCAAATAATTTATTTGTATTCATGAATGAATTTATTGGGTTTTAGAAATGAGATAATTCTATTTATCACAAGGTTACAACAACAAAAAATATGCGCGTTCAGTTATGTATTAAAAAAAACGTGCTCTCATCAATAAATAAAAACAGAAGAAATTAAAAAATAACACTTCTATTAAAAAACACAAATATTTAGAAATATACATTGCAGGAAGAATATGTACGTATACGTACATTTATGGATTAATTCAAAGGTTACATTGTTTAAACTATAGACAATAATAATTTATTTTAAATATCTGGTTACTAGGTACTGCTCTTCAGGTGAATCTTCTTAGCAACCAAGCTTTTACAGTCTTGTGCTACTACAGTTTTAGCACTTTCCTCCGAAGGAAAGTAGCTATTGAGGTTGGACTCATGATGGAATTTTTGAAAAACCGAAAATGACCCCCCTTAAAATTTATATATATATATATATATATATATATATATATGGATAGATATATATATATATATATATATATATATATATATATATATATGTGTCTGTTAACACGATAGCGGCCAGAGTTTTTGTTTTTTCGTCACGAAACTTGGTATATAGCATTCAATTAGCAAACGATTGGACGAGTTCGTTAACCACCAAAGTCGGTCCACCGGAAGGGGGGGTTTACCCCGAACCCAAAACACTAATTCGACTATGTCAGCCGTAATATTTGTTATATTTCAACGAAACTTGGTATTCGTAGTGGTAATATAGATATATATATATAGAGATATAAAAGTGAGATATAAAAATGAACTAAATCGGTTTATTAGAAGGGGGGGTTTACTCCGGACCCACAATACCAATTCGCCACTACCAGCCGTGATTTTTGGTATATTTCGACGAAACACGGTATTCGTAGTGGTAATCCACAGGTAAATATGTGTTGTAAAAATAAACTTAATCGGTTCTTTAGGAGGGGGGGTTTACTCCGGACCCACAATACCAATTCGCCACTACCAGCCGTGATTTTTGGTATATTTCGACGAAACTCGGTATTCGTAGAGGTAATCTACAGGTAAATATGTGTTGTAAAAATAAACTAAATCGGTTCATTAGAAGGGGGGGGGGGGTTTACTCCGGTCCCAAATTCCTAATATACTCATACCGGTCGTAATTTCCGCTGTATTGTAACGAAACGCGGTATACGTCGTGGGTAACTCTTGAGAAAGAAGTGTTGTAAAATGAGCTGAATCGGTCAATCGGAAAGCGGGGGTTTACTTTGTAATATATTTCAATACAAAAGCCCGCCAGACGTAGGTTCACAAAGCCGCCGCAAGGAGCGCTTTCTACCACTAGAGTGACTGCATCCTGTCCTGCGTTAGATCAAAATACATAATACATATGAGGTTTTTTGAATTTATTACGTAGTGTAGTAGGTACCATGTGTAAACATAACTCTGGAAGCAAATTAATAATTGATCAGTTACTCATTACAAAATTAAAAGAGAAGTATTCATGTTTTTATTTTATTTATGTAGGATATTTTAAGCAAATTGTTCTGGAAAGCAGTCTACACTACCCAAATTCTGAGGGAAGTGCTTAGTTATGCAGCTCCTGCGTGACGGACTTTTTGAAATATGACTTTAAATCTTGATCGACCCTTCCTATTAGACTCCTGGTAAACATTTTATACATATATATATATATATATATATATATATATATATATATATATATATATATATATATATATATCATCAAAGTCATGTACAACATTTCCCATTGTTTTTGTGTTGGAAAAAGTGGCATTTAAAATGGAAAAGGCCGAATTAGTTAAACTAGCAAAGGTTTAAACAGTACTTAAAAAGGATAAATTTGGTTTAAAAAGTGTATACATATATAAGTATATGCATTTATAATGTTCCCTTCAACACGATAGTGGCCATTGTTTTGTTTTTTTTGTTGTTGTTTTTTTTGCCAAGAAACTTGGTATATAGCATAGCTAAAATAACGATTCATGAACAAAACTGGTCCATTTTTTCTTATGTTTCATCGAAAATCGATATACAATGTTTGCACAGTTATGTGTATTAATGTCAGAATTTTTTAATCCTTCCAGCGAAACTTGGTATATGTTGTTCCCAGATAATTATAAAGATGAGTTGTTAAAATAAGCTAAATCGGTTAACTAGGAGTGAGGGTTCCAGAACTAAATTTAATTTTAAAAATAATATTTGAGTCAACTGTTCATAACAAATGTAAATTAGCACAACTATTTATTTGCATTATATTATAATAGACAGATCTAAAAATATATTATGACATAATTCTCATAAAATAACGAGCAATGAGACATCAAGAGTGTTTGCAGAAAATGTTTTGCTGTCGCCCAGACGTCCGGAGGAAAAAAAATGAGGGAGCGAATTATCGACACCCCTCTACAAACAGATGGTTTCTTTTCCGCGACTCAACCCTGCATATTGCATGAGCAGCGCTATGGCTACGGGTGAAAACATTCAGAGAGAGAGTGTCGCTACCTGGAAGCCGGCATCAGAACTAGTGAAATATTTAGGCGAGCGGAAAGGCTCCCGGTGACGGGTGGGAAAGTTCAAGTCGGCTTTGCAGACGCACTATACATGAATATGTTATGAAGGGTCTCCAGTACCGGGGTTTGTTCACCTGGGGGATGTCCGGACATGATGAAATTGTCTGTCGGCTTGTAGTATCAAAAAGACAGTCACGCAGGAATTGCGTAGCCAAGCAAATTCCACCTCAAGTTTACGCTGCATTCCTGAAGAATTTGTTAAAATGGCCATTATAATTTATTTTTTAAAATGTGAACGTCAATTTACACATAACCATACATTTCTATGCAGGTTAGGGCTGATGCCTTATCTTTTTACAACAAAAAGCCACGAGCCCTTCAGGGAAACGAACCTTCAATGGAGTGAACAAGCCTTAGCACTCATGGGCATCAATTTTCCTCTTACCTAAATACATTCTCCTATTTTATATTTGTAATTAACAGCCAAAAAAATTAATAATTTTATACCCAGAACAAAATTAATGTCATTTCTAACTGGTCGATTTAAATTATTTCTACACCGCATGTTCCTCATTACTTGGACACAATATCTATCTAATTTTGTTGAAAGGAAGTAAAAATAACGGTCTGTAAGGGCAAATTAATTATCTGTCTCCTGAGTAAACCTCTCCTCGTAATTAGATTATGATTAGAATACAAGTTTCTTTTTAGACTCTCAAAACGTATGCAGAGTTACGTTGCAATATAACAAAAATGACGACCGTTAGTGGAATATAATTACATTGTGTCCAAAGTAACTCCTCCTTCCACATGCGCCATAACAAAGTCAGTCTTGGCAAAGCTGGAGTTAAGAATGGCATGCAAAAAAAAAAAAAAAAAAAAAAAAAAAAAAAAAAAAAAAAAAAAACACAATTGCAAAATTAAGGAATGCAAAGAAGATGGGTTTTCCTTTGGGTTCCGTCGCACAGTGGAGTTAAAGGCAACGAGCTGGCTTACCTCGTTACAGAGCTCAGTCAATAAACAACCATTACTCTCCCAAAGAGATTGAAAGGACTAAGACTTACTAGAATAAATTAACCCTTCTAACGGAACATCCGTCTCCCAGGGGGGTATAGTTTAAAGAAGTAACCATATGTATGGTTGTATGGTGTTAAGGTTGGCGTGGCTTTAAGTTTGCTCAGTTTACACCTTTCCCTCGACGGACATCGCGGTAGTTTGGCCAAGATCCGTCTCTCGAGTCGGTAAGAGCACTTTTTCTCAATGACACTCCGTCTGCTAGACGGATGTTCCTACTAGCGTACGTTCTGAGTAGCCGTCTGCTAGACGAGTGTTCCGATTAATTTATTCCTCGGGACACACACTTATCGGGACACCCAGAACTTCAAGCAATGCGTACTAAAATAAAAGATTAGGATTCAGTAGCGTACAAAAACACATTTTTTTTTTGTACTAATTATTGTATATTTTTTTACTAGTTTACATTTTCGTAACTTTTTAATAGTCTACATTTTTGTAATTTTTTACTAGTCTATTGCTTCTGTACTTTTTTTTATAGTTTAATTCTTCGAGTTTTGACTTTTTCTATTTTTTCTCAAGGTATTTTTTTACGGGTTTACATTCTCGTGATTTTTTATTAGTCTACATTTTCAAAAATATTTACTACTCTATTGTTTTTGAATTTTTCATTTTGCAACATTTTTCTCGTTGTAATTTTTTACTGTAAATTTGACTGAAATTAATGTAATAAAAGTAAAGTAAACATTTCATAATTTTAACGAAATTGAAATATAAATATTTTTCTTTCGTAGCATTTATTTTTCCTTTAACAAACAAATCTACGTACCAATTATTAGATAAATGAAAAGTGACTAAAAAATAATTAGTAGGCTGTTGACAATGTGGAAATCAAGGTACCCGTCACAGAGACGGATGTTCCTCCTAATAGAAGAAAAAAAGATGTTCCGTTGGAAGGGTTAATAGATAAACTAGAAAGGATTAGATCAGCCAAAAATAATTAGGCATCAAAAGTAAAGAAGACGGCTACTAGAAAACCCCAGGGGGAAGAAATAGTTTTAGGTAGACTGAGACTAGGTCATGATTTACTAAAAGATCTCTACCGTTCAACACTCCCCTCTCTGTGGAAAACATCCTCAAGGAATGCCAAAAATGTATGAAGACCAAGAAAACTTTGAAGCCAGAATAAAATCAATCTAAATTATTGGGAGAAGATTCAAGCCATCCCTAAAATATATAGTACAATTTTAGAAAGAATTCCTAATGACTTTGGTATAAGCGTTCTAATCCAATAAATACATAAATTTTCTAAATAGTTGTTTATCATAAATTTACTGACCAATTTGAAAAGTTTATTCAATTCTGTGACTTTACAAGAAATAATAATATACAACCCGACCTCATTCATTCATTCTACGGCCACACTCTTCGATAAATTAATACTGAATGAAGCCAGCCAGAAAAGACAAGAAGATGCTCTTCGGGAGTCGTTACGAGCGGAACTAGAAATAGCGATGGACAGAAATAGATAACCATATCACTAACTATAAATCCTCTTCAAGATATAAAAGGAAAACCAGTCCATCTTTGAAATTTAATATCATAAGATTTTACTTTCTATATAATACACTATAATTTTGAGTGAAAATGAGGAATTGTTCTGCTGGCACTTACGATTCATGAACTCATGAACTAGTAATGAACTGAAACGAACTTTCGTCCTCTTACCTTTTATGTATACATCATAAAATGTGAAAGACAATAAAGTTCATATTCCGAATTGATATACTTAGATATTTTCATGCGCAGTTTATTTTGCGTTTTATGTTTATTAAGTCATAAAATAACTTATTGTCGTTCTGTCATTTCAAAGGATATTTGTCCTTTCTATTAAATGTCAAAGAAATATTTTTTAGCAAGGAAGATTTTTTTTTCTTCTTCTAAGCGAAACGGCTTTTTAATAAATTATGTCGAAATATAACTTTTGAGAAAGTTTTATATATTTCGCAATGAAATTCGTTATAGAAATTTCATTACGACAAATATTAATATGATTTTGTTATATTGACTCAATTTTTATATACAACAAGCGGAATGTCAGAAATAAAAAGAATCAGCGAAACAGAACAAATATTTTATTTAAATAAACTCTACAATTTTCTTTTTTTGTTTATTGTTTGGAAGGGTGTATTCAACCGAGGTCATGGGCACTCTACAAGTTTAACGCTATTCTAGTTGCCTCTTTAGGAACCAATAACTCACTACGCTAAAAATACAGCCTTATCGTACAAAGGAGAACCTGGCTTTATAGTGGCCACGTCAAAACCGAACTTACTACGCATAGCGTCAATCAGTTTTGCATTGAATTTCTTTGTTTTTTTCTTTACAACACACGTTCCTCATTGGTTGGCCATAATTTCTACCGTGTATCGTTGGAAGGAAGTAAAAATAACGGTAGGTACGGGCAAATTCATAATTTCGTTCTGGAGTAAACCACTTATCTAATGGACAGATTTTGATTTTCAAAACACATATTTCTCTTTAGATACTCACGACGCATAACCATGTTTTGCTGCAATGTAACAAATATAACATCGTACGAACAAATTTGTATTTTCTGTCCGGAACAAAACTTTCTTTCAGATGTTCCGATTTAGTTTATTTTTGCACATCTTTCTCTTTAGAAACCAAGGAAGTTTGCCAAGTTTCGTTGCAATATAATAAGAATTATGGCCAGTGAAAGCAATTTAGTAATTTGGGTTCGGAGTAACCCCCCTTCCCTTCACATAGATCGATTTTTCTGGTCAACGAACTCGTCCAGTTGTTTGTTATGTTAATGCCAGGTATCAAGTTTCGGGGAGAGTAAAAAATTTTGCCCGCAATAGATATATTTACATTTTAACTGAAGAAACGTCTAATACCTTCATTCGTGAGTGCAACCCCAATAGGTGCATTAGTTCGGAAAGTTGTAAAAACATAACAATTTTCCTTCTTAAAATATGATAATTTTATGAATTGATCCCCTGCTTTTCTAATCAGGATTCTTTGTCTGCTCAAAATAAAGATATTCCTGGCTTCAAATTTGAGGTATAAAAAGTATCTCGTAGGGCGTGGTTCCATTCGGTGGCGAACTGATGAAGGATGACGTCACTTGGACCTTAGCCAAGACGCTTTAGAACCCGAGCTGTCCAAGAATGTATTTAGGTCCAGTGGGAGTTCCTAAAACGAGGCAGAATAAAAATGTCTGTATGATCTACAGGATGATTCGTATGTAGCGTTTTATTTAATAAAATATTTAAATTTTCAAACTACTGACGATTTGATCTCAAATAATCCCATTTTACGACCGTGGATGCGTTGCTAATTACGCTTCATGGCTTTTTATAACACCAGGGGAAGTCACTTCATCACAAGGTGCCAAAATTTCAGAAAGACGGTACAGCGTAATATTTCTGTAAAGGCAGACTGTATATAATAATACAAAATTCACATGACAACTAACTTCGAGAAAAAACAAAAAAATCATTTGGTAAATGGCCTTCAAGTAAAATGAGCTACATGAGCGAATAAATTGTATTATGTCCCTTGGGAAGCGGCCCTTCACGCCTGACTCACTTACCCCTCCCGGCAGGACACGAGAGACCGAAATGTCTAAATTGTGATTCACCACTGACTATAAAGCAGATACTGACAAAATTTGTCATTAACATATTTGTCTGATTTTAGATTAATATGACGTTGTATTTACTCGATTTAGAATAGGAACTTCTGAGCTTCCTAGTACAAAGGATTAGGATCGGGTTTTAGGGCGAGTAACTTTTCGGTTCTTACGCCCTCTTTTACTAGTACAAAGTGTGACAAAGCAGGAAAAGCCCACGCGTTTTTCTACAAGTAATGCTGACTTGAAAAGCACAAACTAATATTCTGTACTAGACACTACATGCGTAAACCCATTGCTGAAAGAAACCAGTACAGTTAATAAAATAATAAATCACTCACCACAATAAATAAAAGTTACTAATACTTTAAATGTGGTTGAAATCCTAACAAGGAAATCTCTTGTCGCCAAAACAGAAAGCCCAAACATTGTTCGTCTGTTTATAGTTTCTAGGGACCGGTAATGCGTTCGAGCGGTTTTCGTTGCAGTTAAACCCACCGTGAAATGGCCTACTCGCCGAACCGTGAAACAAACGTCCAGCCCCTCCGAATATAGGGTGTTGTACACCGCCCTGACACCTTTCGGTAAATAATACCTTCAAAGGAGGTATTAATTAGACTGAGGTACTCATCGGAGCGAGTTTTGTCTTACTCTATGGAACGTCTGCTGGCACGGACCCAGAACAGCTGTGCTTCCTCTTTCCGCGTGTATTCGTTGCCGAGCATTCCTTGTGGTTCGCGAATGAGTCATTCACAACTGAAGGCACGAGGAATTCTAATTAGCTCGTTGGTCTTTGCTTTTTTTAGATCTCATGACCTTAACATCGTGAACATTCATTGTGGTGCATTTCATATAGCTGTCAGTGGACTGTTTCACGACGTCTGAATTATAAACGTCATTCACTTCAATTTTCTTTCCAATATAGGGGCGAGGTTAGCTCAGTGGTAGAGCACTGGACTAATAAGCTGGAGGACCTGAGTTCAAATCCCGAGCAGACGCTAAAGATTTTTATCTTCTAGTGTCTTCGTTCATGGGTCGGATTTGGCCTCCCTGACCGTCCCTAGGCCAACCCAGTATTTAATTAATTTATTGATGGGTACCTTGGTGCTAATGACCCTAGCAGCCGAAGCAGCAAAGGGGAAAATCAGGCGGCTGGAGCATAGTATTGACTATCCCCCTAGTGTGGCGTATGGTCATAATCAGATTTCTCTATAGTATCTGCCCCTCAGGGCCCCCGTGGCCTGTTACGGGACTGTTTTTTTTTTTTTTTTCTTTCCAATATAAAATTTTGTGTAAATTTGTGAGGCACAATGTCCAACATATTCCGACAAGAAAACTGAGTTCCTCAAGGCAGTTCATTAAGTAACATGATTTATAAAATCGCTACGGACCACCTGCAAACATATTACAATTTATCATTATTTAAAAATGGTGACCCATTTGTTCAATACTTTATTTTGAACATTGCGGAAGATAAAATATTTAACAACAATTCAATTCCTTCATAATCGCCCTTTCATTTCGCTCTACATGTTTCTAGTCATATGAAGCCTCTTTAAGACCAACCTCAGTATTTACTGAGCATTTGAGCCATAACCTAGGCTGTCTTTCTCCAGTTAGGGCCACGACCTGACTAATAAAATAAATATGGCCATCACGAATCAGCTGTTTAGAATCAATAGTTCTGAATTTACTAATTCATAGAATCTATAGTAGAAGCTACTTTGTCTTTTTTTATTATTATTATTATTATTTTTTAATTGATTTTTTTTTCTAGGTGAGTTCACTCATTAAAAATGGCGATTGGAGTAAGTACTACAGCTTTTAATAAGTATCTAATACTATTCTATAAAATATATGAACATCCTTCATTAACAATGAGATTGTAATCTATTTTCTAATTATTCTTTAAATTCCTCTGTTCAATTGTTACAGCTTTTAATGTCAGGAAGTAATTTATCGGTAAATTAGGTAAATCATTTAAAAATGCGATTTTACATAAATTAAAACTGCATTTATATCGTTACTTAAAAAAAAAAAAAAAATAAACCATCCTCTTAAATATTTTTCTATTATGTTTCTTTTAGCATCTCATTAATTTAGATATTTCATTGTTACTATATCACTCTTATTCTCTCTCTTATTTTTGAAATTCTTTCTGTCCCGAGTACAAAGCTGCTGTGCATCGGGGCCACTGGAGATGTTTTGATCTAACCCAAAATTAAAATAACTTGTACATTGGTTTAAAGAGTCTAGTAGTTAACAATCATAGTAATTTTCGACGACAAAAATGACCTTTATAGTGCCATATTTATTTCTTAATTAGGCTTACTTTATATATCGATGGTCACAGGAAATAAATTGTTAAGTTCATAGTCACAATTTTTCAGGGTAGCTCTTAAAAAGATAATTAACAAAGAAAACAGGCTATTTTAAGAGATGCCAAGAAACCCACATATTCGTTAGTCTCAAACGATCCAAGTTCTCAGTTAGTGACTTCTTAACACTGTGCATGAATCTTAGAATATAACCATAGGCACGTAACACATTTTACCCATTTTCCGACAATATATATATATATATATATATATATATATATATATATAAGCACACATTTAATATGTTCTATTTTGAAAGCTGATTGCTAACCCTATTTTGTTGCAAAGCCCAAACACATCCCTCCCCAGACATACATTTTCTGTTCTGTAGAGATTCAGAGGGTAGCCAAATCAAAATTAAAAGAGGCGACTGGATATCAAATTTCCTGCAAAACAAATATCCCTCCACGTATATTCCTACTTCAACAAACGTAAGGTATCTCAATTTTGAAATTATCAAAAAGGAATGCTTCATTTATGTTATTATAACTTAGGCCATACTTGCAGGGATATTTCATTTAGTGGAAACGTCTAAAAGAGACTTTGTCATAGAGAAATGACGCCGTTATCGGAGTTCTGATTGGCCTTAAGATAGGCCATTCCCCCAATTAGCCCTTACAAAGCCTACCTATAGCCTATGCAGATAGACGTAAAGTCCAATTCCGCATGCGCGAAATTTTGAGGGAAATATTCCCGACGATTCCGCCATTTGCAAACTCCCATTTCAAGGAAAAAAATACAATAAATATTTCAAGGAATACAAAAACTGGCTACTGTCTTGTCTAAAACTAGGAAAGGCTTTAAGAGGTCAGAGTCTAATATTAATCAATACTTAGCCAGAGACAAAACACGTTTTAAACCTCCAAGTGATAAGGTTATAACAGAGAGAATTTTTACCGCCAATTCCTTGCACAGGGAATATAGGCCACGCCCTTTTCCCTCCAATTAAACCATCTATTTGAACAGGCAATAGCTTAAATAGTTTTTAGCCTTAGCTTTGGCTAAGTATTGATACATAATAAACACTATCTCCCTTGCCTGACCCCTTAAACCTTCCCTGCTCCTAAACAAGACAGTATTGTTCATTGTAATGGAAATTCCATCTAATTGAACGGGCTATAATATAAATTTAGCACCTAATGTTGATGAAATCAAAAAGAATTCCTGTGCCTCTTAGGCAATCTGATTCCTTTCCATTTGCGGCTATCGAGAAAGAATAATCGTTCTTAGAAGTTCTCGAGAAATACAAGAAATACTCTTTACTCGAATTGGAATAGGCCATGTTGTATCCTTGTGGTTTATCGGTTCTCTTGAGAAAGGGTTCTAAACGGAAGAGGTTAGGATTAACGATATCCCTTACCTTGGGTTCTACTTCCCACCTATTTCCTTCTCTTTCTAACTCAATTACCTTTCTTAATTCCACTTCTCCAATGGCTATCTAGTTTCTCTAGACCGGTGCCATCTTTAAAGCCTTATTCTCTAATGTTACTTGATGGTCTTCTTTTAGGTTAGATGTTCACTTTATCGCCCATTCATGGGTAAATTGTGTCTTTGTACGTTTTGTTGCAAGTTACAAGCTGTATCATTTTTGATTAGCACTATGGGTCCTCAAAATGGTACTACGGGTGGTGGCAGGGGCCATGTTGTGGTTTACCTGTCGCAGCGTAGTGGTTATATGGTTGAAACCACTGCAGTTGAGTGTCCAGAACATGATGAGGTTCTCAATTGAGCCATTGCGGTGTTGAGTCTTGGAACTCTACTTCAGGGCGTAAGCTGTGGGTAATTGGTTACTTTAGAACATGTTAGGTTTGCTTTACTACATTTTTTCCGACTCATCACTAATGTTCAGTTTATCTTCTCGAAAAGAAATATTTGGCTCCTCCTGAAGTCAAATAGAGCTGCAGCAAATAGACTTTAGGAGAGAGAAGTATAAATAAAGAAACGATGGTACGTGAGAACTTGGCTCCCCAATAATCGAATATTCGGGGAAATGGGAGCGATGAATCGATTTAAGTGGCCCCTAAATCTGCTTAAATTGCCAACGGGGTGAAGGCATTGCGGGCAGTGTATGGTTATAGTAGGCAGGTTAGGCAGCAGTTACCCATTCCACAATGGCATTTATACTTGTTCGGACTACAGGCTCCGTCGATAGGATGTTATTTCAAGATATACAATCCTTTGGGCGTTTATCCTTGCATAGGTCCTTCGCAAATGGATGCTTTCAAACTACACACTGTAAAGAAATATTTAAAGTTTACTGAATAAATGTTATTTCAGCATAAGATCTTATGGAAATCAACTCTTCAAACTTCCAGATTCTTGATGCGAATGATGAATAGTACTTAAAATGGGCAAATCATATACCAAAGAGTTACATAAATTACCTTTTTAACTACCTGAAGAAAATAACTTTGGAAAACTGGCAAACTACTTGGAAAGTGTTTGACAATCGCACAATCAATGAGCGCGAATCATGCGGAATTCATTTGGCCCGTGGTACAAGCCTCCAGCGTGTCTTAAGAGATGAGACCACGCTACGTATAGTAGTTATACATTACGTACTTTCGAGTGGCAAACAAGGGGAACTATTAGAAGATAAAGCAAAGCTCCAAAACTAGTAGAATGGGTGGCAGGACTAGCTGAAATCGGGCCCGATCGCCGTAGTCCCTGAAATCCTATGGCCTAAATCTGACTTCTGGTCACGATTTGGTGTGTCGACATAGCAGAGAGGCCAGGAGAGATTACCAACTGATTTCGGGAGGACGGATATAGACAGACAACGTCCCCACCCGAAGGACAGGAATTTACTGAGCTCTAGTGCCCAAAAATACAGTGCCGTGAAAATACAGGGCCCTTTCGATGAGACGGAAGAACAGTAGCAGGCATATCGGGATCAGGAACGGTGAAGGATGGTTGGGAACGTATCATGTAAACTACCCTTAAGATAACTAAAACCGGCAGACAAAACTTGAAAGATACCACCCAGCATCAATGGAAAACTATACCAATATAACAGTGCATAAACTATCGATTATGCAAATCGGAGCAAACGAGCGAACTAACATATTCTATCTATTGACTAAGTAATATATTGGAAAATGGTCTTATGCGATACTTCTTTAAGGCATTAAAGGCTATTCTAAAGGGGTTAGCGTTGCGACAATTTGCGAGAAGCCTGAAAAACGATATTTTTCATATTCGATAGTTTGACATGGTAGGGACGACATATTAACAGAATGCCGAATATAAGAGTCAAATAAAGAAGTATGAAATCCTTGGAGATGAGGCTGATGGCCTCATACATTCTTGAATTTTGATTTCCGAATTGACCTAAGAAAATTAGCATTTATTTTTTTTTTGTATAATTATGCCCCTTACTTAAATCTAGAAAAGCATTTTACCACTAAGAAGTATGCTAAATCATTTTTACTGAAACATATTCGCCCTCGCTTCAAGACATTGGATATATTACTACAAGAGCAGGTGCTGTACGCATTTCTGAACTTATTAATCTACAAAGGGACTTTACGACCATTATTTGAGGGGGAAGGACCCATATGCCGCGACGAACGCAAGTTTCACTTGATTACTGTTAACTTGAAATGACTCGGTAGGCATATTAATAACTTAGGGAGCTTTATATTATAATGCATCGCATTAAGGGAGGAACTTAGAAGGACTTAGTAACTTCCTATTGGCAGTGCTACACGTGTATGCTTTGTAAGCACATTTAGCAGGGAATAAATTGAATCATATATTAGAATCAATATGTCATATAGAATCGTTTGATAATAGTAATAACACGTGGGAGTTATCGCCCACTTGGAAATGTAGTCTCCACGGTATGGAGGTGGTCTCTCTTTCATCCATAGCCCTGAAGATGGTTAGTAATTCAAGCCGAAACGTTGACAAATAAATATTACACATTTTAGTTATAAAACGTAGTTTTATTTAACAACTGACCGAACCCTGATGATCTATACCTTCGCAATTTCAACGGTCAACTTCATCTTGACTATACGCTTTAAATGTTTCATTGATTTTTATAAAATGGTTTAAATGTCAATAAATAAAAATAAAAACACTTGCATATACACTAATCATTTAATTAAATTTGCCCTACCGTTTTCACATCCATTGATTCTTCTTCAGGGGCACTAAGTATAAGGCCTAACTACAGGACACGATACCTTCTGCTATAAGGGCCATGTCCAAACCTTTGTTTGGAAAAACGGTCCTATTATCGTGAAAGTCGGTACAAAAATACTCAGGTCAAATTTGTTAACTAGGAGAATCTGCCTCCCAGAACCTTATTTTTACGGGAAAATTCGTACGAAAAAACAGCGCATACAGCTTTGCGTATATAGGTTTCCAGACTGTCTGCCGTAAGAAATCCAATGAAACTGTTTTCAGGGATATGTATTTATCCTTTTCTAGAAAATAGTGTAAAAAACTAGAATTTTTGCTTTGGTTACTTCAAAACGATGGACACGTTGCGGATACGAAGAGTGAACTCAACATCGGGTTAATTTATTTTCCCACCATTCGTATCAACACGATTTAGAGAATCTAAAGGTATATTTTTCATTTTGAGTTCGCCCTTCTTTCCCTCTCAAAATACACAGAGAATGAAAAAAAAGCTGGCTGGAAACTGGCATAGGAAGGTGGATACGAAAGGCGAACTCAACACTCCACCACCGGTACGCTGGATGATGATATAAATAAAATGCTCTTTTCGTTGAAAGTGAAGTTCACACTAATTATTAGATAATTTATTTATTTATATAAATTATTAAACAAACAATGAGACATCTCAAAACAAAAAAATGTTTTGTATATACACGTACTCAAGTTGAGTTCGACCATATGGACAAAATATTCAACCGAATTTTCCTGAAAACTACCTTTTGTTGAGTGGCGTTCTTAGCCGTAACGCCTCAATTGTAAAGACATGCGTGAAAGACATCGGAACTAAGATTTAAGCATTTTGGTTACTTTTTTCGTTGAGGAAGTGCAAGTAAAAAAAAAAAAAAAAAAAAAAAAAAAAAAAAAAAAAAAAAAAACATTATAAACAGGTCGAGATTTTTGTATATTTTTTTTTAAATATCTAAAAATGTTGTGAATTCGTGATAAGTGAACAGTAACCATTCAAAAGATTTCTGTCTGGCTTTGGATGTAAGATCGGAATGAGCGTCTAAGGCTAGTAGAGTTGACCTGAGCCTTTCATAAATGTTATTATATTTGCCCTGAGGGTCAGATGACAGGCTTTTAGTAGGGTGCGGATCGACCTCGGGTCCCTGAGAGAAAACCCTAATCGTCTACTCTTGTGAAGTAAGATTGAAAACATTTTTAGTGGATTATTGCTATTTTACAGTTTTATTTAGTATGTTTTGAATTTGATTGTTTTGAGAGAGTATATTATAATCAGATATGATTTGTGACAAATATAGCCTGTTGAAATAGACTGGAAAGTTCAATTCCGCATGCTCGAAATTTGTATAGAAATATTCCCGACGGTTCCACCATTTGCAAACTCCCATTTCAAGGAACAACAAGGAACATTATAAAACTGATTATGTCTCGTTTAAGAGGTAAGACAAAGGAAATAGTGTCTAATATTTATCAATACTTAGCCAAAGCTAAGACAAAAAAAGTATAAATTTCCTAGTGATAAGGTTATAACAGAGAGAATTTTTACCGCCAATTTCTTGCGCGGGGAATAAAGGCCACGCCCTTTTCCCTCCAATTAAACCATCTATTTGAACATGTTATAGCTTAAATCGTTTATAGCGTTAGCTTTGATTAAGTATTGATAAATATTAAACACTATCTCCCTTGCCTGACCACCCAAAGCCTTCTCTGCTCCTAAACGGGACATAATCAGTTTTTATTGAGCTTAAAGTAACGTGTTGTTCATTGTAATGGCGGAACCATACAGAATATTTCCCTTAAAATTTCGTGCATGCGGGATTAGAACTATTCCATCTACAAGATAACTCGTAGATTGTGGTATGGTTCAAATTTTGTGCCGTTTTTTGTTTCCAATTTTGATATCTATGAGACATCCTAAAACGTGAAATGATTAATTTTTCCTCCTTACTAACACTTAGGAGCATTACGCCTGACTCAAGCTAGCGAACATGACGAAAGTACTTTCCTGCTAAGGCAAGCCCCTGAAGAAATACGACCAAAGCACGAAACATGTTGTACAAAAGATATCAAATAAAGTAGTAAATAATGTGAACGAATTTATTCCGGCAGGGGGTCGATGATGCAGTACACAATTTGTTCACATTATTTGCTAATTTATTGGATATCTTTTATCCAACATATATATATATATATATATATATATATATATATATATATACATATGTGTGTGTGTTCCCAGAACGTACAGGAGGAAAGAACTACACTAATAACTAAATACGTATAAAACAAATATGAATAAAACAAACAATAATTTAATGAGTTTCTGTCCATTGCAGAGTAAATTCATAAATTGTCTGCAAACATAATTCCATAATATATTCAAGAGAGGGATACATGATGGTTCCACGCATCAGCAAACATCACAGAATGTATTTTCACTGAATGCGGATACATTACAGAGGACAAACAGTTCGGATTTGCTCATCTCTTGTATATAATGGCGAGAATTACTTTCAAGCTGGCCAGAATTTATTCATAATTCCACACGGAATGGATTATCTGCCAAATGAGGCTGTGCGCATATTCATGTCGAAAAATGTAAGATAAACAGGATATAAAGGCTTCGTTTGAATATTCATAAACAGAAGGAAGGAGAGAAAATATGAGTTTTGGAAGGGTAAAAATATAAATAAAGGTAAGAAACAGAGTATCGTAAAAAGAGAAGTTAAGACCTATTAGGTCTATCGGTTATAAAATTTATAGAGTAACATTTTGCCAATAATATGTATAAATACAATGTTCTGGTTGTAACTTTCTGGTCCAAGAGATCAAATCAGGGCTCCGCTTAAGCAGTGCCAATTTCATATCATATTTTCTTAAATATCTTGTAAACAATTGGATAATGTTGTCGAATGATTATGCTAGATGTTTAAAAGTAAATTTAGAGTAAAGAAAACGATACTTAAAGTGTTGATGTCGGTCATTTAACTGTTATATATTAAGAGGCAGAGAATTGAAGTATAAGAGATAAATATATTCACTTACATACGTAATTTAAATTTTAACGTCCAATATAATTAACTCAGAATTTTAGGACGGGTTTCTAGCCAGGATAGGGCTGATGCCTTTTCTTTTTTTTCTAAATAAAAGCCTCCACCCCTAGTGGGAATCGAACCCACGACCCTTGGCACGGAGACTTAAGTGCTCACGCCTCACTCACAGCTACCAGGCCTCCATCAGACATACATTATATCGTCCCTACCATGTCAAACTATCGAATATGAAAAATATCGTTTTTCAGATTTGATACTTAACTCTAGCATTGGCTTGTGGCAAATTGTCGAACCTCGAGTATTTTTAGAATTGCCGGAAATGCCTTAAATAAAGTGTACAGGCTAGGTAATTCAATCTATAAAATGAATTGAATTATACTCTAAACCTGAAAATTGCTTAGGGTGGTTCAATAAATAAATGGAAGTGGACTGTATTTTTAGTGAAATTTATTGAAATATATTGAAAACACAAATTTACACAAATTGAGCATAAAATGGTGGCGGACTAACATAATTGGGTTTGAAAATTGTACAGTTTGTTGCTGGCCGGCTCTCACTCCCTCCTCCCTCGCCAGGATAGTTTTCTTCTCCTACTCACTCATGATGAAGACGCTGAACTAGCGTAGGAAGGAATAAATTGTCTTTTAGCGCGGGTCCTCCCTCCCTTCATTTCTTGATGCCTGCACTTTCTGCAGTGTATTCTCACTTACTTGTGTTTACACGTCAGGGGAAGCCAACGAGCCGAGTGATTCGGCATACGGCCAAAAGGAGGCACCAGTTCCTCCATATGATTTAGATCAAAAATATTATATATTCTTAAATAAAAATAAAATATATATTCTTAAATATATCACTTCTTCAATATGTCGAATATGTTCGTTCGCTAGTTTTTGAGACCAAAAATTAACTTGGCAGACTAACGAAAATGGTATATTCGTTACTTTGATTTGTAGATATCACTAATACTATAGAATTGGTACAATGCATAATATTGACTTCGTCACATTTGTTAGTTCGATAGTGTAAATATGTATAATGTTGGTCTATCGGAATCTGCAAACTATCGAAAATACCACATTTGACAATTTGACCAAGATCCAAACTTACGAAAATGATTTTTTGGTAATTAAAAAGCAATAAACAGTTTGTTCATAATTTTATCTTAAAATGATTAACAATATACAAAGAAAAATTGTCCTTTTGTAAAGGCGCTGATTTTGGAATCACTATTCCAGATAGTTTGACACGGCAGGGACGATATGTCTAGCCACATCTAACTATTCCAGATAGTTTGACATGGCAGGGACGATATGTCTAGACACATCTAACTATTCCAGATAGATTGACATGGCAGGGACGATATGTCTAGGCACATCTAACTATTCCAGATAGATTGACATGGCAGGGACGATATGTCTAGCCACATCTAACTATTCCAGATAGATTGACATGGCAGGGACGATATGTCTAGCCACATCTAACTATTCCAGATAGATTGACATGGCAGGGACGATATGTCTAGCCACATCTAACTATTCCAGATAGATTGACATGGCAGGGACGATATGTCTAGCCACATCTAACTATTCCAGATAGATTGACATGGCAGGGACGATATGTCTAGCCACATCTAACTATTCCAGATAGATTGACATGGCAGGGACGATATGTCTAGCCACATCTAACTATTCCAGATAGATTGACATGGCAGGGACGATATGTCTAGCCACATCTAACTATTCCAGATAGATTGACATGGCAGGGACGATATGTCTAGCCACATCTAACTATTCCAGATAGATTGACATGGCAGGGACGATATGTCTAGCCACATCTAACTATTCCAGATAGATTGACATGGCAGGGACGATATGTCTAGCCACATCTAACTATTCCAGATAGATTGACATGGCAGGGACGATATGTCTAGCCACATCTAACTATTCCAGATAGTTTGAAATGGCAGGGACGATATGTCTAGACACATCTAACTATTCCAGATAGATTGACATGGCAGGGACGATATGTCTAGCCACATCTAACTATTCCAGATAGATTGACATGGCAGGGACGATATGTCTAGCCACATCTAACTATTCCAGATAGATTGACATGGCAGGGACGATATGTCTAGCCACATCTAACTATTCCAGACAGATTGACATGGCAGGGACGATATGTCTAGCCACATCTAACTATTCCAGATAGTTTGAAATGGCAGGGACGATATGTCTAGGCACATCTAACTATTCCAGATAGATTGACATGGCAGGGACGATATGTCTAGCCACATCTAACTATTCCAGATAGATTGACATGGCAGGGACGATATGTCTAGCCACATCTAACTATTCCAGATAGATTGACATGGCAGGGACGATATGTCTAGCCACATCTAACTATTCCAGATAGATTGACATGGCAGGGACGATATGTCTAGGCACATCTAACTATTCCAGATAGATTGACATGGCAGGGACGATATGTCTAGCCACATCTAACTATTCCAGATAGATTGACATGGCAGGGACGATATGTCTAGCCACATCTAACTATTCCAGATAGATTGACATGGCAGGGACGATATGTCTAGCCACATCTAACTATTCCAGATAGATTGACATGGCAGGGACGATATGTCTAGCCACATCTAACTATTCCAGATAGTTTGAAATGGCAGGGACGATATGTCTAGACACATCTAACTATTCCAGATAGATTGACATGGCAGGGACGATATGTCTAGCCACATCTAACTATTCCAGATAGATTGACATGGCAGGGACGATATGTCTAGCCACATCTAACTATTCCAGATAGATTGACATGGCAGGGACGATATGTCTAGCCACATCTAACTATTCCAGACAGATTGACATGGCAGGGACGATATGTCTAGCCACATCTAACTATTCCAGATAGTTTGAAATGGCAGGGACGATATGTCTAGGCACATCTAACTATTCCAGATAGATTGACATGGCAGGGACGATATGTCTAGCCACATCTAACTATTCCAGATAGATTGACATGGCAGGGACGATATGTCTAGCCACATCTAACTATTCCAGATAGATTGACATGGCAGGGACGATATGTCTAGCCACATCTAACTATTCCAGATAGTTTGACATGGCAGGGACGATATGTCTAGGCACATCTAACTATTCCAGATAGATTGACATGGCAGGGACGATATGTCTAGCCACATCTAACTATTCCAGATAGATTGACATGGCAGGGACGATATGTCTAGCCACATCTAACTATTCCAGATAGATTGACATGGCAGGGACGATATGTCTAGCCACATCTAACTATTCCAGATAGATTGACATGGCAGGGACGATATGTCTAGCCACATCTAACTATTCCAGATAGTTTGACATGGCAGGGACGATATGTCTAGGCACATCTAACTATTCCAGATAGATTGACATGGCAGGGACGATATGTCTAGCCACATCTAACTAATTTATTTAATTTATTGAACATTATTTTTCTAAGTTATTTCTTTCTTTTGATTTGTTTTTTTTACTTTTTTATCGGCGATAACATATAAAAGTAAAGCAAAGCCTGGGGAAAATGGTTACTTAATCATTAAAAATACATTAATGTCAGCGTTTTTTCTGCACTTCAGTTTTTAGTGCAATTTTCTTTTCATTACAATTTGTTTATACCCACATCTATTATAAGACACAAATTCAACTGAGTTTACTTTCTCAATAAGATGATCTTTTGGAGTGGAGCGCCAGCATTAATATTAATTTGTATTAAAAATATATTAATGGCATCTTGTTTTAAAATGGAAAGAGGAATACATTTAAACGATCGAGCTTTCCGGACGGTATCTAACTTGGAAATAATTCAGATGTTCTAGAGCTTCCTATGGAACAGTTTCATTAGCCGCAACTTTAATGATGCCCCGGAGGCGGGAAAGTGGTCGTTTCCATTCAATAGACTTTCTCGGGGAAATTGTCAGTTCCTCGATGGGGTGGGGCTCTGCTTCGGAAGCTGCCTTCTTTGGCAATGGAAAAACTGAATTTTCCACCCCTCGCCAGTTGGAGTGCGGGAGCGGCATACATATTTAGGTAGAAGGAGTTGGTCCCAGACCCTATTATAAGAGGCGGCGTGGAGGGTTTGCACGTATTTTTACTGTTGTTTGAATTGTCTATTAAATTTACCCCGGGTCCATCGGAGGCCCCTTGTGGATAACAAGGGGACCGCCTCCCGACCTACTGCATAATGTAAGGACCTCGCGCTGCAAATTGTCTCGTCCGTCTTGGATTTTCTATCTTAACGGGGTTCGGGTGGGGTGGGAAGTTCCTATCTAATGGCACCCTCAGTAGTATATCTACAAGGAAATATTCCGATAAATCACCTCAGAAGAATAGCAACAGCCCACATTGATCTAGTGGCTGTTAATATGGACTTTTCCATCCATAAAACATAGATGAACAAATCTTCTTTCCGACATTGTAACGCCACTTTGAAAAAAAAACATTCTCACAGATAGGGAAAAAGTTGGAATCTACTGATTCTGCAACACACTTTTCCCAAACTTTACCCTATATCCCACAAAGGAAACTCAGAACTCCCAATGCTAATCTAATAGCTACAAAATGTAATTGCACAGCACTAAAAATAAAAATAAATAAACATCACATTAAAATATGAATTAAAATATAATATGTTTTTTTATGTCTCGTTTACAGAAGATTTCTTTTACACCTGTTGACAGCTTCTACCCATAAAACAACATCGAAAAGAGCAAATCGCACATTTGTGGACTCTAAAACACAATCTGACAATGTACCTTTCTCGTAAAGGTACATTGTCACAGATATCAAAACCTGTGGATATTACTGATTAATCAACACATTTCCAAATTGCTACCCAACCTTATTGCCATTAATGTAAGGCTACAATGACTGAATGTATCAAATATCTCTAAAGTGTCATCATAAAAGAAGAAGTATTATTTTTATTTTATATTTTCACTTTATACATATTTCAAATTACTAACAGCTTATTGGCGCCAAATTGATAATATTTAGTTATGACTTGACCCTAGTCCCAAGGAAGCATTTAAAGATGTGAAACCTGTGGATCAATATTGATTGATAACTAGACGAGCTTATTGAACAGGTTTTTTTTTTTTTTTTTTTTTTTTTTTTTTTAGTAAAAGAAATGTTTTGGGCTTGGGCAACGAACAGGTTACCCCACTAGGTGTGAACATTCCCTGACATAAGAAGATTATACAAGAAAAAAATAACAAATTAATTGAACGATGTTTTCTTAATGACATTCGTCCCTATCATGTCGAAGTATGAAAATCGAAGCCAATGAACATATTCTATCCATTGACGAAGTAATATATTACAAAATGGTCTCATTCGATACTTTTTTTAAGGCATTTCCGGCAATTATAAAGGTGTTATAGTTGCGACAAGCCGTATAGTCCACAGTCCAAGAGCAAAGACTCGAATCTGAAAAAGGAGTTAAAAGAAAATGTCATATTTACAGAAAAATGTATATTTGGAACGTTAAGGCATGCTCTTTGGCAGCCTTCATCAGTATAAATGTCTTGGGGAAGACCTCTTTGGCAGCCTTCATCAGTATAAATGTCTTGGGGAAGACCTCTTTGGCAGCCTTCATCAGTATAAATGTCTTGGGGAAGACCTCTTTAGCAGCCTTCATCAGTATAAATGTCTTGGGGAAGACCTCTTTTAAGTTTTAAGTTATTAAGGATGGGTGTGAGAACGGAGGATTCAATGACGGGAGTCAAGAATGTTTTCTTCTCAAAAAGTGATTTGAAAGCTAAATTCTTTAAAATAAAATTATATAAATAAATAATTAGGGGAACAGAAATATCTTTGATGCTCAGCTTTGTGGCGATTTCAAGAGTGGGAGATTAATAGAACCGATTCCGGTATCCCTTTCAGTTTGACTCCCAGTACTTTACTTTGTCGACTAATTTACAATTTCATTAATTGGGCCTCCTCAGACATCAAACAAGCTAGACACTTATACCTCTGGATGATCACAGGCGGCTGACAAACATCATATAAACCAAGAAAGGGCGAATTAACGAACCAAAAGAAGAAACGGTCGGAGAAAATCGCAAACAACCGAGTAATCTTTAATAATTGAAAAACTCCTGAATACCAATAATGGAAAGATAATTTCCGCCGACACAGACAAACAATAAGCCATTTTCGTTCTCACTTCCAGAAAGGGGTGATGCTGGTCGGCTATAAAAGGGCCGGCGATGTAAAGGAGAAAGTGGAAGATTGAGAGAACGATTGGCGCAGGAAATCTAATTGAATCCCTCAGAGTCAACTTCTTTTGACTCTGGAGAGATCGAATCAACATTGACTCAGAGAGGGAGAGAAAGAGGCCTAAAGAGAGGGAGAGGGAGGGAGAAGAAGAGACCTAAAGAGACGGAAAGAGAGGGAGAGAGAGATCACAACTTTAATTATCTCGCGCTGCGGCGAACCGCTTGGATCTTTTTCCCAAACTCCAGATTCGACTCCAATCGACCAAGCTCACACCCCCACCCCTTTACTTTAGATTGAAAAAGGATTTTACTCTCTAATCAGCATGCTTCTAGTTGGGGCTTAATTTACATTTAATTCGGTATCCCATGATTCTCCTAGGTCCTGTCGTCGAAAGTCCAAGAGTTTAGTTTGCAGATTTTTCAACAAAAAAAATATCCCATAAGTTCTAAAAGTTGATAAATATGTATCCCGCCAAAAAAAAAAAAAAACGAAAAAAAAGTATAAGCGCTGCCTGCAATCCCGAATGGCCAGGCACTAGGCAAAGCTTTCCGATCTTGCTTAAAGTCCTTGTCGTATCCCGTCAAATCGTAGTGTAGTAAAACAAGCAGGAATTCGTTTATGCAATTCAATATCCTACCAATCTCGCTCTTTGGAAAGCGCCGCGAAATTCTGTTTCACATTATTGTTCTCCATTCAGTCTCGTAGAAGGCTTTGTGGCCCATAAGGAACATTTGGGACATATTGTCGTCACTACTACGATCCAGGGTCTTTATCATTTTTTGGATACCCATTCGTGATTAGGTGGGCCTTGTGGTGGTCTGGGGCCCGGATTACACCCTCTCTAATATTTCAGTGTTGAAAAATTTACTCAGGAGGTTAGGATTAGCAATTAGCATACCATGCTCCATATGCGCGCTTGGAATGAGAATTTTTTGTGTCAATGCACTCAATTTTTAGTAAATGGATTTTTTTTTTTTTTTTTTTGCCCAGCTGATTAAAATCCCAGCGGTCCTAACATTTCAATGTCCCTGAAACAAATTTATCAAACTTATGCCGGTGCCTTTCCAGCCTTGCGATCCATTACTTCGCACTTGATACCATTAATTGTCAGAAAACGATAAGTAACGTTTCATTACGAAAAGACTTGCACTAACAATTGTTTGTTCCGAGAAATCTCTATTCACGACAGTAAAAGATTTAAGCCATCCTTTGACTACAACGTACAAACTCGAGCTGGTAAATGGTTTTCTGAGAGAGCCGAGCAGGGAGTTAAAGCGCGAAAGAAGAAGCTCTCAAGCTAAAAAGCCTCGAATAGTAGCCACTAATGAGACGGTAAGGGGCGGAATGAGACAGAAGCCGCCCCCTAATACCGCCATTTTTCCCTCAACGCCACCTCCGGATTAAAAAGTAAATTGCCTTGGAGGCAAAACCCCGCTGGAAGCCATTGTTGAAAAATTGTCTCTCCAGGTGTTTCCAGAAAGCGCTTTTGCTATTCCGCTCGCCCGCTCCAATTTGCAATAAATAAGCTCACATCCCTCCCTCGTCCCGGTGGCTGATTAAAGCTTTAAACTTATTCCCCCAAGGTAGCGCTACTGTCTTAATGAACCTTCTTATTGGCCTGTTAATCAAACACTGCTGCCCCGTCATCTGATTCCGTTTTATTTCTGCTCTCTCCTCCTTCCGGCTCGAGTTAAAACCCTATTTCGAGTGTCTCCGAGTCCTCTTGAAAATAGGACAAAGTATTTCCTTGGTTTCATCTCCAGCTTGGCACTTAAAGTATAACCAAGTGCAGTACTATTGTCTAGCTCACTTTTATTTTCCTCCATACTTGTGTCATAAACGGACAAAAGGATATTCCAAATGGACTCCAGACATTCTTTTCTTCGTTGCTGTATTTTCCACTTCTTTGGCGATTACATAAAGAGCTGAACCTTTTAAACTTTTGCAATCCAGGGAACCAGCTTGATATATTTATCCTGTTCATTGATGCTCCCTGAGACATTGCTTTCACTATACATCTTTTGTTTCTCTTCGGAGTGTCCAACAGACTTTTTGACTACTAATTTAATAAATGTTTTTCCCGGTTGCAATGATAAAATAGACGATCCTATAAAATAATCTAATGCAGCAGCATTTTTGTTGCATTTATTTATTAAATAAATACAACATCCAGAGTTCTTCAATAAAACGTGTCATTATAAACTTCATACAGAAAAATAAAAAGTTTCTATGGCTCATGTCTCGTTTAATGAATATTAAATGTAATTATTATATGTAAATACCTTTCACATAAAAAAAAAACATTGCTCACAGTTAGCAAAAACTTTGGAAATTACTGATTCTGCAACATAGTTGCAAATTACTATCCAAACTTTACCATAGCGACCCCAAATTAACTTTACAGCGCCCCAATGTTATCTCATAGTCCCAAAACGGAATCATAAAATGTAGAAATTTTATTTTTCTCTCTTTATTCCTATAGATGCAATTTATCGATATTTTAAATAGGTGACCACGAACAGCTGATTGAAGCCATATTGATAATCTTTATTTATTACTTGGCCCTTGTCCAGAGAAAGCATTTAAATATGCAAAGCCTGTAGACCAAGTCTAGTAAATTGACGAGTTTATGAATTTTAATTTTGTTTTTATTAAATTTCGGGCTACATAACATGCTAGTGAACACCTGAAAGACTATTTAATTGTTTGTGTAAGTAACTAAATTACACATTAGCTTCTCAATTTAAGGCAACCAGACTATTCGAAAATAGATTTTCCCCAAATGGATGAGTGACCAATTTCTTGTCTCGAGCTACACAATAATACTAAGGATTTTAAGTTTTATATATTACCAAATAGCAGTGTTGATCGCCTTTTTGCGTTCGCACCAAAATGATAACAATTAACTGATGATCCTAAATAATATAAATAACACTTACCCGTCGTCCTTAAAGTGTATAATAAAAAGGGGTGGTCGATGCCTATGCAGGCTCGTTGACATTTTGGCGTAAAGTTCAAACACCCCACTGATTAAGGGGGGCTCGGGATGACCTTTCGCCTGAAAGCCTAGCTAGCTTCATCACCAGCGGCATTTGGGGCCTTTGAAGAAGTTGTATTCATTAGAAGAGTCTATTGTTCGAAGTTGCAAAGTCAGCAATTATGAGAGGAAGTTGTTAGATGAGAAATATGAGTCAACAAATTATATATGTATATTTATATTGTGTATCTTATTAATTGAACTGTAGGCTATATGTCGACTTGACAATTTAGGCAACAGATGATCTTATCTTCGTAATGATATGTGGACTAAAGTTTCGTGAATTCCAGGGTTTTATTCTTCTTAATAATATTCTTCAAAGAGACAATTACTCACATTACTGGTGCACAATCAATATTTACGTGAAAACGGCCTCCGAATCAGTATGCGCCAGCTGTCCGGATCTTGTGCATCAAACACCCAGTAGGTCCCCAGTATCCTGTGTAACTGCACTGGACGGTGTTCAATTTTTAAGACGTTTATAACGCACCCGACCATAAAACGTGATATGCTGGGTTCAAATGCCACTCAGTTTAGTCAACACTTCTAAAAAATAAAGATTTGTAAATTAAAATTCCCCCATATTTAATGTGGCCCCAGAAATCAAAGGGTCTAAGTGTCATTTTTGAAAAAAAATGAGTTAGATACAGGATTGGGTTGTGAACACCGTAATCTTCTCGGTGGTAAAGAGATCCAAGTGATTTTTTTGACAGTTGCTGCCACCTAGCTTGTGTTCTCTTGAGTATTGTCACTGTTGTAATATTAAGTCCAGAAGGAAATTAAGGGGTCTATGTGCGGATTCTCCAATTCTTTTGAATATTAATCATAAACCGGATAATGCACCTATTATGTATCATCGACAATAAACAGCTAAGGACTTGGGGATTCGTCTAGTATGATCGGAACTGTAAAAATCTAGTTTTTACTAATACCACATATGTTCAACTTTGACTCCATTTTTCTAAAAAAAAAAAATGAGTTTGTTACTTAGACCCCTTGACCGTGTACCCATTTCATATTGATGTTTGTTTCATTTGGAAAAAAAAATTACAGAGTGATCATTGCTCGCGATTTCACTTTGCGTTTAGATCTCTTTTGGGGGTTCTCCCGTGGTCTAGTGGCTAGCGCGCTGGATTCATAAGCGGGAGATGGTGGGTTCGATCCCCACCGGCGACAGGAATTTTCTCATCCCACGGCTCGCTGAGAAAGTTCCTGGCTGCACCCTGGACGTCGGCGCTAATGGCCAAGATTTGTCGATGCGCTTTAAAAAAAAAATAAAACAAAAAAATAATAAATAAAAAGATCTCTTTTGGCTGTTATTTGATAGTTGTGATATATGATTTTTTTTATATGTATTTTTGTATTCAATTTATTTATGCATATCTTCTTAGTATTTATATACATATAAATACATCTGCTAGGGTTTTAGCTGTATGATGTCCTATATTAAACTTCTAGAGCAAATGTTCGTAGGCACAGCTTCCTTTGAAAATGTATACAATACTTATGATAGATTTAAATTTTGGGCATCTCAGAGGATCCTCTTCTGTCATCAATTATCCGTGAATTATTATTGCGTGTCGAATTCTAAGACTAGTAAGAACGAGATCAACCATTCTTGGTTGTCCCGAGGATGATTCCAAGGCATGTAGAGTAGCTTTAAGATATTTTAGTTTATCTTCCTCCCCCCCCCCTAGGCATTCTCTAGTGCCGAAGAAGGCTGCCATTGTTGCAGTCGAAACGTCCAAAATACAGATTTCTTTTTGAAAGTCTGACGTTTTTCTCCTAGCCGAATCCCAACTATACCTGTCTTCGTATCTCTACAGCGGCTAACTATCTCCATCTACACAAAAAAATACCATGTTCCAATTAAGTATGAAATGATATTTTACAACGCCAATTAATTCAGATTTTCTAAAGGTAGTTCCTCAAGTATTTTCGCAAGATATCTGATTAAAAGCTATCCCAAAGGCCAATGGTATATATATTTCGTGCCTTTGATACGCCATGCGCGACAAGGGGATTGTTGGATGGCCTCCAATTTGGATGTGCGTTCAATCGTCACCTGGGTTCTCTTGTCAGCATCCGTATCCAACCCTTATATTTATATTACATAATTCTGTTTTTAGATTTTTAACATTTTTCTGTAACTAATTTTATTCTACTATGCACCAGTGTTGGGGCAAAACTAACGTTAGTAAACTAAACTAACGTTAGTTTTCCCTAACTAAACTAAACTAATGTTATATTTTTAGTTTTAGTTTTAGTTTAGTTTTAGATTTGTATAATTATTAATCATATGGACTCCGTTTTTAGTAATGCAATTAGTTTAGTTTAGTAAAAGAGACCTAAATTTGTGATTTTAGTTTAGTTTTAGTTTTTAGTTAACTAATTTAGTTTATCTAAGAACATATGTTTTCAAATTACGAGAAAAAGCTACAATTTCTTATTCTTAAGCAAGTTCTATTAGTTTTAATAATTTAATTAATTATCGAAATAACATATGATTTATATTAATTCATGTTATTTTAGTAAAACTAAACTAAACTAAACTAAACTAAATTTTTAGTTTAGTTTTTAGTCAATTCCCAAAGATTTAGTTTTAGTTTTAGTTTAGTTAAAATCCATTAATTAGTAAAATTTTAGTTTTAGTTTTTTCTAGGTTGCAATTTTTAGTTTAGTTTTAGTTTATTCCAAAAAGTGAATTTAGTTTTAATTTTAGTTTTAGTTTTTAGTTTTGCCCAACATTGCTATGCACTAACGGTATTCTTTTTGTTGTTAATTTACAACCAATTTCCTCTTATTATTTTTCCACACTCTTACAAAACTCATCAGTATAAATCTACTTTATACTGGTCGACAATACCCGAAATAAATAGCCTATTAACATAACACTAGATAAATAAAATTTTAATAAAAAAAAATAATTGTTTAAACAATAGGAAATTGCATATAATATAATATTAGTTATAAGGTAACGTGTAAGGGGAATTTAATTATTTTATATTGTAAAAACTAAGTAATTATTGTATATTACAATTTTTAATTACGCAAATAGCCAAATAATCTGTGTAAGCAGTTATTTTAGTGCCTAAAAATGTATTTATGTTTCAACAAGAGTATACGTTTCTGTATAGGTATGCGTAAGTCTTTGTCAGTTTTATTTATCTAAATTTAATTTTCTATATATAATAATTTATTCATTGCTACTTTAATTTTATTGAACTCAACGCTTTACATATAGACCTGCATAACTGCAATTCGCCTTCGTTGCAGTGCAACAGTAAAGCTAACAAAAAAATATAATTTTACACGATTTATACTTGTTTTTTCCTGCTATTTTTCTACCTTGTTCTCTAGTCTAAACAAAATTTATTTTTCCTAGTTTATAAACGGGCACACACTCCTGGCTTAGTTTTGAGTGCTTTCAGCATATTTTCCAAGCGGTTTTATTTGCTGACAAAACGTACAACTGAACACTTTGAGGGGAAATGGATAAGTAATGTGTTTTTGAAAGGAATAAAGGTTAAAAGCACTAATGAAGTAGGAGAGGTTTAATTCTGCGGAGTAAATGCCGGGGATGAAGGGGCGATTCCAAAGTCATGAATATTAACAGTTTGCACTCTGAGAGTTCAACCTTTGGGAAAAGTCAACATTGGCAATAGGCTCGTTACAATTGGAGGCGAATCGTCAACATTAACTTTTATTATGGATTTATTTATGATAACAATCTAGGGTTTCACTCAAGAATTTATGAAATATATTAAGATTGTTACTGAAATTTATAAAGCTGAAACCTAATTGTTAATGGATGATCCCTCTAAAGGTAAATCGAAAAGCAAGGTTTCTGCAAACAATTCTACAGTAATCCTTCATTTTGTTCCACATGTATCACGTCTCTTAAAAAATACAAATAACGCCTTATAGTGTGAGAAATATAACTTGTCACTTGGCTGTGGACTCCTCCCTCTTCTAGTCCTCTAGTTATAGGCCGAGTGGGGCTGGGAGTGCTGTAAAACTGGCACCGTCGAGCCCCCTCTCGGCTTTCCCGAAATGACAAGTTATACCTCACAAACTATAGGGAACTTTCTGCAGGCAGCAATGGAGGGCCGAGGGTAGACAGACAACATCAATCATTGCTACTTATTAAAATAAACTATTATTATTATTATTGAAGAATGTTATGTAGTTAACAAAATTTTACCTTCTCCCACATCGAAGTCATAAAATGTATGGGTACCAACTCTGTGCCTTTAAGGACAATAAGCCCCCCTTTTTTCCCTCTAAATGGAAATCATTTTGATAATGGAAATGGCATTTGAGAAATATATAAATACCACTTATTCATATCTTGTAATAAATTGTACATTTATTAGATATGGCCAATAATTCACATTACTCTTTTAAATCAGTAATACTCAGCAATGGTTAAAATTCCCGCCAAATTACAAATAAGATACCCCGCCGAAATTAATTTTCAATGACGTCACATTCGTCACAATTTTGCGTCACTCGTGACTCAAAATTATGACGCCTTCAGCTTAATGACATTTTCACGTCAAAAACATTTGAAATCCATCAATTTTGGTTGAGCTTCATGTAATCCACCAATAATTCGTGCATTACATAAAGCCCAACTTTCATGCAAAAATTATGGCGTATATTCCATAATTATCATGAAATTTAGGCCCCCCCTAATTCTCGAATAAATGTTTTGTAATATTCAATATTTTATCATGCTATTATTATTTCTAATTAATTGCAAACTTAATAATTATTTTTCCAATTTAATAGGATAAAAGGCAAAACAACAATTTCAAAGGAAAACTTGCTTCATTTTATTCAAAGAACGTTTTAACTTAGGTACCACCAAAGCGATTACGTGGGAAAATGAGAAGTTATTAATCCATGGTTTTCCGTATTAAATGCAAATTTACAAACATACAATTACATATATCACTGATTAAGTATATTATATATAATTATTAATATTGTAGAATTTATTGTTCCCTCCCTCGGTTTTTATGTATACATTTTTCTTAATTACATTTATTAATCAATTAATATAATAACTTATTGTACATTTGTTTTGTGCATATCCACTGTTTTTTTGTTTTTTTTTAGTATTGTAAATTGTATTTAATTTTCAAAAATGCCCTATCAAAGGATAAGTTTCCTGTGCAGTGATGCTCTAATTTTTTTTTTTTTTTTTTTTTTTTTTTTTTTTACGGCGCATCGACATAAATCTTGGCCATTAGCGCCGACGTCCAGGGTGCAGCTAGGAATGTTCTCAGCGAGCCCTGAGATGAGAAAATTTCTGGCGCCGGTGGGGATCGAACCCACCATCTCCCGCTTATGAATCTAGCGCGCTAGCCACTAGACCACGGGAGACCCCTGATGCTCTAAATAAATAAATTAATAAATGAAAGGATGTTCCGATGGGTTTTAATTCACTCTGGTATTTCATTATTATTTATATGTAATGGATTAATTGCTTTTATTTTATTTCTACACTTTTTTAGGATCTCTTTCCCCATTGTATCAAGTCCAATCATATAAAATAAGGTCAACTTCGTTCAACGTTTTTTTTTTTTTTTAATATATTGAAAGTTTATAGTGTTCCTAATGTAAAAATATACATTCTTTGTATTTGTACCTTTTATTTTCAATTTGATTACAGTCTTGACAGAACCATTGCTCAACGATCTTAAAAAGCACTTTAAAAAGAACAACTCCATTGCGGCACTTTAGGTCAATTAGTGTTACCAAAATTAGCTCAATGGGTATACATTGAGAACTCAATAATGTCTGGAGTTTTTAGCTCTTTTACTCTAAATATCTTCTCGAAGAAATATTTTTTCGACTGTCTGAACCTTAGATATTTTCGATGAGTATGGATTTTTTTTTTTTTTTTTGTATTTTGATTGCGATGATAATTTTATTATAATTACTGCTGCTAATGGCCATCAGCAAAGCTATAATATCATCCTATAGAGTTGGAGATGATTTATTTCACGAGGAAATGTAAGGATAAGGAAGGGAATCAATCAGGTTTTGATGAATATTAACGAGCCCAAGAGATGATGAGGGCCGTCAGCCTCTCCAAGTAGCTCATGTACAATAATCTACTTCAATCTCTCAATACCTTTAGACAATCTACAATAATACCGTTTTAAATCTAAAATAGTATCCTTTGGGAAATAGAAAAATATCCAAGTAGGAATAATCAAAAATAATATATCATCAAACTAGAAATAAAAATATCGTCAAAGTAGATATGATCAAAAATAAATTATTATCCAAGCCGAAATAAAGATATCATCTCAATAAAAATAATAACAAATAAAATATTCTCCAAGTAGAAATAAAAATGTCATGAAAGACGATGATAATAAAAAATAAAATATTATTCTAGTATAAATAATAAAAAATAAAATATAATTTAAGTAGAAATAAAAATAACATCCAAGTCGAAATAATAAAAAATAAATTATTATCCAAGTAGAAATAAAGATATCATCTAAGTAGAAATAATAACAAATAAAATATCATCCAAGTAGAAATAAAAATATCCTGAAAGACGATGATAAAAAAAATAAAATATCATTCTAGTAGAAAAAATAAAATATAATTCAAGTAGAAATAAAAATAACATCAAGCAGAAATAATAAAAAATTAATTATCATCCTATTTTTTGGGGTTTTTTTTTTTTGGTGCATCGACTACAAGGATCATTAGCAAGATCTTTTATTGTGTATTGTCATCCTAGTAGAAATAAAATTACCTCCGAAGTTATTATCAAAAATAATTTATCGTAGTCAAAAATACAGTATCGTCGAAATAGAAACAAATGTATCATCCAAGGAGGAATAATCAATAAAATTTCATAAATGTAAGCCATCCAAGAAGATATAAAAATATTTCTACTATAGCCTGTTCAGGTAGACAAAAAAGTTCAATTTCGCAAGCACGAAATTTTGGGGGGAATTTCCCGACGGTTCCGCCGTTCCCAAATTCGAATTTCAAGGAACAACACGATACGTGAAACACTACAAAAATTTGTCACGTTTAAGAATAGAGGAGGCTTTGAGTGGTCAGACAAGGGATATAGTGTTCAATATTTATCAAAACTTTGCCAAAGCTAAGGCTAAAAACGTTTTAAACCTCAAAGATAGAGAGGTTTAAAAGTAGAGATAAGGTTATCAAAGAGTGAATTTTTACCGCCAATTTTTCGCACAGGGAATATAAGCCACGGCTTTCTCCTTCCGACCAAAGCATCTATTTGAACAGGCAACGTTCTAGCTAAACGAGACATAATCAGTATTTCCTAGCGTGTTGTTCATTGAAATTGTAATGCAAATGGTGGAACCGTCAGGAATATTTCCCTCAGAATTTTGCGCATGCGGGATTTGAACTTCTCAATCGAACTGAACAGCCTATAATTGAATTCGTGATTCAAATCTTTTCGAAAGAGCGTGAATCCCTTAAGGAATCTGTATTTTCTTTTAATACAGTATTGACGGGAATGCGAATAGAATAATATCATCGAAGTAGAATAAATAGACGACTGGAATAAAGAGCAATTAATTAAGTCTCTGAGGGGGGTTGAGAATCGCTGTAGAGTGGTAGATAATTATGTGGAGTAAAAGCAAGGGTTAAGAGGTGATTTGGGAGGTCATGAATATTAACAGTTTGTGCTTGGAGGGCCCTAACCTTTCGGCTAAGTCAACACCTCCATCTCTAGATGGGGATCAAACTAATCCAAGCTTAGCCTTTAAAATTATCAAACCCTTTATCGACTTTCAACAATCCCAAAAGGAATGTAACAATTCATAATGCTACAATTAATCCTCATCGATTCTACATTGTAGTCATTAAATATTAACTCATTTCTAATATTTAATTTTCTCACAATTCCATTTATTTATAAGTGCATAGCAAGTTAATTCATCCATAGTTTCAGATGGGCTGCACCCATCAACATAAACACCACCGATCAGCTAAACAACGTCCCATCAGCTGAAATATCATCCATCAGCTGAAAATCCTTCTAACAACTGAAATATATTGGCTACTTCTGTCTTCGTGATACTTTGGGGTCGCATTTGTATTCCTCTCCTGCGTTACTTTTCGTGGAGTAAGTTCAAAGCTAAAGCACCTTCCAAGCAAATATGTAATACTTCTACTTATAAAGACCGATTTTTATAACCACTTTGCTCGAGGGGCTTATAAAATAATTATAAATAATTACAATGTTGGTATCATAGTTGATTTTTGGTTCGTGCTACATATTTAAAAGGCCCATTGACATTTATTACCAATAGCGCTAAGATATTTACTGGATTTTACCCTTTGTAAACATCCATTGCTTTAAAGTATAGAAATATTCCAGTTCATCGCTTATAAAATTCAACTGGCATCTACGGCGAGGTAGTTTGACTGGCTAACTATTCTATGCATGGTGGATTTTGCTTCTTTCATTTCATTTTTGATTTGTCCGATTTGATTTTTTTTAACAGCATATTAACACGTGGGCTATTAACGTCGGGCTATCTACAGGTTGCCACCGTTTTATAATGCTACAGCACGAAGTTGGGCGCCTATTCAGGTACTGGCCGACGTTGCTTAATTTGTGTCATCACCGGGAACCGGTGTATTCAACATGGCTATGGCCGTTAGCCCCCAATTTGATATCATCAAATTGAGATGTGGACAGAATTCATGTCTGCAGAATAGAGGACTCTCACAAACCTACTCATATAGTGTTCGAGTATGAAAAATCACAAAAATGTGAAAAGTAAATAGTGTAACACAAATTGAAAGAGCAGCCGATCCGATTAGCCCGAAGATCTTGCTGGGATTTGGTTGACGCCCAACAGGACAATCAGTGCCCCCGGTTGAGGATATAGTGATGAGGGGACAATTGGATTGGCAGAAGGTACAAAAAGACTTTAGATTCGTTTCCTCTCATTTAATTATCTATCCCTCCCTCTCTGATCCCTTCGCTGAAGGAGGATTAGGAAAGCAGGACATGGACACGAATTAAAAAGGATTATATCCTTTCATTAATACTCCACCTGTCCTTTATCCTTAGTCCTTTACGTAGGAGTTCCGACTTCATGAGTCCGAACGAACTTTCAAAATTAGTAAATTTGTTTTCTTTGAATCTAAATAATGGGAAAGTATAAAAAGTTCCGTAACAGAGTTTCATAGATTTATAAAATTGTGGTCAATTAAGCCAACCCTTCAAGTCTTTCCTTCATAATCATCCCGTAACTCCACTAATCCAACCCGTTGCTTTTATTTATCAGAATCATAATACTTTCTCTGCAAATTCTGGCCATTTCCCATTGGTATTTTTAACACTTCACATTCTTCTCCCTGAATGGCTTTGAATTGGAGTTCTTAATCCCGCAACCGATTAGGCATTCTTTATTTTTCTCAATTTAAAAAAATGTTTGTTTTTTTTTATAAAACTACAAATACATACTTCTAACATATATATACAAATACATGGTTCTTCTAACATATATTAGAAGAACCATGTTAAACTATAACTAAAACTAAATAAATAAGCTATTTACATGCTTAATCACTAATAATTACTCAAGCAATAAATACAATCATACACATTTTACCCACATTCAATTATTTTTTACAACCTCAGAACTTTGTTACAATAAACACACACTCAATTATTACTTCTACTTCCTAGTAAACATACACAAAACATAATTGAAGGTAAACTAAATCAGGCCGTATATTTTGATATTTTTTAAATACTCTGTCAGTCTCTTTACATATGACTCACATCTAATACATCAGATCTCTAAGGTTACTGTATAGTTAGTGCCAAAGCCTAGCTTCCCGTACTCAATTTTAAAAGTACTCATGATTTTTTTATCCTTAAAGTTATTATAGACATTTTCATTTTTTTTTTATCTTCTCCTTTATGCTTGAAGTTCTAGAGGCTTCAGCGTTCATCTTTTCGTTTCCACGTTTATGTTTGAAGTTCTGAAGGTTTCACTGCTCATCTTTTTGACTCAAGTTATAAATGCTTAACTGTTCACTTTTTTTTTTTTTTTTTTGTCGTTTATATTTGAAATTCTAAACGCCGCAGCGTTTTTATTTTTATTTATTTATTTTATTATCCCTCGTTCATAATTGAAGTTCCAAAGACTTCAGTATTCACATCCACAGGCATCAGTTTCGTCTCCTTGAACCTTCAGCTCAGACCTTTTCGCCCCCTAAGTCAATTTTCAAAATCTACAAATACTGAGTGTAATCTTCGAAAAAGAAATTAAAGGCTTGCTCAAATCTGCAATTAACTATTTTTATGGTGTTTCCAAATGGAAACGCTCTGTATCCGAAGCTCGTTAAAATGCCATATATGCCGAAAAGCCACTTCATGGTCTCTAATGAACATTATCAAAAATGTTTTCGCGAATCATTTAGGCAGTTTTATTCCGCATCTAACGACCAAAATCAAACCTAATTCCGTTGCAACTTTATGCTGTTTCATCTTCCTTGATACATGGGTATGTTCTATTACGCCACGATTTGTGGCGTCGCAACAACAAGTCTTGTTAGCAACAGAAAGTCTATACAAGTATATGGCGCAATAACACATGAGTTTCCTTTATTTATCGAAACCCGCGTCGTTGGCGACTAACTCCTTTGACTGTTTTTCATATTTTATTACATTGTTTGCTACAAACATTAAGTCAAGTTGAAAACATAAATAAACTAAAAATTGAAAACAAGATTTTTTTTATTCCTATCATTACTATGATCCGTTAACTGGGCGTTTAGCATGTTACCAAGTGACATGATATCTGCATCATGTTATTGTACTTGTTTAAATAAATTAAAGTTTTACATTAAATATTAAATAGATTGACATTACTTTTTTTTCTTCTTCCCTCTTTTTTTCTCTTTTAAAATTACTAGGGATAGACATTTGCTTGTATAATGTTGTTCGACTAAAGTACTAAAATCTGCTGTTTTTAAATTTGTGAAGATTGTTTCAATATATTGAATACTGTCAGTAAGTAATTGGTACATGTCACGTTGTAAGTCTAGATTTTGATGGTGTCATACTTTTAGTAAGTGTTTCACTAAGTTAGTTCACTCTTACATATTTTGCATTATTTTTTATATTTCACTCTTACATATTTTGCATTAAGGCTATTGTTGTTTAATCATTAAATTTGTTGCAAATTTACTTGCGCAAGGTTAGGTTGTAAATACAGAGTGGAGTGTGTGTGTTTTACAAATGTTATAGAATCATGAAGCTTTTTTGGGGTTTTTGTTTATTTACACCGAACTTACAACGTTTTAGCGCCGGGCTATCTATAGATTGTCATCATTTAATAACGCCAAACCTTATTTTCTTTGTAGATCTCCCATAAGTTCAGTTAAAAGCATATCGTTGAATAAGTTGGTCTGTCATTTCTAAACAAGGTTATAATTTGCTACTAGTGCTATCTTTAAACTTCGATGTTTGTAAAAAATATTATTTACAGATGCTATGATGAAGGCAAGAAACCCGTCAGAAAAATAAACTAAATTTTGTAGACTAAGCGAAATATTTAATTTGAACTAGAAAAATGTTTACGAACTTTTATATATATATATATATATATATATATATGTGTGTTTTTAAAATATATATATATATATGTTTATGGTTTTTTTTAAATATATATATATATATATATATATATATATATATATATATATATATATAGATAGATAGATAGATAGATAGATAGATATTTATTTGTGTAAGATACATCTTGTACAAATAATTTCAATATTAGACACGTTGTTTCTTTCCATTTTGAGTCTGGTAAATACTATAATGTTTCAACAATTTCACATCAAATGACAATATAAATGTTATATAGTTCTAAAGTTAACTTAATATATAATTTATATCATTAAAATATTTGTTATATTCATACGTTATTTATATTAATCATACATTTGTACTAAAAATTTCTAATATTATTTTTATAATGTTTTTTTTTTTAACAATAAAATACATATCAATATTACCTTAAATGTATCAGTATTATAAAAATGTTCATTAAATTCCGCTTCAAGATACAAAAAATTACAAAAACTAAAACTGAAAGTAAAACATTGTTGATTGGAAAAATTGTTGATATTGTGAATTTACTCATTGATACTAAGAGAGTGAAACTTGTTACAGATAGTGTCAATGAATTTATAAAGCCGATTCAATTCCTCTATGGAGGTTATATTTAACAAATTTTGAATAGCCTGAAGGTGAGAGGTGGATGAATGAAGGTGAGATGTAGAAGTGGATGAATTTAAAATATCTTCTCTGTTTTCTTCAAGTGCTGAACAGTGTTGGAGGAGGTGGTATAGACTGTTATTATTTACGGGCAGAGATCATTAGCTTAGAGGGAGAAATGCGGCCTTCCTTGGTATAGTTTCTATATACACAGTGTTAAATATCCAACGACGATAATGATAACAACGAACGACACGATCGAACGAACAACGATAACGATAACGATTTTTGAACAACTCTCCAACTTTTGAAGAAAGCGAATTATGGATTAGTGTTAGCAGACCTCCACTAGCTCGCCAGTTTGATTTAATTTTATTCCATTACTACTGTATGGGGGTAGTCCAGCCAGGGGGGAAGGACGAAGTTATCTTCTATAAGCCATGACTCTACAAAACATAATACTAAATTTCTTCTAATAGCTTCACATTCATAACTAGTAAATAAAGGTAAATAAATCTCTTACAAGGAGATAGCCATTCTTCGGTGTATATATATATATATATATATATACACCGAAGAATGGTTTTCTCCTTGTAGGAGATTGTAAGGGAGTCTCGGAAAATCTCTCCCCTCGTGTGTGGGGGGGGGGGGGTTACGGTATCATGAATTTATAGCGACGCGATACCCACAAAAAGCCCGCCTCCCTTAATTCAACCACGCGTCACCAGAGTGTGCTACAGCTGCCGGTCCAATATATTATACTCCACAAGTCCGACCAAAATCATTTCTCAATGTCCTCATTTTTTTCTTTTTGCGCTAACTTTCCCAAAGTATTTCAGTCCTTACCATTCCACTGATTGAGACAAACCGTTATATTATCCGCACAATGAAGGCATTAGTATCGGTTTTATATACAAACGCACTTATATATACATACCTATAGAGGCTCGCTATTCCGAAAATCCACATAACCTAAACAGGACTAGAGAAAAAAAAATATTATAAAATTCCTCAACTAGGAAAATCAAAGGAAACAAGTTTTTTCGTTTAATGTTGTATCAATTTTGCTTTCTAACTTTAATCCAAAATACAGGCTTACATAAAATTGAAACAATTTGGAATTTACTCACATCTTTAGAATCCATGTTCTGCACAGCATTTACACAAAACGTAAAAAACAAACCATTATCTAAGAGATAGTCAGTTATCATTTCTTCGTATGCAACGTAGTAAAGCGACTTGAAGAAGCAATGTTTTACCATCCCTATCGCCCGTCATAAATATTTTACCTCCGATCAGTCGCACAACAGTGCGGTTTAAATTGCACTAAACTGAAACAGGTGATTTCTTGCCTTTAATTGTTGACACTTAATACGCCTCATAAAGTCATTATGTTGCATTATATTATATATATATATGTGTGTGTGTGTGTGTGTGGGTGTGATAAATCTTGATGTATTTATTTCGAGGAGTCCATTTCATAAAAATTGCGTCTATTGTAACAAAGTTAAGAGTGTAATTTCAGAAGAATATTTTTAGTCTTTATATCTCATTTGAAGGAGTAAAAATAAATTCTTTTGAATATAAAACCGAAACTGATACTTCAGGCTTAACATAAAATACCTAATTCATAATGTAAATTAAGTTCCATAAATTAATTACTAATGGTACTTTGATAACAATAGTACAAAATAAGTAGGCAATTCAACCAATTGTGTTCTTCTTTGAAAATCCCGATGCAATCTTGCTCTTAGGGGAAGAAGAAAAAAAATCATTACAGATAAAAGCAATGGGCCTTAAATTAAAATTATCTTCAGGTGAGGGGTGGAGTCGCCCTCAGTAAGTGTATCAAGCGAATTATCAGAGCGGTAGGGCCGACCGGAGAAAGATAAATCAAGAGGACCTTGCTAGAATCACTCTGGAAAACAGGAAAATGATAAGAATGGGAGAGGTCCCAAATTAAGGCTCTCTCTCTCTCTCACTCTTTCTCTCTCTCTCTCTCTCTCTCTCTCTCTCTCTCTCTCTCTCTCTCTCTCTCTCTCTCACACACACACACACTCTCTCTCTCCCTCTCCCTCTCCCTCTCTCTCTCTCTCTCTCTCTTCTTCTCCCCTCCCTCCGCCTCTCTCATGAAGAAATAGAATACTGTCCTACAGAGATACTTCCACTCTCTCGCTCTTTTACAGAAGATAACAACATAACTCGTGATTCTGTTATCACTACTCTAGACCTCTAGACACTATTTCACTGCTTACTTAAATAGTCTTGTTTCTCCGCTCTCTCCTCGTTTTTTATTTCTCTTCGGAAAGCGATAAAAGGCCACTGTTGATTTCATTATAAAGTTGACAAATATCAGAAAATGTCAATAACTTCCAATATGGCCAACGGCCACAGCTTCGTTGAAAGCACCGGTTCCCGTTGATTACCCAAGCTAAGCAACGTCGAGCGGGGCCAGTACCTGAATGGGTGACTGTCCATGTGATGTTGGCATTATACAAAGGATGGCAACCTAGTTAGATACTCCATTAAATAAAATAAGAAAAAAACATCAAATAAACAAACTTCCAATAGGGGCGAGGTTAGCTCAGTGGTAGAGCACTGGACTAATAAGCTGGAGGACCTGAGTTCAAATCCCGAGCATAGTACTAAAGAGTTTTTCTTCTAGTGTCCTCGTTCATGAGTAGGATTCGGCTACCCTGACCGTCCCTAGCCCTTTAATAAATTTAATAATGGGTACCTTGGTGCTAATGACTCTAGCAGTCGAATTAATGAAGCAGCCAAGGGGAAAATCAGGCGGCCGGAAGAGTACTGACCACACTATTTCCCTAGTGTGCCGTATGGTCATGAATCAGATACCTCTATAGTATCTGCCACTCAGGGCCGTCGTGGCCTGGTACGGGACTGTTTTTTTTTTTATAAACAAACTTCCGATAGGACTTGTATATTCATTTTTACGTTCATCCATTCATTTTTTTGGTACAGCGGAGCGTTTTCGCTTCTGCGAATACGAAGATTTTAGGGGTTTTCTCACACAAGTTAATCAAAACTAATTTTTTTTTTTTTTTTTTTTTTTTTTTTTTTTTTTTTTACGGCGCGTCTACTTCTAGGTCATTAGCGCCGACATCCAGGGTGCAGCGAGGAATATTCCCAGCGAGCCTTGAGATGAGAAAATTCCTGCCGGAGGTGGGAATCGAACCCACCATCTCCCGCTTATGAATCCAGCGCGCTAGCCACTAGACTACGGGAGACCCCATCAAAACTTAATGTTTTGAATATAAAAATAATTTATAATTTCCTTTTCTCTTGAGGACTCCCTTATATAATTTACTCCTTTTATCACTGTAATCCAAATAGAACTACATAAACATTTTCTGTTGAAAAAATAAATGTTTGACTTGATTATGATGACATTTGACACAAAAAGACTTTGCCTAAAGGAAAAGGTCATGTTCGTTAACCAGCAGAATCCAACCAAAGGAGCAATAAACGGGAAAAAACGTTGAAACGATGGAGTATCTGCAAATCACATTTTTTTTTTTTTTTTTCTAAGTTAAGGAATGCTCTGATGAGATAAGACTAATATTTGCATTATAATGCAACTATTTTACAAGTACATCGGAGAGCCTCTAGTTGCAAACAGGAATTCAAAGAAAATGCACTTACCATAACGTTTAGCAGGAATCTAATATCCCCTTAATGGCAAAAGGGGGAATAAGGACTTCCAGACGCTTGCTTCTTTGTGCAATTCAAATTCTTTTAATATCTTTCGCCGTTACTTGATGTAAATCACGGAGTAATTAAATCTCATTAACTCATCTTTAATAGGGAATGCTCAAGCGGATGCAAATATCATAAATTTAATGTATGCAATTTTTTTAAATGTAATAATCGTTTATTTAATTTGTTTCGCTTAATATTAGTTATTTTCTGTTGTTAATAGTGTTTCACTTTGCGATAATAAATCTTCTTCAATTAAAAAAATAAATAAATTTAAAGAAACTATTTATAAACATAATACAAAGGGGAAAAAAATTCCTGACTTCCTAAGGAAAGCACGCCCTTCACCAGGAACATGGGATGTGTGGTTGCGCGTTACAATAACATCGGTAGGGCGCTGACGACCGTGAGGTTTTTCGCCCCATATTATCCAAACAAATCTTCTTCAACTTAAATTACACTTTTTATACGCATGTATATATTTATACATACTTATATACTATCGAAAATGATTTTGATGATCTAAAAAAAAAGGTTTTATAAACTAATTTCTTATTTTTGGATCTCCGTAGGTGGCGCGCTGGGGTACTGAGTACGCCATGGCGTACGTACAGGCGCGCCTGTCTGCGTTTTCTGCCTGTCGAATCAGTAAAAACGCCAGGATGCCCTAGTGATTCGAGGGGTTAATTCTCTAAACCCTTCCCTAACCGTACTTCTCGTCCAGAGAACTCTTAGTGTTGTCGCTTATTGCGAGCAAAACAGCAGTGGGTCATTCTGGATCTCGTCTTTTTTATTAAGAATATTAAATAAATATAGGGTTCTGTGCTCAAGGCCTTCTAACTTCAGTCTCGATTAACGTCAGAAGGACGCTCAGTTGAAAGGGGCCTACACAAGCTCCCTTCTGCTCCGACCAAAGTCGAAGAGAGATCGGTAAGCCACAGACAAAGACAGACTTGAAGGAAGAGAAAGCCTTTTTAATACTTATGAGTTTTGGTGATATATGTTTTTATTAATAATTTTCAACATTATATAATTCAAAGGGAGCGAGATTAGCTAAGTGGTTGAGCACTGGACTAGTATGCTGGACCTGAGTTCAAATCCCGAGCAAGCACTAACGATTTTTATCTTACAGTGTCTTTGTTTTCATGGTTTGGATTCGGCCTCCCTGGCCTTCCCTAGGCCAACCCAGCTATTCATTAATTTATTACTGAGTACCTTGATGCTAGTGACCTTAGCAGTCGAAGTAGCAAAGGAGAAAACCAGGTGCCCGGTCGTGAATCAGATACCTCTATAGTATCTGCCCCTGAGGGCCCTCGTGGCCTGTTACGTGACTGATGTTTGTTTTATATATATAATTTTAAAAGTTTCAAAAAATGAATGTATTCTTATCTCCCTGTCTTTAAAAAATATATAAAAAAGAAAAAGAAACATTACTAACATTTAAGTAACCATTTATTTAAAAATATAATGAAAACAATTTAATATAAATAGAATAAAAATGCCATTAATCACCATCAATCATACGTGGGATTCTCTAAACTCCACGTGCATACTGCTGTTACAAATAAAGGCACGCCTACTGGAAGATTAAAACGATTTTTTGTAAATCAGAAATTTAATTACTCTGGGATTTGTAGTAGATATAATGAAAAGATTAACATATTTTTACATTTTTAATAAAAAGTAGCTTGATGTGTTATTATTTTTTTAATTTTAACATTCACTTATTTGTACACCAAGTTTTTGGGACGGTGTTCCTACAGATTACCATTTTTTTGGTTTGGTCTTCGCAGTGCTCACGCCTTAACGATCTGGGTCTCCTTTTGTTTGATGCGTTAAACCACTAAGTCACTTTAGATCCGATCCACACGAGCTACGCAACTAAGCGCATTCCTCAGCAAGACACACAAACATACACATACTTGAAACATCTCCGTCCTCGTGAAACTTAATAATATCACTCAAGTGAACTAGAAACTCCAACAGTTTGCCCCCAAAACCGCAGGACTTAGCGAAATTCCTATCACCAATTTAACCAACTTCATCTAGAGCGTTCATCAATCTACCGGTGAGCCTCTTAACCTTTCAAGATGAAATCAGCCAACAAGAAAGTCTTCCCTAATAGGACATTTAAGTTGTCTGGGCTGTTGGGAGCTTAATATGTTTGAAGGAGGGGGGTATTAGGTGGTCCAAGATAAGCCCTTGTCTCTGCCCATTTAACTTAAGGCCAATTTCCAATCTAACTTATATGGACTACCGCCGGCTTAGAACACACACTATCTCATTGGCTGATTAATTTCAGGACTTATCCTACAATTTGTCACTTAAGGCAAGTCCGGCTCTCATAAATTGCACTTAAGAATTAATTATTTTATAATTAGGAAATTTGATTACCTAAAACACAACAAATGTATATAATTCTGCCCTTAAATATTAAACTTATTGGTACCACGATGTATTTACCTGGTGTTGTAGACATGTAACACTGGGCTGAAAAATATATGTGTCAATGACATCTTCTCCTCTTATCAAAAGTCATTTCCACCTTTTTTGCTTTATTGAAATAAATTATAAGAATTCAATATAACTTTATTGGTATATACATATTTTATAAGAATTCAATATAACTTTATTGGTATATACATATTTTCCTGCTTATATTTTAATGTATTTGATCCTTTGTTGACAGATTATTAACTACTAAAATTAAAAAAAAAAAAAAAATCTGAATAGGATTGTTTACGTTGGCATTTTTCAGCATTAGTTTTCGTCGGTTATTTAAGAGTAAGCTAACCTTTCCTTTATTTATTACATCCAGGCGTAGAGGTATTATTAGAATAAAGAGAGCATAAACTACCTTCTGAACTACCTCCAATCACCTGAAATACCTTCCGTGAGTTAAAATATTTCCCATCAGATGAAATATATCCCATTAGATGAAATACCTCCCATAGCTGAAATACCTCCCATCAGCAGAAGACATAACATCTGCTGAACAACTTTCAATCAGCTGAAACACCTTTGATGAGCTGAAACACCTGCGATAAGCTGAAACACCTGCGATGAGCTGAATTATCTCTCATCGGCTGGACAACCTTCCATCAGCTAAACCATCTCAGATAAGCATAAATTCATCCCATCAGCTGAATACCTCCAATCAGCTGATTACTTCACATCTGCTGAACGGCCTTCCCTCAGCTAAAACACTTCCGATGGGCTGAAATATCTCTCATCAGCTGAATACTTTACAACAACTGAACAACTTCCCATCAGCTGTATACCTGCAATCAGCTGAATACTTCAGATCTACTGAAATACCTTCCCTCAGCTAAAGCACGTCAGATGAGCTGAAATATTTTGACTACTACTGTTTTTGGCACAATTTTTGGGTCGCATTGTCGTTCCATACCCGCGTAACGTAGGTCACGTTTAAATCATGTCTCATGCTAAAACGTTTTTGAACATTTTTTATTTAAGTGTGTATTTTTACGAGTGTTTACATTCATACCGATTATATTAAAATGTTGTGCATTTAAAATATTTCTTATGTCCTCCTAAATTTGATGCTATAATTAATTTACAAATAAGCTTCATAAAAAAATATTAAAAACAACAGACCAAAGGAATAATATTTAAACAAATTCAACAAGAGAGACAAACAGAGTGAGAGAGTGAGGAGCAGGGGTAGAGAAAGACAGAGAGAGAGAGATTAAAACAGATAGAAACTGCACGAGCATAAAGCATTAAGAAACAGGGTGTATTTTTGTTCTAGGTATGAACCCTAATCTCCTCTCATAAATATGAGGAGTGTTTCAAAGGATCTTACTATTTTCTCATGCCAAAAAATGGGAATATTATTTGGCACGGATTTCCAAGCCACTCCCTACTAGACGCTAGTCCTAAATTGGAAACTATGGCTTCCCTCTACCGCAGCATCTAGTATGAGATTATTTCAAATTTTAAAAAAAGCTATAAAAACGCATGTTACTGCGTAGAGTTAGTACTTCCTCGTCAACGCAACGAAAACTAAGAAAATAATAATTTCAGTAATAAATTTGCATTTAGGAATCATATCTTCTTATCTTTATGGATCCTGTCTAATAAGTACCAAAAATTGCACTCGCTTACACACAGGTATATATTCTTTGTTACAGTTGTATTTGCGGTTGATTCTTAATTTCATATATTTTTATCTGGCGAAGAGTAAAAAAAGCAAGTTATTCTGGGACAGAATTGCCCCTTAGAACAGGGCTTACAGGACAGTATCCGATTATTCTTGGGGAGCAATTATTTCTTATAAGCAGTTTATTTCTCCGAATAACAGCTCACAATCAAAAATAGCTTGAGAACCTTTTTGTAGAAATTTTAGTAAGCTTTCGAAATGTCACATACCACGATTTTATAAACTTTTTCGAGATATTTAAGAAACTATACGAAGAACCCAAAACTTTTTATGTTTGTGAATAAAATATATTTTCTAATACTTCCTTAGTCTCGAATGTAACCAAAATGTACCTATATATCTTAGGTTGGGCAAATTAGAAGCATACACAAAATATTTCAACTGAATGTAAATATTTAATTATGTTCACTAGTTAATCATTTTATAGTGTTAGTATATTTCAACCTAACGTAGTCCATTTTTTGATAATCCTTAACTAATATTACGTGAAATTAGAGAATTGGGATACCTACTGGAGGTCAATACAATCCGAATTATTTAAATAATATTGGATAATAATAATATTTTAATGAGTTATAGGATGTATTTAAATGTTCTGGTATGAATGAGACCTGTTCCTTGACGATAGGACCAACTGTTTTAGAAATTATTTGTTTTTTTTTTTGCGCCATTTAGCCTGTTTTGTGCGCCATAAAAAAAATATTCTGCATTTGTAAGTATAAAAAGCAGTATGTGTTAGTATAATTTGACGTTAGGAGTATAATTCGAAGCGTTATCCTCCAAGGTGAGGGGGATATCTACCCCGGGCTTTAGCAGGGCAATATGACTCCATTAGCGTCCATTATCCACGGCAATAAAACAGGACCTCCTACGCCTTTCGGAACATAAAGTACGTTATTCCAACGGAGAGAGAGACGGAAGGAAGAATAAGGAATTTATTCCCGGCCCGAGGGGCTTGGGGAGTATTTCTTCCCGAAAAGCGAGGCCCGAAACTAGGATTGAACCCTAGCTGGGAATATATAGCACCCCAGAAAACCCCCCCTCGTAGATTTTGGTAATCCCAACAAACCCCCCATAAATATTCTAGCTCTTATTACACCTTCCCTTACATACAAATTGTTTCTTCAGAATTTCCATGATTAAAATACTGAAAGAATTGTAAGCTATCTTATAAATTACTGTTTCCTCTTTTTCGCAAACCCTTCGAGAATATATCGAGAAGTCAAGAAACAGTTAAGTTTCGGCTAAGAACAGTCAGTTTCGAAAAAATCTATATTTTAGAGGTTTTGGCAGCCTTTTTTTTTTAACTAAAAAATTAACGAAGAGAATAATCAAAACTGTAAACAATATATTAAATGATGACAATAGGTTAAATATGAAAATATGAACATAAAATAATGTTATAACCTTTTTTCATGATCTATTTTTTTTTTTTTTATGCATCGTGCTAGTATTTCTAAAGTGACACAACTCAAAAAAAAAAAAAAAACTACTGAAAATGTGTCGCTCTTGCCCATGTAGGGGGCGTAGCATTAAGACAGGAAGAGTGACACAAGTGCCCCCTGGTGTACAAGCTCTGAAGCTAGGTGCATACAGTTTTGATTGTTGATAAAGTGATATTCACCACGTCTTTCATGCTCATAACTGAAAACACCGATTTTTGGGATGTTTCACTGTAGAAATATCATTGCGATAAAGATACTAAATATTTACCGACCTAGATGACCCCCCATTTTCACTACACATGGCTGTCATTAGTTGGGCAGGATGTGCAGCAAGTTTGGTTGTGATGTAACAAATATTATGGCCGGAAAATTAAGTTGTTATTTAATTAATTGAGTTGCGGAGGAAATCCCCACTGATTTTTCGTAGTACATCTCTATCATTAGCTTTTAGATATTTATATAGAAATTTATAGCGTGTTTCGTTGAATAATAACAACAATTAGGGTAAACTAGTTGATTTATTGAAGGCGGATAACATGTAGGGCATATATTGCGATTTAATACTCAGAAAAAATACGTTATTCACTACATACAGAGTAATACAAAAATGTTCTGCCTTTGCATGGAACGTAAGAAGTTTGAAGTTCTGTTTGACAGCTCATGCGAACTATTGGAATACTGAGATACGTGGAGTTGCTAAAAGTTTTATTAAGAACGCGAGAGAGCTCGGAGAAGTTGAGCCCTTGATAGAATACAATAAAAGAGCAAGGAGGTATTGATCGGTTATTTGGATGTCTCAACATAACCTTCTCATTTTCGTGTTCCTCTTATGGCCTGGTATTCATTCTAGCGTAGAATTTCGAAGATTCTTGCTGTATTTCTAACCCCCAGAAGCTAGAGACTTGAAATTTTGCTGGATGATTGAAATGGGGGGAGTTATTAAAGAGAAAACCCGAAAAATCTTGAAACATTGTGTTTGACTCTGCTCCTGTGGGTGCCCGCTTTGTACTTATTGTCCCTTCGGAAACCCATCATATGGGTATTCAAAGGAGTCAGATGGGTATCAAATGAATCCTCTTGGTAAGGAAAACCTAATACTAAAGGGCTTTTCGTATACTCACAAAAATACATCACGTCCCCGCCTCAAGCCAAACGTCGACGGCACCGACTCAAAATTCACTAACAAAAAGTATTGATATTCCCCAAAAACTGGGTTTACTAGCAGTATAATTGCTGCTAGTATGAACAAATTGGTAATTTGGGTCCGAAGGTCACTTCCCCCTCCTAATGAACCAATACAACACCTACCAATTTTTACAACACACCTTTCTTTTTAGATAACGACACCGTATACCGAGGTTCGATGCAATATTACTAATATTACAGCCAGTATAGGCAAATTAGTAATCTGGGTCCAGATTAAAGTAATTTGGGTCCCGGTCTCAAGTTACTCGTATTTTGGATCCCTCCAAAAAACTAACGTTGAACATAATAGGTAAATTTCTAGGCCCCAACCAAAAGAGTTTGCCTATGAAAGTTATGATATCATAGTATTGGTCCAAGTTTTAGGACCTTGTCAAGAACTTAATAATGCCATCTCACTTATTTGTGCATTTCCAACTTGATAACCCTTCCTTCTTGTAAAATGATAGCCTCATTAACGATTGGTTTTATTTAAAGATTCAGACCCTTTGGGCAACAATTCAGGGTTAAAATAAACTCTCTGATGACTTTAAACGATCGGGCTTGTATGAACTCAATGTAAGGTAAAACGGTCATCATTTAACGAAAACTCGCCAAGTTAGAAATGAACAAATAAGTGAGAGGGTATTATTAGATTCTTTTAATAATAATAGTGTATAACATTCTCGAATATAGGTCTTCTGAGATGTCGGAACAAGTCGGAAGCCATCCCAACTTCCACAATAGCAACAGAGTAAAAACCAACCATTGATATCATGTCAATTACGAGACTATCGACGACCTCAAACGTCAACGATTTGGACACATCTAGATAAAACTAGACATCCTTTCTGAGGAAGAAGGATGTCAAAGTTATGAGGTAAGAAGAAATAGATCTCCTTGGGTGTAGTAGATTGTGTAGAAAAGCAAGACGAGACTTGACTCGGGTTTCCCTCTGAAAGGGGTTCAGAAAAGGTTCCTCTCAGAACCTTTACAACTGCCAATATATACAGGCCAGCGAAAAAAACCCTTACCTCACGCCCTTATATTCCGCTAAAGTTTTCTCAGCACTATTGCTCCGGCATCTTTTCTCCTAAGGTAGGCACTCTCAAAAGTTTTCTATTTGTATATAAAATGTACTACCAATGTGCAAATCCAAAAAACGAGACATGTGCGTCTGTTCTATACATACCAAAAGATAAATCCTCATAAAAATAAAAATATAATACTCATAAAATTATTAAAATTATATATGTATATAATTTTAATATATATATATATATATATATATATATATATATATATATATATATATATATTTATATAATGTATATATATTATATATATATATATTTGTCTTTTCGCGCTTTCACACGTAAATACATTGCCTAATATAAAAGCCAACTTCCCCAACCAGCATAATCCGCCATTTTTAGGTTCTATAGCACATGAAAACGAATGACTATTTTCTAGGCGATATCTCAAACCATTTTTGGGAAAAGGCGATAAAATTATTTTTTCTTACTAATTTTTAAGAGGTACTTAGGATCGTTGAATATTTTCTACGAGTTTCAAATTCGGCCAAACTAAATAAATACATTTTGATTACATTTGGAGTTGAGGAAGTATTGGAAAAAAATATTGTATTAGCAGACATGAAAAGTTTTGGGTTCTTGGTATATTTTCTTAGACATCTCGAAAACGTTTGGGAAATCGTGGTAGATGGAAGGTGTCGAAAGTTTACTACATTTTCTATAAAACAGGTTCACCAGCAGTTTTTGATTCCTTGGGCGATGCCAATCTGAGAAATAAGTTCTTAAAACTTGGAAAGTGCTTGTTTGGTCATTTGAACAGGTTTTTCCCTTTGCTTAACTCACTTTTTAATTGTTTATTTTAAATTGCAGTTATCATTAAAACAATTATATTATTAAAAGAAGGGAAGAAGATGAGGAACGTGTTGGTAATATTGTTTTCCTAGAGTGGAAGGCGGGGAGTCGTTTTCGCTTAGGATACTGTCAGTACCCCGTTTGGCGCCTTAAATTTCCATCTCATTGAGATTTTATTTTATATTTTAAACGAAAGATCAAACCCTACCAATGACTGCTTCTATTTCTTTACTAATACGACTCGGGATATGAAAGGAACCGCGCTAAGATGTCGCAGTTCTTGCGAGTAGGACTTTTTTATATATTTTGTCAGCTGTTGTTGTTTTTTCCTGTTTTTCACGTTGTAGTAACCCTCCATCGTGGGAGTTCATTAGGAAGTTCGGGTGCCATGCTTAGTTATGCATTCCCTGCGTGACGGACTTGTCATTATATTTTCGAACAAAAAGACCATTTATTTTTTTCTTATCCTTCGACTCATTAAGTACAATATTTCTTGGTACTATTTATCAAGAGTTGGATCAGCCTAATGACTCTTTAAGAGATAATGCAAGTTATGCTATTGTATTCATGGTGAGGATATAGTCATCCCATCTTGCACTCTCTTACATTCTTGATGAGTCACAAGGCGTGTTTCCCCCTTCGCATTTTCCTTACGACTCTTAAATAATGGAGTAGACTGGTTTTGCATAATGCGGACTGTAGCAGTCAACCCTCTGCCGGTCCATGGAGTCGGTTCTTTCACGCCTCTCTTGTTCTTTTATCTTTTTTTTTAAAGTCCTTGTCTGCTTCCATTTGTTTTCTTTTTTTGTTGTTGGTAGGATAATTAAAGCAGACATGAAGGTTTTATTCCTTTTGAAATGAGTTCTTCGAGTGCGTGGGGGAGTGTTGCTCGCTTTGATCACTTGTGAAACGCACGACCTCAAATGTAGAGCGCTTGAGATCTTTCTAACACTACGAATAGCGGTCTTTTCTAACTTTTAAATCGCTTAAATAAATGGGGCCATAGACAAAAGGTTCGGCCTGAACCGTCCAATCCTTGAGGATCCAATCCTGTTCGTGTGTGACGGTGTCCTTGAGGCCACGCTGGGTAGGAGAGATCCGAAAATCCCGAACAAAATTCAATCCTTTTCCTCCTTGAGGCCAAGCAAGCCTTGAGCCAGTCTCTCCGGGTGCGTGTTGACAGTAGCCTTGAGGATTTCATTGAGGAAATGTGTGTGGGCAAGGCTTCAGTGGGGAAAATCCCCGAGGTTTTTCCTTGAGGATTTCCTGTACTTGTAAGGCAGACTTAAAAGGCAAGTCAAAGTTTATCATTCCTTTTAGACCTTTTTGTGAAAGAAAACATTTTTCTGTATAATTGTACTGCCTTTAACAGTAGCAGCAAACATCCTCAGCATATCTTAAATGACACCTCAAATGGAAGTTTGAGTCGTACAACTTCATATTCGGTCTAAGAAAAATAAACGGAACGCCGACGTATCGTCGCTACCATGTCAAAATATCGAAAATGATAAATCTCGTTTTTCAGATTCGAGACTTGGCTCTTGGATTGTGTACGATACGGCCTGTCGCAAATTGTCGGAACTCTAACCCCTTTAGAATAGCCTTTAATGCCTCAAATAAAGTATCGAATAAGACCATTTTTCAATATATTACTTCGTCAATGTATCGAATTTGTTCGTTCGCTAGTTTGCTCCGATTTTCATATTCGATAGTTTGACATGATACGAACGATATAGCTGCGTTTTTACACATGCACCCTGAACTATAGGAGTCCATATATAAATGCGTTTAGTGGTAACATTAGTTATGCGTGTAAGTTTTCTATAGAAATAGCAGGAAGTTGGAATATTTAAAGCTTTCTAAATTACACTAGGGGTTAACTCGCTGTACCGATAAGTAAACGCGCTAAGGAATCGCAGCTCTAGATAGTAGGCCTTCTTTAAATTTCCTAGGGGATGTGTTTGCCCAAAGCTTGTTCTAAACTTGTAAGATAGAAGGCGGCCCCTCCCTCTACCTTCTACCCCATCAGAAGCTCCCCTCCTCGTCTTCCTTATTTATGGTAAACACTCCGAAGGCCCGGGGCTCAGATCTAATAAAGATATGTGGGTGTGTGGGTACTCGGGGGAGGATTGGGTGGAGGGATCGCAATTGGGTTTGCGGCATTGGGTGGGGCGCACCTGAGACTTACGGGATACGTCGGGAGCTCTCTCATAAATATGAAGCCAGCTTATTAGATACAGTGCTCCGGAGCGGATGTCTCTGGGGTCACTATGATCCGGCTGCTACATCACATAAAATGGATGTTATTGGGAAGTGGATGTCGGGTTTTGATGGTAGTATCTTTTCGTGTATTGGACGATGTTTACTAGCCGTATTGGACGATTGCTGTTTGACGTTTAGGACGAAAACTAACTTATTTGTAGGCTGGTTTAGTTGCACGTTATTTGAGAGAAACACTCTTGAAGCCAAATCATTTTATGTTTTGTTTTTTTTTTGTTTTTTTGGAGGGGGGATCACATCCAGAAATAACAATAATCGCCAATTATTTGCTTTTAGCTGAGAACACGTTTCCAATTATTATCATAAGATAAGGACCCGATTTATCCAATATATATGTGGAAGAAGGTCACATTTTAAAGCAATACACTTATTTCCGTCAGTACTCCTCTATTCTGCTCTACATGTTTCTCATCCTTATGACGCCTCTTCAGGAGCACTTAAAGTAATATATAATTAACAGCTTACACTTCCTATTTATACATTAGTTTAAGTGCTCCCAAAGAAGCGTCTTAAAGACGAGAAACATCTGAAGAATAGAGAAGTTAGTGAAGAAAGTAAGTGTTTTTTTATTTTTTTATTTTACGGCGCATCAACATCTTGGCCAATATCGCCCACATCCCTGCTGCAGCGAGGAATTTTCTCAATGAGCCGTGAGATGAGAAAATTCCTGCCGCCGGTGGGACTCGAACCTACCATCTCCCGCATGAGAATCTATGGCGTTAGCCACTAAACCACGGGGAGACCCCAGTAAGTGTATTGTTTTGAAATTTGACCTTCTCCCACATATAAATAAATATATTGTTTTAAATAGTTTCTACGGACTAAATATTTCCAACGGAAATTTCTAAGGGAAAGGACGATAAGAACACCTCAGTTGGACATTTATTGCTTATGGTGTTTTTTTTTGTTTTTTTTTTGTGTTTTTTTTTTGTAAAATGAGAAATTAGTAGTTGTATTAATTAATATCAATTTTCCATTAACTGGAGAAAATATGAAGCTCATATCCTAAGCAGAAGGAAAATACCATTAGGGACTCATTTTTTAGACTATGACTAAAATGCCATTTGAAATTTTAGTTTTCATTAGCCCTAAACGTAGGAGAGAGCTAGGGCCGAAATGCGGTCTAAAACGTCCAGCTTCCCAAAGGAGCGTTTTGTGATTGGGTTTGCCGAGGAGACCCGCAACGCCAGGAACTTTCTCCCATCAGACGAAGCCAAAGTTAACAAACTGGGAGATGTTTTGAGGTTTCTGCGGTATCCTTTGCCCCCCACTCACGAACCCGATGTCCCGGGGACTGTGTCTTTATGGTTTGTCTCATCTCAATTTATGCTAGCTATGTTTGCAGGATTTTACGAAAACTTGGGAAGTTTTTGACAACACCCTTTAGAGGGGTCTTGTGGCTAACGCCTTAGATTCATATGCGGGAGATGGTGGGTTTGAGTCCCGCCGGCGGCAGGAATTTTCTCATCTCACGGCTCGTTGAAAAAATTCCTCGCCACACCGGGGATGTCGGGGCTAATGGCCTAAAAAAAAGATCGAATTGTGCTAGAACGGCTCATTTAGTCTGGAAATATAAAAATATAATAAAGCATAATTGTAGTAAAATAAAAACTATAAGGCTAATGTGGAAATAGTCGGAATTAGGTAAAAATAGTTAATTAAACTATTATTTTACATAAAAATAAATTGTTCTTGCCAATGTTTCGGCCTGAATTTCGAGCCCTCATCGGGGCTGTAAACAAAGATGATTAGATTAATGTGTGTTCCAATTATTCATTAAATTACAGTTAGCTGTATACAGAATTTTGTAAATATCAAATAGAAGTAATAAATAATGATGAATCACGTATAAAATAAAAAAAATAAATTGTTAATTTAATCACTCCTTTTTATTGTAGCCAATAATTTTAACTCCTATTTATTATCTGTATTAATTTGTTTTTATTTATTTTATGTATATTGTTGTTATTGCGAACAAACCTTCGCAACCTCAACGGTCAACGATCTCTTTGGGTGTGTGTGTGTGTGTGTGTGTATATATATATATATATATATTCCAGAGGGTGAAACAAAATTCAGTCTTACCACAAATTTTCTTTATTTTGCACTAGGCCTTTCAACACAAATGTGCCATCATCAGGTGCTGGCATGCATGTTCATTTATGTTGTTACAGCATAATGCTGTTCCGGTAGAAGCTCGACAAGCTGTATTCATTTTATTGATGTTTTCCGGTAGTGGGGTTGCTTAATTCCGGAACCGCATTATGCTGTAACAACATAAATGAACATGCATGCCAGCACCTGATGATGGCACATTTGTGTTGAAAGGCCTAGTGCAAAATAAAGAAAATTTGTGGGAAGACTGAATTTTGTTTCACCCTCTGGAATTAAGCAACCCCACTACCGGAAAACGTCAATAATATATATATATATATATATATATATATATATATATATATATATATATATATATATACGAAATTACCGTCACTGCTTGACGAATCTATTCTACGAAATATTTAATAATGATAGAGGAATAGTGATTAAAAATGTTGGAGTAATTGCAGTTTACTGGATGTCGTGAAGTATAATTAATTGTAAATTCCGGAAAGCTTTTTCATAAAATAATTACTCATTTATTGGGGTCAACATTCTCATACTTATTAGTCCGTGCTCAGAGGAAATTGGGTTGTAATTGGTTGCACTATAAAGGTCAAATTCTGATTAAATTTACAGTTAACCAAAAGAGTATAAGAATTTAATAACATTGAAGAGGTTAAATAGCATTTACTACACACTATTATTCCATAATAATAGTGGAGAATCTATATGAAATAATTTTCAATATTTGTGAAAAGGGAAAATTAATTATTTTGTTTATATATGGACTTGAAATTTTATTCAATATGGAAATACCTTTAAATTTTAACGCTTACATATCCATAATACAGAATTTTGGTACGAGTTATCAACTGTTTACCACCCTTTCCTGACCAGCATAGGGCTGATGTATTTTCTTTTCTTTTTTCACACCATTGACTTAACATTTGTGACGTTTCTGGGTCTTGCAATTTCGGTTGCGATTTATGAATATAGAACATTGAAAAACAACAAAAAAATAAATAAAATGTATTATAGTCCCCAGCACTTTTGGAATACTTTTTTAAACAACTAGGAAAGTTTCGGAACGCGGCTAAGCAAAATATAACCATTTAAAGTTTATTAAATTTCCTTCAATTAAAATTTTTGAGAAAATATTAACTGCAGAAAACCGAGCTAATAGATTTCTAGACTGGTTTAGCCGGCAAACAAAAGAACACCGTCCCGACTAGTACTAATTAAGATAAGAAATTACGCCAAAGTCCATACCCCATAAATAGATTTCCGTTGGGCGTGGTTATTGTGAAAACCACATACCGTTGGCATACAGACACATAAGAGGTAACCTGTAAATAGCTCGGTGTAACGATGTTAGGGAAACGAGCAAGGATGACGCTGTTCCTTAATGGATCAGAAATATGAGAAATTCTTTCCATCGAATTTAGTTCCGACACGCTAAAGGTTTGTGTTAAAACTAAACTCACCCGACGTAGATAAGATGCAAGAACAGGAATAACATTATAATCTTACGTAGAAATCTATGTTTTAACCTTTCTTGAAGCTAATGGTCCAATGGTGTTTGGAAGGAGAAAACAGTGTTCAGCCATGTTCTCAACCTTAGCTATAGAATCAAAACAAGGTCATAAAGCTGTGCTGAACAAGATAAGAAAACTGTTAAACATTGTTACAGTGTTTTGCAAGTGGATCTGTATACAAGTTCCGCTTCTATTTCAGTGCAAGGGTGGGGTTTTGGAATAAGACCAAGACAGGCTCCATCTGCCACTTCTCTATGGCTAAAAACAGCTTGTCAATCCAGTTTTAACATACATTTATCAATAAATAGTAAAAGTTCAAAATTGTCTTCAAAACGTTCAATCATTGATTGCATTGATAATAACATAACAAGAGCTGACACCAAAATAGCAGAACTCTGGATTCTAAGGTTTTAGAATAAGCTGTCTCTATAGAGGTGAGCTTCGTTATTGCTGTAGCAATAATAAAATTTCTCGGTGATCTCGGAAGTCAATGAACCAAAAAAATAAACCACAAAAAAACCCAAGAGAATATAATGCATCTTTTCAGTATTGCGGATCTCTAGTACGAGAAACATCTCCGATTTTTTCGACTAATCCGGAAGGATTGCAGCCAAGAACAAATACCTACAAATTTCGAGCCGAACCTATATTTGGCCTCATGTGAGTGTCTTAAGACCATTTGAGCCAAAATATTTGTTCTTTAATACCGAATCAATGCACAATATTTTTTATATCTAGAGGAAGACTGAGGTTGTTAATCTGTAATATAGGTCCATTAGGGGTGGAGGTTTGTTAACCCCCCCCCCCCCACAAGTCAAAACCAACAAATTAATTTTTTCCCGGCAAAAAATCTCGCTATATAATATCTCAAACTAAACAACAAAATCCATCAGGTACCTAGTTGTTTACTTGAACTCCAATTCAGACCAAACACAAAATTCAAACATATGTGGTCGTTTTACGTTGTTAAAACCTCTTGCTATAAAAATTTCATGAGAAAGGAGTATTCTGAGACCCTGCAAAATCAGGTATAATAAAGTGTCCCGTGGTTGTATAATATGAGCAAATCGTTTTATAATTTTTGTTCTTTTGGGCTTATGCAGGTCTCTTGCAACGGATTCCTCAAATTTATTCCCGTATCCACTTCATTCCGCTTTCAATCCTTTTGTGAGTCAAAAATATTCCATCAAGAAAGTCCTATTGTACTATGATACGAAAATAAATTAAAAAATAAAATCCCTCTAGAGACTTTTCAGTTAATAACTGCATACATTTGTAGTAAAACTCAGTGTGCAATAAACACCAGCTGAACCCGCGGTGCAATATTGCGAATAGCTATTGTAGAAACATAGCTGGGAGGAGGATTGTGAGTTATTGGCGCTGAGGCTAATTGTAACTATTGTAGGAGTAGAGTGTAGAACAAGCTAACATTCACTACAGTAACCCGCGAGATAGACACATATTATCAAAGCCCCTATTGTTAGCTCTGATAACGGCCTCTTCCTCTCTGGGCTTCTTTGTCGCTCTGAAGCCTCCTTTGTTACATTCTACCGCCTTCGATGAGGCTTTAGATCTCTACGGAGTAAGGAGTGTTAGATCTCAAAGTATTTAGAAATATATGCCTATTGAAAAAAGAAGCACTTGAAATGGGACACATGATCCATTCTTTTTGGTCCTCCGACCGGATCGTCGCAAATATTTTAATGTCAGTTTCTGTCCTTCTCGTAGAGAGTAAACCCCGTTATGATCCCAAACCGAAAATTTTGCTGAGAAATGAGGACGGTACATAATCCATAGATTTCGAAGAAACCGGTCAACGAAAATTGTCTCTTATGTTTTCTTAAATTAACTTGAAGTTTTGGAGGTGATCGCTTCGTTCTATCGATAATGAAATGTTATGCGATTCTATTCTTAGCTTCCCAAATCACAATAGATATACGAATTTTATCTGAGCAAGCTAGGTTGCCAATTTTGACTTGTCTAAAGATCCCTATTTCAGCCTGTATTCAAACTGCTCATCTCACATATTTTGAGCCCTCTGAACACAAATATTTCCATTATACAGGCAATGTTATTAAGACGTTTTATCGTGCACATTCACTAAAGAATTTTGATTAGTCTAATATTCTCCAAATGATTGGTAACCAAACTTGTATACTCCTTATTTTTTTCCAATAAACAATTAGACAATTGGTCCTGAAGGATTTTCCTGTTGCAAAGTTAGTCACAAGATATCTCTAACTTTTTGGTCCTCCGGGCCGGATAATCATAATTTTTAAACGCGAAACTTCTGTATTTTAAACTCGTTTCATAGGATCTTGCTAAAGAAGAAGAGTGAGGGGAACAGAGCTATTCCCCCACATACATAAGAAAATATAGTAGATCCTCTTTAGGGGAAAAGCGGTACCCTCTTGAAGATTGGCCAAGTAGTTGTTCCAAGAGGGAACAATACCAGAAATGAGGGGTTTTTGGTGGGTGAGAGTCCCTCACACTGGGGACTTGCTCGTGGCAAGCACCCTGAAGGCCTTGTAGGTTTTCCCCTCATTCCTAAAGAAAAAAAAAAAGTCGTTTCATAATATATTTTACAGATTTCTTCACATGTTCAAACATCTAAGGAATATCAATTTCAATAATTTATTTACGAGATTTCGTGAGGGTTCTCTATATTAGTAGCATATTAGGCCTTCCAAACAGTATTATACTCTGCCCGTAACCGATCGCTACGACGCCTCGTTAGCCCGGCAGTGTATTAAGGACTGAGAGCGAACTCTGATATTTAGCGGAGAGACATCCCCTAGGTGGAAGGGAAGGAAGAGCAGGGGTGTATAAGGGCCACTTTTCAAATTTTCCAACCCATTCTCCCGGAGCCGTGCATGCATCACCGGCCCACATTTTCCAGGACGCTGCCTCCGTCCTCTCTATCTTCTTCGTCCTCTTCACTTCTCTCACCTACCTCGGGCTAATTCTCCATACGCCCGTCGATCCGCATCAGGGGATGCCTAAATCCTAAATTTATTAACATGCCAACCTTTTTTCCTCCCCACCTTACCTCATATTTTCCCTTGAATATTCCCAAATCAGATTTTCACAGTCTGACGTCCCTGCGGTTTATAAGAAAAGCATTGACTTTTATTTTTAAGAATTGTAACTTCCAGTTCGCCAATCTCCCTTCGATTAATTCAAATGTTCCAGAATTACTGTACTACTTCCAAGATTCTGTTCAAACACGTCGTTTTTTAATGGCATTTTCAGGTTGAAGACAATTTATCAGGAAACCCGCATCTTCGTCGTCCATTTGAAAAGAAATAATGGACAAAACTACATTGTCAAAAAGCAGGATATACAGGCTTTTCCTGCCCTGTATGCTGATCCAGTGGCGCATTAACTGATTTCATGTACTGGTATTTCTTCCTCTATCTCACACATCCTTTTTAAGGATGTCTATATTGTATATATTTTAATTCATCCTTGTATGGTCTGTAAATAGTAGCAGTTTCGCTGACGGCCTTTGTATGGAAGGATAGTATTGTCATTGTTCGTTGCTAAACAAAATCTTCGAATGTTTTTGCATTTGGATTCTTTGACAAATACCTTGAATCTCCGTTCTGGCCAAGTCACCAGGGCTAGGGTTGGAGACATTCCATTGGCCCCCTGTCTGGCTAGAGGACACGCCTCTTCATTTCTGATTATACCTGAGCGGCGGTACCCAGTGCAGCTTAATCTTGTTTCTTTTGCTATCCATACCAGTGTATTTCTGCATTCGTCCACGATTTTCAACTAAATGCAGTGGCTCTCGAAAGTTACTATTGCTGCCTGGCTGTCGGTATTTATATTGACTTTGGCATAAGAAGTGCTACTTTGCTACAGTATCTCTGCACATTTCCTTATACCAATGACTTTTGCCTGGCAGACCGTAGGGTCGTTTCCCAACGGTATTGAGATCCTCATCTCTGCATACACAATTACCACACTTTCATCAGCTTGAAGAGTTCAAGATCACCAAAAAGCTCTATAGGTTCCTCGAAGCTGTTCATGTTGTCCCTGCACCAATAATCAAATAAAACCCTTGCTGTCTCAGGGATATTACTCATTCAGGTTCTATCGAATTCTAATTGACATTACTACCCCATGAGGATGAAAATATTAATAAACTCCCTTTTAACATGTGTGAGAAAATACCGGGTAGGCTCGAGGAAAGGGCTGGCAAATATAGAGCGGACCTTCTGAGCTATTTGAATTTCAAATTCTGCTTCTGGCTTGGGTGGCTAAATGCGCTAGCAGCACACTCTAGCGTCGTTTTAATAAAGCTCAAGAGAGGGGATTCAACCACGCCACAGTCTAGAGTAATATATCGCCTCCTTCTCTTCCATTTCCCTATTCTCTCTCTTGTTCTCTTCCAATCTTTTTGAACCATCGCGAGCCCTTGTTCTCTCTCTTTCACTCTCTCTCTCTCTCTCTCTCTCTCTCTCTCTCTCTCTCTCTCTCTCTCTCTCTCTCTCTCTCTCTCTCTCTCTCTCTCACACACACACACACACACACACACACACACAGCAAATATCCTCTTATCCACACACTTCAGGCCTTACCTGCTAAGCCCCGGACTGTACAGTTAATCTATTGTTTTTTTTTTTCTTTGTACGTCAATGGGCTGTACAGTTCAACTCTGGTCTTAAAACTGTGTAATTCACGGTGAGGAATATCACAAGATTTGGACTGCGCAGAAATCTAGATATTCCTCGCCGTATATTCAGTTTTTACTTAATATTAGCTAAATATTATTGTTCATATATTATCACTTACTTATTTCATTTTTCTGATCTATTTATTCTTTTCAGGTGAGTGGTCGAAGTATTTGAAGAACCTATCGTAAGTATACTCTTTTGTGTCCTGGAACTGGCAATGCAGAGGTAGCTACAATAAAATAATTATGTTTGGACAGATTCATAGTTTAAATCCTGTTTTTCTTTATTCTTTAGCAAGCTGAGAATACCTACATCAGTTTTAAATAACACTCTCCTGAGTAAAGTATCTGATATCTTCCTATCATTGCCAAAAGGTTTTACTAAAAATAAATTGTAGATATTTTAAAAGAAATATGTTATTTTAATATTAAATTTATTAATGGTTCTCATCTATCCAAGAACCAAATTATTAATTACCGCTTACAGGCCGTTATTTTTACTTCCCTGCAACGAAATTCTCTAGATGTTATACCTAACTAATGAAGTACATGCGTTGTAGAAAAAAACTAAATCAGTCTACTAAGTCAGATAAAATAGCTGAAATTCTGCCAGGGATTTATTAATTGATTTTAATGTTTCTCTAGTTTAGTCCTTATGGAGCCACGGAATGTGCTCCGATTACTTGTAGCCTTTCAAAAATAATTGCGGTTAAGAGAAACAAATAGGCGAAGAAACTTTAGAGGAAACCGTACGAATTTCAATAAAGGTTTTTCACAAGTTGTTCCTCCCCGCTAATATCCTGAACGTATAAGCGAATAAAGGGGTTGAATTACCCCATTTGACGAGCTGGTTTAAAATTTCCAAGCTAATTAGTAAAGAGTAGCTTACTAGTACTTGACAAGTATCGGGTGAGCTCCACTTCCAAGGTATCAGTTATTTCCAGCTTCTGCTGGCTGCCTCTTCTTTATCCAGCTAAAGTATCAGGAACGAAGGGAGGATTAATGTGGGCTTTAGCATAATAAATTAACTGGAGAAACCTTATTTCAAGTAATTTATTCATAAATAAGGCCATATTAATACTTGGATTATTATCAAAAAGATTCTGTGAAACTGGAAGGGGTAGAAAATACACAATAATCTGGTTTAAAAAAGTCCTTAACACAAAGGTGAAACCATGGACCTTTAAACGATTACTTACGAGTGTTAAAATTAAATTTCATCTCAACAAATTTAGTTAATTTTTTTAGCATTTTTAGTACGGTTTATGAACATGAAAAATTCTGGAAAAACCTTTCACCAAACCTAAACTCGTAAGTTACACTTAAATTTAGTAGCGGAGTGCTACAGAGTTTTTGTCCGGTGGATACCAAGGCATTTGAGAATATTAGGTAATAAAAAAGTGGGCAAGTTATTGAAATTTCCTTTTTTTATTTAATACGCCTTTTGTTCGTCTATTTGTACACCAACCTTGCTTCCATTTCAGACCTTTCTAAACAGCACTAAATGCTAGGTAGTGGGTCTTTAGTTTGAAAACATTATCCAGGAATAATGCTCGCAAATATAATGGGTGTTTCCAAATAACATATTGGAAACCAAACTTTTTAATTTAATTGAATTTAAACGTCCATTTATTATTGAAAACGAATATGTTTCCTGTACTGGTTAAAATCCTGTTACTTGTAACCTGGTCCGCTGTATCTGGTCCGGAGCGCCCCAATGTCAAGAAACATTATTCTTTGATTACTTATCAATTGATAAATAACTTATAGTATGACGGAAACCGTGCTATAATAAACTGCACAAAATTATATAGTAGCGTTAATTTTGATGATACATTATTTAACTCAATAAAATAACTACTTAATTAGCGTAACGAAGCACGGGTAGTCAGCTAGTTACCCATATAATATAGCGAAACCAAAATCCAACGGTTGCCTTGCTGAGGAATTGGCTCTATTCACACAACTCCAGCGTGAAGCAACTTTTCTCTTACCATTTACCTTCCATAAAGTAGATTCTTTATAAAGTAAATATCTCTTGGTAGATAGTGAATGAGAAAAAAAGATAGATTAAAATAAAAGAGGCAAATGAGGTTCTGTTTATTTAATAAATGCATATTTCCTAATTGTGGGGGTTCTGTAGGCTAACAAGCCTCGCCTCTTATGTAATCCTCTAATGGATTAGGATTGGCCCATTTAGCTTGTAGACTACCTCCCAGAACAGCAGGCCACGGCCACCTAAAGCTGTATCCCGCTCTTCACGGCCACCTAAAGCTGTATCCCGCTCTTCACGGCCACCTAAAGCTGTATCCCGCTCTTCACGGCCACCTAATGCTGTATCCCGCTCTTCACGGCCAACATCCCTCCCGCTTCTACCATTAGCCACGGGCCAATTTCATTTAGAGTATTGTTGTAGAAAATATTAGGTTAAAAAATTAGGTCTGCCAAGTTTTCCGAAGTTTTAGAAAATAATTTTAAAAAACACACCGCTGCTCGGAAAGCATAGTGACGCAACTCTTGGTGGGCTCAAAAATGGATATACTACATGTTAATATATAGGCATAATTGTACTTAAAAAAAAAATTCGCTGAAATAAGATTCGCCTTGAGACGAAAGATCAGTCGTTCTAACCAGAGTCTTTATTCACCCTCCCCTCTACTAGAATGGCGCCCCTTTTTTCAGTTCTAATCTAAAACTGAAAGTGCCAAGAAGAATCGAACCGATTCTATTACATGTGCGTATATAAAGGGGGGCTGAGCGGGTTGCAGTTACGAAATAGATACAGAACAAAAACAGCAGTTCTGTTATCGTCCTAGCAACGCAGCTAGGCTTGCCTGCTCTAACCAACTAAAACTTCAAACCCCTCTAAAAATACTTAAAAATTCGAATATCAAAAAATCCTTTCTTAGCGAGTGTCTACGTTCTGTAGGGAGTGTCCATGCAAAATTTCAAATTTTTCTTTCGAGTGGATTGGGCTGGGCGATGATGGGTCAGTGAGTGAGTGGTATTTGACAAATATAAAGTAGATTACGATTAAAATTTCTTTAGATAGACTATCAAGAAATTACGCCGATAATTTGATTAAAAAAAAAAAATCAGTCCCGTAACAGGCCACGAGGGTCCTGAGGGGCAGATACTATAGAGGTATCTGATTCATGACCATATGACACACTAGGGAGATAGTATGGTCAGTACTATGCTCCGGCCGCCTTTCCCCTTGGGCGCTTCGACTACTAGAGTCATTAGCACCCAAGGTACCCATTATTAAATTAATTAAAGGCTGGGTCGGCCTAGGGACGGTCAGGGAGGCCGAATTCAATCCATGAACGAAGACACTAGAAGAAAAAATCTTTAGCGCTTGCTCGTGATTTGAACTCAGGCTTATTAGTCCAGTGCTCTACCACTGAGCTAACCTCGCCCCCCGATAATTTGATTGCAAAACTAAAATCTCTTCCTAAAATATGGAATATTCCTAAAAAAAGGAAAAATGCGAAAGGGTTTTTACCGGAAATGTAGTCCTTCAAACAATAATCTTTGACAGCCCAGCATAGATAGACTATCAAGAAATTACGCCAAAAATTTGATTCCAAAACTAAAATCTCTTCCTAAAATATGGAATATTCCTAAGAAATGGAAGAATGCGAAAGGTTTTTACCGGAAATGTAGTCCTTCCAACAATAAGCGAGCAACACTGTTCCTCATATTTTTGAAGGAAAGATTAAGTTTAAAAGTTCAGCACAGTTTCTGGAAAACGTTTCAATCATTTAGGCATTCACCCGATGAATCGATAATATCGATTTTTCTCGGAATCAAATCACCTCAAAGCTTTTGCTGGACGATCAATATTTCCACGCCAACTATTTATGCCATACACCTTCCTTTATGAGGAGAATTTCAAGTTATACAATAACTGCTTAGAAAAATCTTCATTAATTACACACCCTTAACCTGTAATACACTTGCTAGAAAATGTTAAAACATTTGTCTAGTTTTAACATCGAAACGTACATTGTTCACTCGACAATTTAAATCCTTAGTAACTATCTTAGTATCCGAACTGTTATCAGGAATCACCGATTACCTGCCCTTTCACGACCAACCCTTGCCCTATTACCAACTTGCACGATTCTCCGCTGCATATTAAGTTACTGCTTCTGCATTCTGATAACTTGCGGCATTAATTTCCTTTGTACCTCACAATTATATTTACTTGACTTTCACATTTTTTTTTTTTTTATTGAAAATTGTATTCAACGTGCTTAGAAAACGTTATCAAAGCCTAGTTTTCATTTTGAATGGGCTGGAATTTCAAGAAGACTATACATCTTGGTAAATTGGTTGCCGGATTTTGGGCAATCAAGTGATTTCGAATTCTTTCATTCAAGGCAAATGAATCCATTCCAAGTTTCGTAGCAGCATTTTTCGAAGAACTCTAAATAGGAATCGAAAATTTGCTCATCTTGACTAAGTACATTTTTGGGCTTGGAATCTTACATCAACACATCTACAACTGACACTTTACCACGAAAGAGGATAATTGTAAACGACCGTAGGAGGAGAAAGGTGATTCCATAAGTAGCAATTTTTTTAACTATTTTCAAAAACTCTGAAGAATCGTGAATCTCCAATAAACAGTCATTGGTATATTTTTAGAAATATACCTGTCTATCGTTGATGGACAGGAAAACATCAACGAATTGCAATTTCTCTCCCTTTGGTTTGGCCATTTACATACAATGCTCAGCATTCAGATTTCAAGAGAGATTAAATTTCCATGGTGGTCATAAACGAAGCCGAATCGTGTTTTTGGGCAAAAACTACAAGGTTATCGCAAAGCGTCATGAGATTAACTGGTCAGCCTCATAAGCGAGATCCCTCCCTATGGAGACAGGGAGGAAACCCGCTAAAATGGAAGAATGTGAGAGGTTTAATTAAATCCGTTCTTTAATATATTAATCAATTAATGTTTAATATATTAAATCAGTGATTGCTTGTAAATGGTTGATTGTTTAGATTAATTCCATATTATTAGTGGGTTAAAGATGCAAAGTAAAATATATGAACGCTAGTTTGTATAAAAAGTATTATAGTAACAACAAAACAACATAAAATGATGCATTTTTATCACATCATATTTTCGTTAAATATATGTATACTATTATAAATGTTATAAATCGTTTAATTATTTAATATCTTTTTTAATAATTCGTTTTTTTTTTCTTTCTTCTGGATTAAATTCGTACAAATTAGGGCACAGGACTTTCATGGTTTGTCCATTGGACATTGAATAACTATGCGCCAAACAAAATGCTACCCTAAAACTCGCCTTTGAATGAGTTGATGAGATCATTTTGGTGTTGAACCCGGGGGTTAACTAAAAAAAAAAAATTGTAAATTGGGTTGGATATGGGTCGCTAACTCCATTCCAAATAGTCTTTTTTAAAAGAGGATTACTAAAACGAATTTCAACGATCAAACAGCACAGCGATTCGGCTTCTGGGGACCCGGAATAATTTCTTAGTGATAGCAACTACTCAAATTAAAACACTCCTATGTAATATATATACATATATATATATATATATATATATATATATATATATATATATATATATATATATATAGTATAATCCCGCTAATCCGAAATAATTAGGACCAATCCCTGTTATATATGTCAATGATTGAATATTTTAAAAATTGGCTTTTTTTTTAAAGTGAAGATGGAAGGGGAACCTCTATTGATACAGATTTTTAGGACAAACAATAGCAAGGTTATAATTGTCCGATTGTTATTTGTAGCGCATGATTGGTAAACTGTCATAATGTGTAAGTGTTGTTTGTCCCTTTTGTACGAACGTTTTTCTCTTTTTTCCACGCATTATTTATTGATTAATTTTTTTTTTTAATTACATATACACTACAATCCCGTAATTTTTATCCAATCATGTATATACTATAATTTTTTTATTTTTCCCCAAGTATTATTTATTTAGTTAGTTTTTTCTCTGTCGTTACTTAATGCAATGCTGAAACTCTATTATTAATCAAGCTTTTATAAATTAAAATATTTTTATTTATTTAAAGAATCTGTGAGTAGGATATTTCCTCACTGAATGTAAACCGACCAATAAAATTAATAATATTAAAAGTATTACGAAAGAGAAATAATATTTTCTTTTACTTAGCTTTTATTGGATTGAGATGGATGGAGAAGCAGTGGTAGGTAATCCATGTTGAGGCTTCTAAATCAACAAGAAATTAGCTTTGGAGAGAGCCTTCATATAGGATGGTGTGCCCTCTCCAATTGGAGAGACCCAAATCCATCTATCACCAACTTCACTAAACAACCATAAACTGTAATATCCTTCACTTCGAGGGAATATATGTCGCTGATTCAATTTAAACATGGACATTCAAATATTGAGCGGGCTGATTTGATTTCAATATGTGCCTGGCAATAACTGTATATTATTAAAGCACAATCAGAAAGAATGTAGTTTTTAAGCTTTGTCTACAATTCGGCTAACACCTGAACAAATTTTAATTGTTGTAGGGAAGTTAAATGTTCTCTTCTTGAAACAAAACTCTATATACATGGTGTTCCGCATTGAACCAAATCTCTAAGTCTACAAATAGTTGATTAAGAAAATATTGAATAATTTAAGAAAACACTAATATCAATGCTGGACTGTACTTCAGAGTTGCGCAAAATGAAGTTAAAACTACTGGGTACGAATTACATAACTAAAATTGTAATTTTTTTCGGTAGCTTGAAATGCATTTAGGAAGTTCATATTTCAGGAAGAAACTGATGATTAAACAGTAAAACAACTTACCAAATTTTGGTATAATCGGTTTGATAGTTTTTGCATGATAATTTTGCAGGAATCAGTGAAAAAATTATCATTTATCAATTGTTGCAACATCCATAAGAAATGTTTTACATACTTAAACTACAATAAAAAAAAAGAGGCTTTCAAGCTTTAAAAAACCTTTTACTGATTAAAAATCGGCCAATTTAGACGGCCTAAGGAGCGAAAAAGAAAAAAAAATGTAATTTCTATTATTATCAATCTATTTTTATTTATTTATTAAATTATGCATCGGCTGCCGAGGCCATTAGCACGCTATTTATTATAGTTATTTGAATTTTTCCTTGCAAATATTAGAGGCCCCTCTCAACATCCGACTCAAAACATATGCGCCTTGGACCACCAGGATGTGGGAGTATATCGAGGGGAGCAACATTGTGTTACTTAGTTTATCAAAATCTTTTGCATTTAAAATAAGCCTCGTGAAAGAAGTGTAATAAGAATGGGACGAGAAGGGCTGTTCTGTTTTCAAAAAGAGAGACACCGAGCATGCAACACTGGGGGGGGTAGAGAAAGCTTTATACTCCCCAAGCTCTAAAAAGGAATAAAAAAAAAAACCAAGCAGACACTACGCTGCGGAACTTTTGCCCAAGTCCTGTTCTACCAAAGTTCTAACACAACTCCATTGTCTCTAACCTTTTTAGCTCTCCCTTCTATCCTCCTCTACCTTCTCAGACTCAGCTTGTTCATCCAGTATCTAACAAACTTTTCTCATCTTACTTGCGTTTATCTCCTTCTTTGTCTGAATATCTTCAGGACACCTCCGAATGTACATACTCTTAGAGTAGTTTTCTCCTATTTTTCGTCTCTTTTATTCTTTCATTTATTTCTATTTGAGGAAGAAGAAAATCCATCGTCCGCGGCAGGTAAACCCCCCATTCCTAATTCATTAGTTTTGGATGTATTTTAACACAGCGGCAAAAATTTTATATTTATTGAGTGGTTCTTTTGCCACGAAATAGCAATCCCTTTAAAAACAGAAAGGAAAATAAATTACTACAATCAAAGTAACTAGAAAAAAAATAACTCGAGAACAAATTAACTAGAAAAAATAATAACAAGAATAACTGGAAAGAAACAAATAACTAGTAAAACAAATAGAGTAAAACATAACTAGCAAAAAATAAATAAATATAAAGAATAAAATAACTAGAAAAAAATAATATTTTATTTATTTATTTATTTAGGATGATGCTCCGCATCTAAAGCGAAGAGCATTTAATTTCCTGTAAAAAATAATAACTATTAAAAAAATAAATAGAGTAAAAATAAATTAAATAGAGTAAATATAACTAGCAAAAAATAAATAAATACAAAGAATAAAATAATAACTAGAAAGAAAAAAATATAACTAGTAAAAAAATTAATAGAGTAAAAATAAATTAGTAAACAAAATAACTAGGAAAAAAAGCACTGCTTCAATGCATAATTAAATTAAAAAAATAATAATTGAATAAATGTCCCTTACAAATATTAAAGAGCCAAAGGTCATGGGTTCAATTCCCACTATTTGTAGAGGCTTTTTTCCCCAAAATTCCTATTTTAAGAAGAAGAAAATCTATTCAGCAGATGAACCCCCCATCCCTAATGGATTAGCTTGGGATGTATTTTAAAGATTATCATATATAGAAAACAAATTATGAACAACGACCAATTAACACTTAAAAAGGACTTCAGGCGAATAAACTCTCTATTATTTTCACTTTGACGATTCGTTCTTAACTTGAGACGACATAACTCAGTTTCACTCTAGTACTATCTAACAAAAGTTTGAAAAGTTAGTCACCGCTAAGTATGTTGTTTTGGAGAAATATGCTTAACACGTTTCCTGTCCTCTGTCTGAAACATGAAAACAACACGGTAATTCCAAATGAAATTTTATAAAAAAGGGTTCTCTATTATATCATATTAGTCTCAATATGCCCCGCTTTTTTTTTTTTTTTTTTTTTTTTCCAAACTTCATAACTGTTCTATCAAGTCCGAGCTTAAAACTGTGCAAGCCGTAGCACGTTCAACGAATATATTTCAAGAAATTGTATATACCCCGTGAGCTACATGTGGTTCATGAGCGTAGTGAGATGTCCCATTGTCCCGTTTTGTGAACAACTTGTGGTACACGGGACAGGGAACGTAAGATAGTTGTTTCCCTTTTCACGGTAGCTCTCTATACCAGCTGAGAACCTCCTCCTCACTCCATGCCTGACCTAGTCCCACGATACCTCTAAGTCATTTTTGGCCAACGAGGTCCCCTGATTCCTGGCTCACTCCGATCCAAGGATGTTCGCTCGGTAGCACCTTCTGGCCTCCTCGATGTGTGGCATATCCAGCGGCACTTGACGGTTTCAATCTGCCCTCCAATCTGTTACCTTTTGGAGTAACTACCAAGTTCTTCATTAAATATCCTTCTTCGGATGTATCGACTTGCGAAAACCCAGAATTTTCTTATCACTTGCTTGGTCATTTCCATGCCTCACAATCATAGAGCCGAACCGACAAGAGATCAAAATAAGACAACAATATAATTAAAACATTGTTGTGAACAGTGTAGATCCAAAATCTGGGACGCATTATGAATGAACAGGTTCTTCCATTTTACTCCATTCCTAGTGTTGGACATGGATATTCTTAGACATTGTTTTTGACAGGACTCTATAAATTAATAACTAGAATGGCATCATTTTAATCCTCGGGTGCTGAAAAGATGTTATATCTATTACTGTGTCGGTATTTCTTTTCTGTAGACATTTATCTTGCTCATGAAAAAAAATCCTCTCTCCCGTCGGAGCTGTTTCAGACTTTAGAAATAGAGCTTAAACTCAATTCGACCTTGGGAAACGCTCAGACTTCGACCTTCCTTGCGGAAGTTCGTGGTGTCCGCCCGTTTGGGACTTGAGTCGTCTGCTATTCTTTAAAAAGACAAATCCAATAAGGACTATGGACTGGGGTGGGGAAAAGGGCTCAGGGCGTGGTCTTCATCTCACTAATAGAAGGGCCCCATCACTCACGGCAAAAATATAGTCAGCCTGCTGGATAAGGCGAGCTCTTTAGTCTGATTAGTTCTTCGTATATAGCGTGTCGGCCACTCCAACATTGACCAGGCTAGAAACTAACATCTCAACATTCATGGGTAAAATTACACACACATATTATCACATTTGATGAAATATACACAGATTAGTTCAGAAAGAACTAAAATTTAATACGCTCAGTACAGACACAGACAAAAATATAAATACACAAAACAAATCATGAAACGCAATGGACACATCCAGGGCCCCCACTGGCAATCAGTGGTTGTTAGAAGTTAGTAAGTCCAGGGCCCCCACTGGCAATCAGTGGTTGTTAGAAGTTAGTAAGTCCAGGGCCCCCACTGGCAATCAGTGGTTGTTAGAAGTTAGTAAGTCGTCACCGCAATGGACACATCCAGGGCCCCCACTGGCAATCAGTGGTTGTTAGAAGTTAGTAAGTCGTCACCGCAATGGACACATCCAGGGCCCCCACTGGCAATCAGTGGTTGTTAGAAGTTAGTAAGTCGTCACCGCAATGGACACATCCAGGGCCCCCACTGGCAATCAGTGGTTGTTAGAAGTTAGTAAGTCCAGGGCCCCCACTGGCAATCAGTGGTGGTTAGAAGTTAGTAAGTCGTCACCGCAAGTTTTGGCTGGATTATCTTTATTAATATCAACCCACTTTCAAATGTGCTTTCAGTGCATTATATGTAAAAATTTCTGATTATCTAGCCCGCTATGTACAAATACAGCGTTTCGGTACACATGCGCAGTCCTTT